>CM054063.1:208824967-209183978 GCA_028641055.1 Alopecurus myosuroides | reverse complement strand
GGTCTGAGTACAGACAAATCCAAATAGGCTTAAGAAGCCGGAAATGAAAATAAAACGGAGCCCATCCACATCGTCTCGGATCCTGCCCGGGTCCGCTATCTACTCGTCAACAGCCTCGTCGTACTCCACGTAGTAGCCTCCATGGGGATCATCGTAGCCGTACTCTGCGTAAACCACAGCCCCAACGGGGTCAGTACATACAAGTACTGGCAAGCAAGACTCACACTTCACCAAAGTGTACCCGGCAACACCGGGCACAAATGCTTTAGGTTCAACGGGAGGTAGGTGATGTAAAAGATGCTGCAGCGGGCTGCTCTAACCAACTACAGAAGATATACTACAAGTTCCGGCTAACAGAAGAAGATAAGATCGAGTATTGTAACCAACTGAAAGATAACTTCAAACAAACCCATCCTGGATCTCGCCCCTTATCCGAAGAAGCAATCCGAGAATAACTCACCCAGTTGGATTAAAGATGAATCAAGTTTTTTTTTTTTTGAAAGGAAGGCAGCAGGGGAGGCCCCCACGGCGGGTTTTTATTTTTGAAATAATAGGAACCCAAGTCTGCATCCGTGAGGACTTGAACCTGGGTGGTTGGGTTGTACATCCACTTCCCTAACCAAGTGAGCTGGGCTCGCTTCCCATGAATCAAGTTATTGTGTCAATAAACCTATTACTAGTCAAGTTGTTAATCATTGGGTGTAAGATGGTTAATCATTATGTTCAAGTTGTCCTGAGTACTTGTTAGCCAGTACTTTCACCAAGTTAACCATAACCGCGGAAAACACGGCTTCTCGAGAAGATTTATCCCTGCAGGGTTGCACCAATTTGACCATACACGTATGAATAACCCGCCAGATGGGATGCCTCCCACCAAGCGGGGCACTCAACACAACTCAACTCTTCTTCGCATCAAGCCCAAAGCACCTTGGGCGCACGACTAATCAAGCCCCGAAGAAAAGGGACCCTCATAGCACTCTAAGAACGTGTCCCCCTATATGTCGACTACAAAAGTTCCACCCTGCGCTGGGCTCGCAAAAACATGCATGCGGAAAATGGAAAACACGAACTAAATGAGGCGATTTGGACGAGATGCAAATCGAATCAAATTGAGGGGGGCGCCCATACTCGCTTCCCACATGCGGGTAGTGCGCTCATCATGGATCAGTAGACAAGACCCTTTTCCTATTAGGGTCGACACTAGCAGGCCTCAAAACCACACAGGGCCTCCTGCCGGTGCTTTATCATCAAATTATTATTACCATTAGCATTAACAGGATTGATTGATTAACATCGAGCCCCCGGAACAATAATAAAAGATAGTAAAAGAAGTAACCGACAACAGACTCGAGCAAAAGCAACCCTAAGCATGCTAGGTAAGACTAAGGCAACAAGCAAGGGGTTTTAGGTATGGAGGTGAGGCAATATCAGGGTTCAGGGTATCATGTGATAGATTCGGAGAACAAGCAACGATACATATGGCTAGCAGAAATAGACAATGGAAAGTATCGGTAACCAGGGTTGAAAGGAACACAGTGGTTAATGTGAGTGATAACTTGCCTGCAAACTCAGTAGCCTGGTACTGAGCGAACTCCTCTGAAGTAGGGGTGTCGTAAACCTCGTCAGACTCAACGTCGTCGTCTATTCGAGAAGAAGCAAACAAACAATCGAAAGAGACGAACAATCAATACATGATATAATGCACAATCATGGGATGATGCATGACAATTTAGTTGGTGCATCAAAGGTAAATTACTTGACAAAGTAACAAGTTTAAATGGACCCATATGCAATTGGATTGCATATGGCAAGCCCATGAATTAATGTTGAAACAAATGATCTACAACTAATTATCAGGTGACAGTTGATTAACATGATGCATGCATGATGGAAGCAATAGATAAACAACATTAGATGCAAAAGAAATGGAATGTAACAAGTGTGGGATTTTATTTAACAAAATAAGAATTTTTGGCTCCTTAATGATGTCACACAAATATTTGATGTTTTCAACAAGTTAAATTGTGCAAAACAGAATACAAAGTTTGTATTTGAAAAGAGCACAAAATTTTAGGTGGATTACATGTTTCATTATTAGAAAAGGAATTACAATGAATTAATTATGAATTAAACAATTTAAATAAGATTTAAATTGGAATTAATTCAAATAGGAATATTAATTGAATTTTATTTGTTCAAATCATTAATTAAAGTTCATATTTGGAAAGGTTATGTTTTTCTGATTTGAAAACATATTTTATATGTTCAAGAATAATTTAAATTGAGCAAGTTATGATTTTAACAAATTTAAATGATTTAAACAAGGTTTAAATTATTTAGACAATTTAAATTATTCAAAACAGGAAACAAAATTTATATTTGAAAAGGTTATTTGAAATAGCATGGAAAACATATTTTATTTTTATTATTTGGATTAAGAATGAATTAGTTATGGATTTTAGCAATTTGCAATTGAATTATTTGAATTCAAATTTGAAATGCATTTGGAAAATTCAAAACAGAAAAAAAATGTTACCAATAGGTAGATAATTTAAGTTAGAGCAGTGCACATATTTTATTTCTATTATTTGGAATTATAAAACAAAAGTTATTAACAATTTAAATTTTAGGACCAATCTGTAATTTTTGAGGGACTTGTTTTTAAAACAGAAAGTTGGAAATCATTTTGTTACCGCACAGAAACATACCCAGGGCACTGCCAGATGGGCCCTGGGCCTGCGTGTGCTTGCGTGGCCACGGTGTGGCTGACAGGGGGGCCACCCTGTCAGCGCACGGTCGAAAAAAGGTGGGATTTTCTCCCGGGGGAGAGCCAGGGATCGAACCCTGCTCTCGGGTGCGCGTGCAACGTACTGAACCAGTGCGGTGTGTTGCGTTTGTTGTCAGTAAACGCAACACGGCCAAGGTAAGGTTCAGACTTTGGGTTAACTGAATTTAACTGACGCGCGCGACTGAACTCTGACAGAGAGCAGCTACCGGTGGCGATCACCGTGGCGTTGCTCGTGCTCGCGGTGCTTGCGCTGCTGCTGGTGGATGCTGGATGCGTGCGGGTGTGGTGCATGAGCCAGACAGAGAGGAGGAGAAGGGCACGGACTGCTCACCGCGGCTGAAGGTGGAGCAGAGGCTTGATGGAGCGCTGCCGGCGGCGACGTCGAGGATGGCGGCGGTGATTCCGTGTGTCTCCGGGCTCGTGCGAGTGTCCAGGAGGTAGAAGGGTAGGTGGTGGATCGATTTCGGGGGTTAGGAGGTGTGGTGGCGCAGCGAGGTGGAGGTGATCATCGGAATTCAGAAACGGGCGTCTCCGGCGAGGTAGCAGAGGGGGAGAAATCCGGCGAGAGGGAGAGGGAAACGGCGGCGCGAGCTCGAGGGGAGAGGGAGGTAGGTTTAGGGCAGGCTAGGGAGGGCCCTAGGGGGTCTTATAGGGCTGCGGAAACGAGGACGGCCGTCGGAGGGGTGCCGCTGCCGCCGTGGCACCCCTGGATGCCCTGCCGTACGTTTAGACGAAGGGGGGGTGCGCGAAGCGGTATGCAGGCCGCTGGGGTGGGCTGGGCCTGCACTAGGTTAGCTGCCGCGCGCGCTGCTTTTTCCTTTTTTCTTATTTTTGTTTTTCTGTTTTTTTTTTGCAGCAAAGGAAAATGGAAGAAATAGATAGATTTTTGAGTTGAAAAAAGTGGGAAAATTCATGTGAGTTTATTAGGTCAACATCCACCAAATGTCAACTTGGTTTTTGAAAAGTTCAAATTTATTTGTTGTTTGTAAATTGATTCCATTTTTAATAAATTTGATAATTAAATGATTAATATTGAAAACAATGTTTTTAATAGGGTGAACCCTATTGATTAAAAAGAACAAATGATTAGGGTTACTTTGTTGATTTTTATAAGTTGAACTTGGGTACTGTTTGAATGTTTTTTATTTGAATTTGAATTACCATTTGGAATTAATGTGTTGATTAAAAGCAATCATTTTTAATAGTTGAACAAATGGAATAATTGGAAACAAATGGTTGTGTCTAAGTTGAACTTTTATTTGTAAAAGATTGTAACAGAGAAAGTATGAAATAAATGTTTGACTAAAGTTTGAATTTCCATTGTGAAAACAATTAAGAACAGATGCAAACAATTGCAAACAAAGAATAAATATGATGGCATGATGCAATACTTTAATTAAACAAGAAACAAAACATTCTAGGGGTAATTTCATACTTGGGATGTTACAAAACGCCCCCCCCCCCCTTGAAGGAATCGCGCCCCGAGATTCCTACTGAGAAGAGAAAAGGTATGGATAGTTCTTGCGAAGATCCTCTTCGATCTCCTACGTTGCTTCTTTATCGGAATGATGAGACCATTGCACTTTCAAGAACTTGGTGCTCTTGTTGCGAGTCTTACACTCGGCCTCATCGAGAATACGAACAGGGTGCTCCTCATAAGATAGATCATCTTGCAGTTCAATGGAATCATGATCAACTGCACGATCTGGATCTTTGAAACACTTCTTGAGCTGTGACACGTGGAACACATCGTGCACCTTGGATAGTTTTTCTGGAAGTTCAAGACGATAGGCATTTTCCGCACGTCTTGAGAGAATGTTGAAAGGACCAATGTATCTTGGTGCCAGCTTTCCTTTCACACCAAAACGATGAGTGCCTCTGAGGGGAGTTACACGGAGATATGCTTTGTCACCAGGAGCATAGATCATATCCCTGTGCTTGCTGTCATAGTAGCTCTTATGACGAGACTGAGCAATCTTGAGATTGTCACGAATGATACGAACTTTCTCTTCGGCTTCCTTAACAATGTCAGGACCTAAGAGTGAACGTTCACCAGCTCCAGACCAATTGATTGGACTCCTGCATCTGCGGCCATAGAGTGCTTCAAATGGTGCATGCCTAGGCTTGCCTGGAAACTGTTGTTGTAGGAGAATTCAGTATATGGAAGACAATCCTCCCATTTCATGCCAAAGGAGAGACCACATGCTCTGAGAATATCCTCGAGAATCTGATTGACTCTTTCGACTTGCCCTTGAGACTGAGGGTGATAAGCTGTGCTGAACAGAAGTTTGGTGCCCAATGCATCTTGGAAACTCTTCCAGAAATGAGAAGTGAATATGCTTCCACGGTCTGAGCTTATTTCCAATGGAACACCATGAAGGGGAACAATCTTTGTTGTGTAGAGTTCTGCTAACTGGCTAGCTGAGATTGTCTCTTTGACAGGAAAGAAGTGAGCTACTTTAGTGAGACGATCAATAACAACGAAGATTGCATCGTTGCCCTTCTTGGACTTTGGAAACCCAGTAACGAAGTCCATTTCAATCATGTCCCACTTCCACTCAGGTATTTTCAGAGGTTGGAGAAGACCGGCTGTTTTCTGATGAACTGCCTTAACACGTTGACAAACGTCACATTCAGAAACGTATTGAGCAATTTCACGTTTCATGCCAGGCCACCAATACAGAGTCTTAAGATCCTGGTACATCTTTGTACTTCCAGGGTGGATGGAGAGAGGAGTTTCATGAGCCTCCTTGAGAATGATATCTTTGAGACTTTGAATCTGAGGAACTGCAATGCGTCCTTCGAAGAACACAGTTCCTTTGTCATCAACTGAGAAGGACTTGAATTTATCATTGCCTTCTTTGATGTGCTCTACCATCTTCTTGATTTCAGCATCACGAAGTTGTTCAGAACGAATCTTGTCCTCGAGAGTTGGAGTGGCTGTCAAGCTAGCAAGATAACCTTGAGGAACAAGACCAAGGTTCATCTTCTGGAATTCTTCATGAAGTGGAGGTTGGCTTTCCATGATCATGAGATTATTGCAATAGGACTTGCGACTGAGAGCATCGGCCATAACATTAGCCTTGCCTGGAGTGTAAGAAATGGTGAGATCGAAGTCTTTGATCTTTTCAATCCATCTCCTTTGCCTGAGGTTTAGATCTGGTTGAGTGAAGATGTATTTCAGACTCTTATGATCGGAAAAGATTTCAGTGCGGTTACCCAACAAGTATTGTCTCCATTTCTTGAGGGCAAACACAACTGCTGCAAGTTCTAGGTCATGAGTGGGATAGTTTTGCTCATGTGGGTTCAACTGACGTGAAGTATAGGCCACAACTTGACGTTCTTGCATAAGAACTGCACCTAGGCCTTGGAGAGAAGCATCACAGAATATTTGGAAAGGTTTGGTAGTATCTGGGCCAACCAGAACTGGTGTAGAAGTGAGTTTAGTCTTGAGGAGATTGAAACTTTCATCACATTGTGGAGACCAAACGAACTTCTTGTCCTTCTTTGTGAGATCAGTGAGGGGTTTGGCAATCTTGGAGAAGTTTTGGACGAAACGACGGCAATAGCTAGCCAAGCCAAGAAAACTTCTGACTTGCTTCACCTTCTTAGGGGGTTTCCAATCAACAATTGCCTTAACCTTTTCAGGATGAATGGCTATGCCCTTGGCAGAGATGATATGACCAAGATAGGCAACTTCTGGAATCCAGAACTCACATTTGGAGAACTTGGCATATAGACGATGCTCGCGAAGTTTCATGAGAGTGAGACGAAGATGTTCTCCATGCTCTTCCTCGGATTTTGAGTAGACAAGGATATCATCAAGATATACCACAACGAACTTGTCGAGGTATTCATGGAAGACAGAATTCATTAGTCGAGAGAATGTCGCCGGTGCATTGGTGAGACAAAAGGACATGACGATGTATTCATATAGACCGTAACGAGTGGTGAAGGCTGTCTTAGGAATATCTTCCTTTCTGATCTTTATCTGATGGTAACCCATCCTCAAGTCCAACTTTGAGAATATTGAGGCTCCAGCAAGTTGATCAAAAAGATCATCGATACGCGGAATTGGATACTTGTTTTTGATGGTTTTCTCGTTGAGAGGACGATAGTCCACCACGAGTCTCTTTGTTTGATCCTTCTTGGCAACGAACAGAGTTGGGCAACCCCAAGCCGAAGAACTAGGCTGAATGTAACCTTTCTCCATGTACATATCGATTTGCTCCTTCAACAATTTCAGTTCAGGAGGAGCTATCTTGTATGGATGCTTAGAGATTGGAGCAGTACCTGGCTCAAGCTCGATCACGAACTCAACTGCTCTGTTCGGAGGCATTCCTGGCAATTCTTCTGGAAATACGTCAGGGAATTCACAAACCACCGGAACATTTTCGAGTAGAGGTAGAGGTTTTGCATCCAGTGTGCATAGCTGAACAGAACTTGATCCATAAGGAGAATAGACTATCTGGCCAGAAGGGTGGGAGAGAGTTATTGACTTTTGAGCACAATCAATTTTAGCTTTGTGGGTCTTCAACCAATCCATACCCAGAATGACATCAATGTCAGAATTTCCCAGCAACATGAGTGAAGCAAGGAATATGCGACCTCCAATTAGGATTTGATTGTCCATACTTATCTTGGAAGTCAACATTTGAGGTCCCGGAGAGTGAACGGTGATTTGATTGCTTAGTGGAACCAGAATTAGGTTGTACGTTGTTGCAAAGATCTTTCACACAAAAGAATGCGATGCTCTGGTATCAAACAACACTTTAGCTGGAATAGAGTTTACGGGTAATATACCGAGAACAACGTCGGCAGATTCCTCAGCTTTGTTAACCTTGACGTGGTTCACTCTTGCGGTCCTCCCGACAGGCCTGTTGTTGGAGTTGAAGGCCTTGTGCTGAGGAGCGCGCACCATTGCCTGGTTGGTGTTGGGGCGAGGTGGTGGTGGAGGTAGCTGCCTCTGAGTGCACTTGTCGGCGTAGTGTCCCGTCTCCTTGCACTTGTAGCAAGTGACGACAGGAGGAGGACCTGGCCTTGGCTGCCCCATTGGAACCCACTGACTCTGCATCTGAGCTAGGTTGGGTGGGCGGGGAGCGAAGCCTGGAGGAGCTTGGGCGTATGGAGCCCGAGTGACAGCGCCATTTGGCACCCAGATGCGGCGCTTCTGCGGAGGGGTGGTCATGTTGGAGGAGGAACCACCCTCACGCGAGTGCTTGCGAGAATCCTCGAACGCTTTGTGCCCATTTTCCTCATTGAGCGCGGTGTTCACGAGCTCCTCGAAGTCTTTGCACTTGACATTTGTGAGAGCGTACTTCAGTTCCGGGTTAAAACCTCTGCGGAACCTTGCCATCTTCTTGGCCTCACTGGACACCTCGTCTCCAGCATATCGAGCGAGGCGATAGAACTCATTCTGATAGCCGATGACGTCCAGCTTGCCTTGCTTTAGAGAGCAAAACTCTTCACGCATCCTTTCCATGAGACCATCTGGGATGTGGTGATTCAGGAAGGCATCCTTGAAACAACCCCAGGTGATAGGATAGCCAGCTCCCATAGCCTTGTAGTTTTCCCACCACGAAGCTGCCTGACCCTTCAGTAGGTAGGAAGCATAGTTGACTTTGTCCTCTTCAGCTACATGAGCAATCTCCAGAGCCCTTGCTACGTCACGGATCCAGTCATCAGCATCCAGAGGCTCACGTGTTGCCACGAAAGCTTTCGGGCCCAGACTGAGGAAGTCCTTGATGTTGACCCGTGGAGCAGTCTGGTTATTGTGCTGATTGTTCTGAACCTGAACCATTTGTGCCATGACTTGGGTCATCTGAGTCAACAGCTCCGCGATTGGCGGCGGCTCAGGCGGGCTGTTCCTTGTTGGCGGCATCCTGAATGGAAATGCATTTTAGCACAACAACAGAAAAGGATAGACTTGGTAACCGAAAGAGAGATTATTCCGACGCATGAATAGATAACCAACAGGTACATCATAGGTTCAAATACATCAGAATATCTAACACACCATAAATGGTTCGAAAACGAAAGGATAACTAAACATAGCTAGGAATGGATACATCGGTACTCCCATGCTCATCACGCAGGACGGCGTCTAGGAGTACGGCGAGAGATACGGCGAGGAGCACGCTCACGGAAGTAAGTAGAACGACGATCCACATAGATCGGAACTGCTCTGAGAGCGACTCTCGGTGTGGTGAAGTAGAAAGCGTCGTCTCCCTGTGCTCCAAAGCGGGGAATCCCAGTGTAACCAGGACCAAGGTCGAGAAGTGGACCTCTGATCGGCTCGTAACCTCCAGCATCTGGCAGAGTACGCCCAACTGGCTGCTCGAAACGTGCAAAACGCTCGTCTCCAACAAAGTCTGTGGTGTACGTCGCCAGACGAGTCAGAGCAAGGTAGAGCTGCTCCCTGACTGAAGCCAACTCCTGAGATAGTGTGGTGGCAACGGCGTCACTGTGCCTCACAAACTGAGCGGTGGTGTGCAGCCTGGAGCTATCATGCTCATAAGTATCCAAGTTGTCATAGAGAGTGAAGTGAACTCCCGCTGAGGTGATGTAACCACGGGGGATGTGGCGATAGATAGAATCATCAAATCCCCAGTAGTCAGCACGAAGGACGGTGAGACTCACGTAAGCTGCCTGCTGCACAGCCATATCCACTGTGGAACCTACTGCCTCGTAGCGGTGGACTACGCTCCTGCCATCATCTGACAGAATGTAGACGATAGCCCGGTAGTAGGTCTTCTCAAACTCTCGCTGGTGCTCGTAGACCTGGTACTCTGGTGCCCAATGGAACTCCAGATACGTAACCATGTCTCTCAGCATCTCCGGATAACCGGCGGTGCTCTCACAGTGAGTCATCCGAACCACCTGCGGGTAGAACCTGAGATCCATCTGCAGATGATTTGGGAGGTTTTGGTTAGACGCCGGTAGAAGAAACTGAAGTGGAAAGTAACAACGAGGTTTCAACGGACGATAGGTTCTTGGGAAGAACAGGATAACGAAGCAACATCGGGAAAACGAGACCAAAAAAATCCTAAGGTACTACGGAGAACCCAAAACACGTGAAATCCTAACTTGAAAGTTTAGATGAGAGGAGAAAAACAACGTTGCACTTCCTTACCAGAAAAAGGGATGGTGGGTGGGGAAAGAAGAAAAAGAACAGAATTCCTACTCTCACGTTTCATTTTTCCTATATAGCTACAAAATAGTTTCTAGACTCAGACTGCGACCAGTAAAAGGGATCCTACAGGCAGACAGGCTCTGATACCATTTGTCGCACCCTAACCTCTAGAGGATACTCACCGTTCCGAACTGGATAGCACATGTTTGGATTACGGGGCCTAACTGCTCCCGCATCCTCTTACGAGTAGGCCAGCACTTATGTGCGACAACCAAACTCCGCTATTCCATCGTCGATGTAAACTATCCACTAGAGATTAATGGTACGACGTACTTCATACCAATCACACATGGTACGTCAACGGCGTTAAACAGAATGATACCACAACATATCTCTAAGACACAAAAGATTGAAATAAGTTGCAAATGGCCTTCACTAAGGCAGAGAATAGCAAATACAATCATTCAGAGGACACATGTCCCAACATAGCATCATTACATGGCAGCGGAAACACTCAATGGGTATGAGTACAGACAAATCCAAATAGGCTTAAGAAGCCGGGAATGAAAAGAAAACGGAGCCCATCCACATCGTCTCGGATCCTGCCCGGGTCCGCTATCTACTCGTCAACAGCCTCGTCGTACTCCACGTAGTAGCCTCCATGGGGATCATCGTAGCCGTACTCTGCGTAAACCACAGCCCCAACGGGGTCAGTACATACAAGTACTGGCAAGCAAGACTCACACTTCACCAAAGTGTACCCGGCAACACCGGTCACAAATGCTTTAGGTTCAACGGGAGGTAGGTGATGTAAAAGATGCTGCAGCGGGCTGCTCTAACCAACTACAGAAGATATACTACAAGTTCCGGCTAACAGAAGAAGATAAGATCGAGTATTGTAACCAACTGAAAGATAACTTCAAACAAACCCATCCTGGATCTCGCCCCTTATCCGAAGAAGCAATCCGAGAATAACTCACCCAGTTGGATTAAACATGAATCAAGTTATTGTGTCAATAAACCTATTACTAGTCAAGTTGTTAATCATTGGGTGTAAGATGGTTAATCATTATGTTCAAGTTGTCCTGAGTACTTGTTAGCCAGTACTTTCACCAAGTTAACCATAACCGCGGAAAACACGGCTTCTCGAGAAGATTTATCCCTGCAGGGTTGCACCAATTTGGCCGTACACGTATAAATAACCCGCCAGATGGGATGCCTCCCACCAAGCGGGGCACTCAACACAACTCAACTCTTCTTCGCATCAAGCCCAAAGCACCTTGGGCGCACGGCTAATCAAGCCCCAAAGAAAAGGGACCCTCATAGCACTCTAAGAACGTGTCCCCCTATATGCCGAATACAAAAGTTCCACCCTGCGCTGGGCTCGCAAAAACATGCATGCGGCAAATGGAAAACACGAACTAAATGAGGCGATTTGGACGAGATGCGAATCGAATCAAATTGAGGGGGGCGCCCATACTCGCTTCCCACATGCGGGTAGTGCGCTCAGCATGGATCAGTAGACAAGACCCTTTTCCTATTAGGGTCGACACTAGCAGGCCTCAAAACCACACAGGGCCTCCTGCCGGTGCCTTATCATCAAATTATTATTACCATTAGCATTAACAGGATTGATTGATTAACATCGAGCCCCCGGAACAATAATAAAAGATAGTAAAAGAAGTAACCGACAACAGACTCGAGCAAAAGCAACCCTAAGCATGCTAGGTAAGACTAAGGCAACAAGCAAGGGGTTTTAGGTATGGAGGTGAGGCAATATCAGGGTTCAGGGTATCATGTGATAGGTTCGGAGAACAAGCAACGATACATATGGCTAGCAGAAATAGACAACGGAAAGTATCGGTAACCAGGGTTGAACGGAACACAGTGGTTCATGTGAGTGATAACTTGCCTGCAAACTCAGTAGCCTGGTACTGAGCTAACTCCTCTGAAGTAGGGGTGTCGTAAACCTCGTCAGACTCAACGTCGTCGTCTATTCGAGAAGAAGCAAACAAACAATCGAAAGAGACGAACAATCAATACATGATATAATGCACAATCATGGGATGATGCATGACAATTTAGTTGGTGCATCAAAGGTAAATTACTTGACAAAGTAACAAGTTTAAATGGACCCATATGCAATTGGATTGCATATGGCAAGCCCATGAATTAATGTTGAAACAAATGATCTACAACTAATTGTCAGGTGACAGTTGATTAACATGATGCATGCATGATGTAAGCAATAGATAAACAACATTAGATGCAAAAGAAATGGAATGTAACAAGTGTGGGATTTTATTTAACAAAATAAGAATTTTTGGCTCCTTAATGATGTCACACAAATATTTGTTGTTTTCAACAAGTTAAATTGTGCAAAACAGAATACAAAGTTTGTATTTCAAAAAGAGCACAAAATTTTAGGTGGATTACATGTTTCATTTATTAGAAAAGGAATTACAATGAATTAATTATGAATTAAACAATTTAAACAAGATTTAAATTGGAATTAATTCAAATAGGAATATTAATTTGAATTTTATTTGTTCAAATTATTAATTAAAGTTCATATTTGGAAATGTTATGTTTTTCTGGTTTGAAAACATATTTTATATGTTCAAGAATAATTTAAATTGAGCAAGTTATGATTTTAACAAATTTAAATGATTTAAACAAGGTTTAAATTATTTAGGCAATTTAAATTATTCAAAACAGGAAACAAAATTTATATTTGAAAAGGTTATTTGAAATAGCATGGAAAACATATTTTATTTTTATTATTTGGATTAAGAATGAATTAGTTATGGATTTTAGCAATTTGCAATTGAATTATTTGAATTCAAATTTGAAATGCATTTGGAAAATTCAAAACAGAAAACAAATGTTACCAATAGGTAGATAATTTAAGTTAGAGCAGTGCACATATTTTACTTCTATTATTTGGAATTATAAAACAAAAGTTATTAACAATTTAAATTTTAGGACCAATCTGCAATTTTTGAGGGACTTGTTTTTAAAACAGAAAGTTGGAAATCATTTTTTACCGCACAGAAACATACCCAGGGCACTGCCAGATGGGCCCTGGGCCTGCGCGTGCTTGCGTGGCCACGGTGTGGCTGACAGGGGGGCCACCCTGTCAGCGCACGGTCGAAAAAAGGTGGGATTTTCTCCCGGGGGAGAGCCAGGGATCGAACCCTGCTCTCGGGTGCGCGCGCAACGTACTGAACCAGTGCGGTGTGTTGCGTTTGTTGTCAGTAAATGCAACACGGCCAAGGTAAGGTTCAAACTTTGGGTTAACTGAATTTAACTGACGCGCGCGACTGAACTCTGACAGAGAGCAGCTACCGGCGGCGATCACCGTGGCGTTGCTCGTTCTCGCGGTGCTTGCACTGCTGCTGGTGGATGCTGGATGCGTGCGGGTGTGGTGCATGAGCCAGAGAGGGAGGAGGATAAGGGCACGGACTGCTCACCGCGGCTGAAGGTGGAGCAGAGGCTTGATGGAGCGCTGCCGGCGGCGACGTCGAGGATGGCGGCGGTGATTCCGTGTGTCTCCGGGCTCGTGCGAGTGTCCAGGAGGTAGAGGGGTAGGTGGTGGATCGATTTCGGGGGTTAGGAGGTGTGGTGGCGCAGCGAGGTGGAGGTGATCACCGGAATTCAGAAACGGGCGTCTCCGGCAAGGTAGCAGAGGGGGAGAAATCCGGCGAGAGGGAGAGGGAAACGGCGGCGCGAGCTCGAGGGGAGAGGGAGGTAGGTTTAGGGCAGGCTAGGGAGGGCCCTAGGGGGTCTTATAGGGCTGCGGAAACGAGGACGGCCATCGGAGGGGTGCCGCTGCCGCCGTGGCACCCCTGGATGCCCTGTCGTACGTTTAGACGAAGGGGGGGTGCGCGAAGCGGTATGCAGGCCGCTGGGGTGGGCTGGGCCTGCGCTAGGTTAGCTGCCGCGCGCGCTGCTTTTTCCTTTTTTCTTATTTTTGTTTTTCTGTTTTTTTTTGCAGCAAAGGAAAATGGAAGAAATAGATAGATTTTTGAGTTGAAAAAAATGTGGGAAAATTCATGTGAGTTTATTAGCTCAACATCCACCAAATGTCAACTTGGTTTTTGAAAAGTTCAAATTTATTTGCTGTTTGTAAATTGATTCCATTTTTAATAAATTTGATAATTAAATGATTAATATTGAAAACAATGTTTTTAATAGGTGAACCCTATTGATTAAAAAGAACAAATGATTAGGGTTACTTTGTTGATTTCTATAAGTTGAATTTGGGTACTGTTTGAATGTTTTTGATTTGAATTTGAATTACCATTTGGAATTAATGTGTTGATTAAAAGCCCTCATTTTTAATAGTTGAACAAATGGAATAATTGGAAACAAATGGTTGTGTCTAAGTTGAACTTTTATTTGTAAAAGATTGTAACAGAGCAAGTATGAAATAAATGTTTGACTAAAGTTTGAATTTCCATTGTGAAAACAATTAAGAACAGATGCAAACAATTGCAAACAAAGAATAAATATGATGGCATGATGCAATACTTTAATTAAACAAGAAACAAAACATTCTAGGGGTAATTTCATACTTGGGATGTTACAGCGACCTCTTCCGTTGACCTAGCCGGCGCACCGATCCTCCAAGAAAAACACCAAAATCAAAAACCCTACCTCCCTCTACCACCATGGCTGCCTCCTCTAGCTCTGCCTCGGCCAGATTGGGGTCTCCCCCATCCCAAAAACTGATGGCCCCAATTTCCTCTTCTGGAAAGCGTTGGTGTTTCCCACTCTACGTGGGGCGCGAGTGCTTGTCCTACTCGACGGCACAGATGCTGCGCCGGCCCAAACCGTGGAGGTTGAGGATCAAGACACAAAGAACAAGAACAATGTGGAAAGCCCTGCCAACATTGCCTGGCTCTAGTGCGATCAGCAGGTGGTCACCTACCTAGTGAATTTCCTATCACCAGATGTGCTGGCGCATGTTCTTGGGCTGAACACCGCCTCCGAGATATGGGCAGAGATCTCCGACATGTTTGCCTCGCAATCTTGCTCTCGGGTGCAGCATTTACGGACATCCCTCAACACCACGAAGAAAAACGACATGTCCCCCGCGCAATTCTTCATCAAGATGAAGGAGTTCAGGTCTGAACTCGCAACCGCGGGAAACACCATTGATGATGATGAACTCGTCAGGTATATACTCAACGACTCGATGCATCGTACAACTCCCTTGTAGCCTCTGTGAACGCCAATGCAGGGACTACCCTAGCAGATCTGTTCGGAAAACTCAACTCACCTGATATGCGTCAGAAGATGCTAGCAGAAACGAGGCAAGCCACCGAGAATTTCATCTCCTCGGAGAACGCGGCAAGGCATGGCCGCGGTGACTACAAGCGGGGGCGACGTTCCCCAGATCAGCGTGATGACTACAGACGCACAGACACAGGTCGTGGCCCCTCTCCCAACTGTGATAGGCGCGAAGGAAGATGCTACGATGGTGGTGATCGTCGCTACGAGGGCGGTGACCGCCGCTATGACGGTGGTGATCGCGTTAACTATGGTCATCGTGACCGTCTCCAGGATGGAGATTGACACCAGGATGATTATGGTGATCCTCGTCGTGACTACGGCGATCTCCGTGACAGGCTGGATGATCGTGGACAAGGTGGCGCCCGTCCGCAAGATGATGACCGCCGCGATGGTGCTGGCCAGAAGTGGCGCCGTGATGAACGTCAGCGCCATGCACCCACACCTTATGAGGATATCACATGTTAAATTTGAAATATCCACGGTCCTTTTGCAAAGAACCGTTGGTGGCGTCGAGGTGATGATTTTGATGATGATGGACGTGACCGTGAACATAAAAGTGCTCACATTGCTTCCTATTGCGTCGACTCCAACTGGTACCCAGACACAGGAGTTACACATCATATCATGGAAGATATGAACAAGCTCACCACATGTGACAAGTATCATGGGCGTGATTGTGTACACACTGCAAACGGCAATGGTATGGAAATTAGTCATATTGGTAACTCAATATTGCATACTCCTCTTAATTCCTTGCATCTAAAAAATGTTCTTCATGGTCCTAGTGCTTCAATGAACCTTCTTTCATATCATAAATTGACCCTTGATACCGATATATTCGTTGAATTCCATCCACATTTATTTTTAACTAAGGATCAGGACACAAGGAGAAAACTGTTTAAAGTCCCTTGTCATGATGGACTCTACCCTTTAGTGCCCATCTCCACCGGATCTCCCAAGCAAGCCGTTGAATCAATAAAGCCATCTTCGTCCACATGGCATCGTCATTTAGGACATCCTTCGTATTTCATAGTTCAACAAGTACTTAGGATAAACAATGTTCATATTCCCCTGAAATAAACCCTTACATTTGTGATCCTTGCCAACTAGCCAAAAGTCACCAATTACCATACACTATTTCAACTAGTGTGTCTACCGTTCCGTTGGAGCAAGTTTTTTTTTCTGATGTATGGGGTCGTGCCCCTCTATCTGTTTGAAAGCATGCATACTATGTAAGATTTAACAATGATTTCAGTAAATTTACTTGGATTTACTTGCTCAAAAATAGATCTGAAGTTGATCAAGTCTTTCTTAATTTCCATGAATTTGTTGAGAGGAAATTTGACGGGAAAATTATTACCATGCCAATAGATTGGCATGGGGAATATGAAAAGTTGAATAGCTTCTTTTAGAAAATAGGCATCATATATCATGTTTCTTGCCCACATACTCATCAACAAAATGGTTATGTTGAAAGAAAACATCGCCATATAGCAAAAGTTGGGCTCTCTTTGTTTGCTAATGCATCCATGCCACTTAAATTTTGGGATGAAGCCTTCCTTGATGCTACTTTTCTTATTAACTTACACCCAAGCAAAGTCATAAAATTTGATACCCTTGTTGAACGCCTCCTTCACACCAAACCCAATTATGATTCTCTCCGTATTTTTGGATGTGCTTGTTGGCCCAATCTTCGTCCATACAACAGTAGAAATTTTTTTTTCGTTCCACCTAATGTGTCTTCCTTGTTTATAGTCCCCGATACAAAGGTGTTAAGTGCTTAGATCCAAAAACTGGTCGTTTATACACTTCTCGTGGTGTTGTCTTTGATGAGCATGCGTTTCTATTGGCTAAACTTCATCCCAATCCTGGGTCTCATTTGTGCAATGACATTCTTCTTCTACCATCTACTTCCACTCAAAACAAAAATGGAGATGCAAATGTTGATACCTTTATGCCTTTACCAATCATACCCATTGTTGCTAATAACGACTCATCTACTACAGATACTACTGTTCCGGATGCTAGTAATATTGCAGGAGAAGATCATGCCGAAGATTTTTGTACAGTCCCCCAGAACCACTGTTCAAGGACACCTCCGATATGCATATATTCACGATCCCAGATCACACCAGTCGTGAACAACTTATCAAGTTGGTACGCAGATACAAGATCCATTACACGATTGCACAAAACACTTACAAAAGAGACATGGTCACATGACCAATTCTAACACAACTGCCACGCAGGGCAAACACACAACACACACAACGGAAGACTAAACACACACAAACGTAGTAGATCCCAAGTCAAGCCTTAACCTACAGGCTGCTGACCGGGAGACGATCCTAGTTCGCAAAGCCATCAGCTCCGTACTCCTCTTCGTAGATCTCCTTCTGAGACTCCTTCTCGATGTCTGGCAAGTAAATACCAGGGACGAAACCAATATGAGTACATTTGAATGTACTCAACAAGACACCCATCATGTAGTTCACCAAAATGCAAGTATGCTTATATAGTGGAATAGGTAGGCTATACATAGGGTTCACTATCAATGATATATGTAAGACAAATCATAGTTGATTTTTAAAATCTCTGTATCTTTGTTGAAGAAGATACTTCAAAAGAAAATAATATGGTTTTCTTTCTCTTGTAGATATCACATTTACAAGAGGTTTTGTAAAACTTTGTTAAAAGAAAGTTTTCTCTTTGCAAGACTTCTTGGAATCAACTTCCAGTTTTTGTTTAGAAAAGAAAGGTTTTCTTTGTAAAACTTCTTGTAAAATAACTTTCGGTATTTCATCAACGATACCTCCACGGTACAAAATTTCCTCCTTTCGGTTCTTCAAAATGTTGGGAATATGCCCTAGAGGCAATCATGTATGATGTAATTCCCAATGTATTCATAAAGTTATTAAGTTGTCCTTTGGTTTGAACATCTGATATATTTCATTGAATATGTGATTCGATTGTGGGACTATGTATTCATGTTGTTCATACTAAATTGTCCTCGGTCATTTAGGTTGTGTTGGACACACACCCTAGACTAATGTGAGAGTTGGCTGATGACTCGGTTCCACTTGTCATGGGCATGGTGATGCCATTCCAACGCTCACAGACTTGGCTAAAGAGTTTAGCAAGTCGGACTGACCCACATTGAGATGCAACGAACAAGTCGTCATTTGCATGTCTCAATCAATGTAATCCTTAGACCTGAGGTTGTCGCATAATCCGAGTTGTGGATCACCGACTTAGGTTCTATCAAACGTTGTTTTGTGACAAGGCAACTATAAAGGCAGAGTTCGGGTCGAATGAGAAGCAAGCTACGTGATGTGGATAATCAAGATGGGATTTTGCCCCTCCGAATGGAGAGATATTCTCTGGGCCCTCTCGAGTGATATGATTCAGGAAGCATGGCCATGCGCAACTCAGTTAAGTGTTAACTGTGTCTGTTGACTAAGAGTTAGTCAGATGAATCACATATCACGGATCGAGAAGAGAGTTGAACTATTAAAGGGATGACGATAAATCGCCTATAGTTCGACAAGGTATATCGTGAGGCAAAAGGGACTAAGATGAATATCACATTCAAAGGTATGTCGTCATGACTCAATGGGACTTGGGAGTCGGCACGTTCTGCTAGGAGCCGCTACCGATTGACGATTATGAGTCGGACTCCAATCGTGTCCATGTCGCCATGAGCCTGCAGGGTCGCACACTTAAGAGCGGGAGTAAGTATTGGTTGGGTTGGACCCGAACCGGAAATGGACTGATTGTGAGTCGGACTCACACAGGGAATGGGCCACAAGTGTTGTGAAGCCCACTACCGTTCGCTATATAAAGAGGGGCGCAGGTTGCCCAGCGGGAACGTTAGTCCACTGTCCCATGCGTTGGGAACCCTAGCCCACTCAGTCCAGCCGTCGCACCAGACCTAGCAGTCTGCCGTCGGAGCTCCTCCTCGTACGTGTGGATACCGGCAGAGGTGATGTACGTTCAACACTTCGACGTTCGAGGGATCGGATCGGCTGGATCGGATCGTGGGACTGCACTGCCCCGACGCGCTTCATCGATAATCCGCAACCGCGCGTCTAGTGGTAATCCTCGTGGCCTTCTATCTCGGCTAGATCTTGGAAGCACTGCGTAGGAAAAGATTTCATTTATGTCTACGCGTTACAACACAAAAGTCCATCACCTTTTTGAAAACTCCTTTTTGAAAACATTGACACAATACTAGCTACATGGCTATTCAACTGTCCATATCCGAGGACGCGGCTATTCAGGATAGTTTGACTCTGCAGAGGTGTACACAATCCACCAGATCTAGTACATCCGCCGTGAACAACCACGAACTGTAACAACAGTATGTAAACATCATATATCTGATCCTAACCATCCACTATGTTCAAGCTAGAATATGTCTATCTCTTCAGTCGATTTTCCCACATCCTCGGCACCGGGCTAATCCCCACAATACAGGATGCCCCAACTGCTGCGTCCGGAGGGAAAATTAATCCCACACTTTATATGCCTCGTGTTGTGATTTGACGACATTTCGGTTCGAGGGAAAATCACATCCCATAAAAAATTGAGATAGAACACACACTAACAAGAACAAACTTCAAGTTAAGCCCCGTGCCCATGTTGTGGTAAAGTGGCAGTACGGTAAAGGTTGTCCGGCAAAGAGTAGGTTATGTGTCATTTTTGAAAGCATGTTTTTTCCAAAAATGACCACTTCCACATTCCTCTGGTGAGTAAGGCTTCGCCTTCCCACCCGGTTTTCCATAAAGGCTTTGTTTTGAAAAACATATTTTTTGGATGTCCATTAGGGACTTTTAACTTTAGTGGTAATAAATACCATGTGGTGGCTATCGTCTTGGTAACACCAAGTATCAACTACTCGCATAATAATGATATATAATATTAGTAGTATTAATATTCACTCAAAAATAGTTTTTGGAAATCAAGCTTTTTTGTAAAACTTTTCAGAAGTAAAACATGCATGATAGATAACGATAAGTGTAGTAATAGCAAGCATCAGGATGGCTTGCCTTAAAACTCTTAGTGTCCCTGGCCTTGAAGTAACTTGAAATTGACACACAGCTCCATGACGCTTCTTCTTCTCCTTCGTTTTCTAACGTCGTAAAAGAATAAAATACACACACTCAGAACTAAAGACCAAACAACTAAACTAAATAACACATACAGCAAGCAAACTTATACTAGCGCAATCACTCAAACGTTATCGAGAAAACTATCTCACATAACTCTCAGGGTACAAAACTGTCGTCAGACAAACATACAGTTGGGCAACCATATCCCACATCTTACATACCATATATGGAGTGGGTGTACCACTCTCATAATGAGATATTCAAGAAGCTAAAAATATATCTCATGGGCACAAAAGGCGAGGCTTCTAAAATAATAACACAAACTAATGCTTAGATAACAAGATACTAATAAACACAACAACAACACTAGGACAACAATAGCCTAAGTACAATACTCATGCTAAGGTAATTACTCGGACAATTCCCAAACAACAAGCAAACACATCACAGATGAATAGGCTAGTTATAGACTAGGCTAATGTCTACTCAAATTTATGGAATCCATCAATCATGAAAATAAACAAACAAACCAGTATCTCAATCAATGGTAACAAGTCATAGAACATAATTTAAAACACACTCATCACAAAAGATAATGCTCCTTACAATTAACATAAAAACAGGAGTGAAATAATAGCGTACTCGTATGAGAATTCTACACAAGCATGCTATAAGAAATAATTGTATTCTACAACTAATATCAACAAGAAACTCCACAATTTATGTCATAATAACAGAAGTAATAACATCCTAAACATCCTAGAATGATCATACACTTATAAAATAAAAATACAATAATACTAGAGCAACTCATAATATCTAGTGGTGACACTAGTTCGTCACTAGAGAAGCAAACATCACTACAAGGATGCATGATTCTAAACAAGCAACTCATGAATGTAAATACCTACTAAGCACATACACCTTACACATGCTAGTAAGCATAAACACTAAAATAATTCTATGAAAACATCTACTAAGCAAGCATCAATCCATTCTAGTAATACATGTCTTTCTAATAAATTAAATTGCAAGCCAACAAGGTACATGCTATACAACCAGTAGCTATGAACTTAACACAATATTATCTAAACAATTTCAAAAATCCAAACACTCAATCAAATCTATTTACAAAGAATCTATCAATCACTAGGAAACATTCTATTTGCAAACAATATTAAATTTAATCCAAACAATAGTGAAACACTTCTTAGCATAATACCCCTAAGGGAATATCATGTTAAAAAAATGAAACACACCTAAACATACTAGGATTCACAAATAGATACTAAAAATTTCACTCACACAAGTAAAACAAACAACCATTTTCCTTGGTGGAAAACATTAAACACACATATAGTAATACATGCTATTTTCATACAAGTGCATGGTAGGGGATTTGCACCCGTATCCAAAAATGCAATGGGACCAGTGGGTTATGGGCCCTCTAATACCAAGGCAAGAATTGGTAACAAAGCCTCTGGTCACACATGACAAAATTAATCTAACCAAACAATCCATACAAGGCTATTCATACTAGTGAAAATAATACTAGTGAAAACAAACAACAAATGTTACACATGCTTTGCAATAAAAGAAGTTGCAAGCTAACAGATATAATAACATCAAAATAATAGTACCAAAATGGTACTGTACTCAACTCTAGCATAACACAAACTTAGGCAAAACAAACCTACAAAGATTGGCCCACACAATAATCCAAATAATAAAACTAGGGAAATGACAAATGTTACGCATGCTTTGCTATAAGATAACATGGTATTTAACAAAGATAATTGCATAGAAATAACAGTACGAAAATGGTATTGGACTCCACTCAAGAACAACACAACTTAGGTAAAACAAATCTACCAAGATTGGTCCACACAATAATCCAAATAATAAAACTAGGAAAATAACAAGTGTTACTCATGCTTTGCTATAAGATAACATGAAAGTTAATAGAGATAATAGCATAGAAATAACAGTACCAAAATGGTACTGGACTCCATTCAAGCATAGCACAACTTAGGTAAAAACAAACATACAAAGATCTGGTTCACATGATATCCAAATAAATACTATAAATTAACAAATGCTATTCCTATTTCCATTTGACTTTAAAAACAGGCAAACACTTTCTAAGTTAGATGTACTGCAAGTAAACAACCTAATAACAAGGTTCAACACATCCATACATGCTAGGAACAAAGATCCACTCAATCAAACACTTTTAACTCAAACAAAAACACACATAAATAAGAAAACAGAAAAAGGTGTTGTTTCTAGTTTTGCTCACAAAAAATAATCGAGGGCTCCAAAAATTAATCCAAGATAGAATTAGATAGATATAGTCATATGCAAACTCATCCAATTGGATTCACCTCAAAAAATATTTTTAAACGCCTTCTAAAACTCATAGAAAAGCCTACTGGTCATTTACCAAAATGGATGGCATTTCAACTTGGTAACTGACGTTGATGTGAGGCCAAGTCCTATGGATATATGTACTCATATCGTACTCTAAAC
Source organism: Alopecurus myosuroides (assembly GCA_028641055.1). Taxonomy (NCBI): domain Eukaryota; kingdom Viridiplantae; phylum Streptophyta; class Magnoliopsida; order Poales; family Poaceae; genus Alopecurus; species Alopecurus myosuroides. The sequence continues at coordinate 209,161,120 of CM054063.1, read as the reverse complement.
AATTTTATTTGTCCAAAATGGATACAGATTCCAAAAGTTATGATAAAAACACTTTCACAGACACTCTGCGGAAAATCATTTATTGTGACCAAAATAAAAGTGCAAACTTGGATCTACCAACGGGACTTAGTTAGGAAAACATATACCTAGTGATGTGAATTTTTGTAGAAATTAATTTGCAAAAGAAAACCAATTTTCACAAGCTCAAAACAACAAGCAAAAATCTGTAGGGATTTGAGGTTCCTCACCTCGGCTTCAAAAATGGTCGGCGGCGACTTTGGAGCTCGAGGAGCTCACAGGGGTAAACTCAAGACTTCCTCTAAGCGTGGGCAGGGAGTGTGGTCGTGAGAGGATGTCAAGGAGGGCAGTGGAGCAAGGAACTAGAAAGAGGTGGCTTATAGCCAAGGGCAAGGGAAAAATAGGGGTGGTCTCGGGTGTGTGTGGCATGTGTGGCATGGGGGTACTTTGGACAAGCTCAAGCAAAGAAAAATGTGGCCAGAGGTCAAGACCACAAAGGGCAAGTCAATACTGGCTTTTGGGAGCAAGGAGAGCCAAGGTCAAGTCCAAGGAGTCAAAGTATGGAGACCCATACTCCTCCACCTCATCATGTCTCCCTTCTCTTTCCTCCCAAGATTTCTTCACACACAAGGCTTCTAGAAGCTAATAAAAACCTCCTAGGTCGAGTCCACAACTTAGTCAACACACTAGAAAAAGTCACACTTCAAAAATGGCAAGAAAATATGAAGAAAACATCTGCCCAAAATCGTATCCAACACTGTTGCAAAAATTCAGAAAATTCAGATAGCACTTAGAAATTTTTTCAAGTGTTGGAAAACTGAAGAAATGAGAAAAAAGTTTGGAATGTTTTCGGAGACCAAATGGATTACAATTTTTGTTTTCCAAGTTGGAGTTTGTTAATCATGTTATAAAATTTCAGAAACATCTTTTTAAAACAAATTTGAAATAGTTTAAGGCCACGAAAACAAGGTGGTAAAAGGTGTACTTTCTGTTTTTCTCTGTTTTCTAAGAATGCCTTTTTCTGCCATATTTTTATTCCACAAAGACAACAAGAAAAATATCATATATAATCCAAAAATAAAATCAAGATTATAGATTTGTAGTACTCCCTCCGATCCGAATTAATGGTCGGAGGGCTAGCCAAAGCTTTGCCTAAGCCTTGTGTGAATGTGCGACCATTAATTCAGATCGGAGGTAGTACATGTATCAAGGAACAAATAAAAGTCAAGAAAACATAAAATAACATTTTATAGCCTAGTGAAAACAAAGGTAGAAAACAGGTACTTGGCTATATTTTCAAGGAATACTTTCTATAGAAAACTTAAAAGAAAACTTCCATAAATCATTTTGATTTTTTTTTCTTAGACCCAAGAAAGCTAAAAGTTTATTATAAGATTCAAACAAGAATGATCCAAGTCTTGGAATAAAACGCACTCAAGTAACATCAGAGATAACAAAAGGGGAAACATTATATAATTGTTTTCAGAAAGATTTGATATTTGTTTTATCAAGAAACAAAACTTGCATTGGAAAAAAAATTATTAAGAAAATAAACACATGTTAGTTCAAACAATCATGTTGTTAGAAAAAAAAAATTGTTAGCCCTAATTTTTGTCTACTTGAACACAACACAAGAATCCATAAACTGGGGAGTGACAATTTGAGTCAAAATGGTGCAGAAAATGATGAACTAAGTGATTCTGAAAATTCGGAAGAGGACAAAACAGTAGATTCGCCTGCTGCCTCGAATCAGGCATTCTCCGATCCCGAGGACGATCTTCTGTCCGATTCTCCTGGTGCTCTAAATCCCGACACCTCGCCTGACGCACAGTCTCCAGCGACACGTGTGCCGCACCAGCCATCGAGCGACACGTCGCCCATGCGCTCCCCACCTGCTGCGCGGACTCCCGAGGTGCGGTCCCCTGGACCACACGCTCCCGCATGCTCCCCTGGTGCCACGTCGCCTGACCGGCCGACATCGCCTCCACCCGCTCCCTCGTCCACTTCGCTGGACGCGCACCAAACAGCCAGTTGGTTGGTTCCGTCTGGTGATGATGATCCCGAGGCGGGATCTTCTGAGCAGATCTTTGCTCCGTCTGGTGCAGGAGGATCTTCTGCTCCATCCGCCGCTACACACCCGCGTACGCGCCTGCATAAATGTATCAAAAATCCTAGAAAATATATAAAGATGGTAAACTAACATATCATGTGAAGAACCGCATGGTTTGCTATGGTTGGATTGTCGTTACAGGGGAACCACAGTCTTTGTCTTTGTCTGAGGCGTTAGGTGACAAAAATTGGCGCTTGGCTATGCAAGAAGAATATGATGCATTGATTAAAATCTGGCACCTGGTTCCTGCTAGTTCTCACAAAAATATTATTGATTGGCAAATAGGTATATCGTATCAAGAAACGTGCAGATGGTACTATCGACATGTATAAAGCTCGCTTGGTTGCAAAAGGTTTCAAACAAAGATATAAAATTGACTATGGGGATACATCCAGTCGTGTTGTCGAGGCAGCCACTATTCACACTGTCTTGGTTATTTCAGTCTCTAGAGGATGGAGTTTGCGGCAGCTAGATGTCAAGAATGTGTTTCTTCATGGTGTTTTAGAAGAGGAAGTTTACATGAAACAACCACCTAATTTTGCGCACCCTGATAATCCTCATCATATTTGCAGGCTGGACAAAGCTCTTTATGGACTAAAACAGGCACCTCGAGCTTGGTTCTCTTGACTAAGCTCCAAATTACATGCCCTTGGTTCTACACCTTCTAAAGGTGATACCTCACTATTTCTTTATAATCACTCTGGTGTCATGATTTATCTTCTTGTTTATGTGGATGATATCACTGTCACAAGTTCATCTAACCAAGCTATTGATGCCTTGCTTCGTGATCCCAGTGATAATTTTGCGCTCAAGGATCTTGGAGACATGCGCTTCTTTTTGGGCATTGAGATCAAACTTATTCCTAATGGTTTACTGTTGACACAAGAAAAATATGCTGCTGATATTCTTGAGAAGACTGGGATGAGTGGCTGCAAAGGTTCTCCCACGCCCCTGTCCTCCGCTGATAAGATGTCCTTCGTAGAGGGACCACCTCTTGGCCCAGAGGACATCACACAGTATTGTTGGTGCTTTGCAATATCTCACTCTCACATGTCTAAGTTTTTCTTTTTCAGTTAATAAAGTATGAAAATATCTTCATGCCCCCACTACTTATGATTTGACAGTTGTGAAGAGGATTTTACGTTATGTCAATGACACCTTAAATCTTGGTATCACGTTTAAACAATCTTCATCTACACTTCTTAATGCTTTTTCTCATGCAGATTGGGCAGGCTGTATGGATGATAGGAGATCTATAGGAAGTTTTGCAGTATTTGTTAGAACTAACCTTGTCTCTTGGAGTGCAAGGAATAAGGTCAATGTTTCTCGTTCTAGTACCAAGGCAGAAGATAAAGCTGTGGAAAATGCTACTGCTGAAATGATATGGGTTGAGGCTCTTCTTAGAGAACTCGGTATCCAACTAGAGAAAAGACCATGCCTTTGGTGTGATAATTTAGGAGCAACATACTTATCTGACAATCCTATTTTTCATTCTAGCACAAAACATATGGAGATTGATTTTCACTTTGTTAGAGAAAGAATGGCAGGCAAGAAACTGGATATCAAGTTTATCTCAAGCAAAGTCCAGGTTGCAGATGGGTTTACCAAGGCTCTTCCTGTCACGAGACTTAATGAGTTTAAGCATAATCTCAACCTGTCTACAGGTTTAGATTAAGGGGGGGGTGATAGATGTATTTCTCAGTATATGTATCGGGTATGGTGTAGTACACCAACCCGTATATATATATCCCCTTGTATTACCATGGTAGGGGATGTTCCTACCCCCTATATAACACGTAACCGAGGCACCCGAAAGGGGCCATCGCTTCTGCCCATTGGGTCTTTTATTTTGGTCCCGTGTTCATTTCGTTGAGGAAATAAATATTCTGCCATTTTACGAATTTTCTCGGACTTTTTCTATGGGAATTTTCCGAAATGCAAAAACAACAAAAAGCAGAAACTTGCCCTATGCATCTTGTCAATAGGTTAGTCCAAGAATAGACCAAGAAAATGTCTTAAAATGGTATGAAACCATTGTAAAAACATAGGGCATTGATATACAACAAGTATGGAACAATCAAAAATTATAGATACATTTTTTATGTATCAACCGCAAACCCAAGATGGGAGCTTGGCCACCCATATGTTGTGGATGGGTCATCCATGAGGTAATTAATCCGGGTCGGCTGAAGGCGAGAGAGGAGAGTGATCTAGATGCGGCTTATGACACATCGTCTTGAGAGTCGACATTCCACCGATGCAAGATGCCTTGGATGGCGTACTCCAATGCTCGCTCCAATATTAGCCGGTTGCAGCCTCCACCGTCATGGCTCTGGTCGGCCTCGCGTGCCATTACGCTGGTGGCACAATGGGAACATATGTGGATACCTAATGCAATTGTTAGGTTTCTTCCATGGATGGATTACATCAAAATACACGAACAAACAAGCTAAAAAAATCTTTTGTTTTTTTGTTATTTCTAGAAATCTCACGGTAGAATGTCATGTAGGCTACGACTAGCCCACTAAAACTAGTACTCACACAATTTGGAAACTAACCGAACCGAGTCGTGCACAACTAATCACGTAGACATGCAAGCCTACTATAATGAAGACTAATGTATACTCTGGTTCTTAAGTCCGCCTTTCGTAATGGTTGTATCTTGATATGAAATCATAGGTATATTGCTGACGTGGTATTATATTAATTGAAGAAATACAGTGGTGATGTATCTAATTTAGCATACGGCTCTTGCACGAGGTCATAGGAAAAAAATACGATTAGACCAATCACATGCAAGTATGAGGGCAAATTCATTAAATAATAGTCCATTTAGATACAACACTTAAGAAACCCTGTATTAGGGTGATTGTCTCTTATAATACAATAGTACCTAGGATATCGTGTTAAGAGACGATGCAATACGGAAGAACTAAATGAATAAGCTTACATTCCATGCTACACGCCACAATAATTAACTCAATATTATTTCTAAAATATTTTCTTAATCTTGACTTTTACTCTTTTGTACTCGTTGATCTTGACTAGCTGTAAATCATTGTCCCATGTAAGTCTGGCTCCATGGTAGGTGTGTTTGACTCTCCCCAATTTTAACTTGACGAATTTACAGACCCACTTCAAATATATCCAGACTACCTAGCTGCGCTAACTTTTGTGCGGAATATAAGAACCATGGACCACACCATTCACCCTAAAACAATACATGACGACTTCCCTGTGTACTAGACCATCCACTCCAGCTTCGTGAAGAGACATGGCCTCATCAAAGAGAGGCACTACACTGAACTTGATCGTCTCTTCCAGACACGTAGACGACCAAGTCGAGGCACACGGAAAACTACAGGTCATCTTGTTTTTGCATATCCATCCCTGCCTATATACCTCACCGAACAATCCCTCAACTATGACATGCTTCAGCCGCAACGGATGCTCACAGAGAAAAGCAATTGGACACAATCATGAGTCATCTGAAAAAGTGAGCCCAACTCACTTGGTTAGGGGAGTGGATGTACAATCCAACGACCCAGGTTGATTCAGATTTGGGTCCTTATTATTTAAAAAAAAAATCCGATGTAGGGTCATGTGGATGATTCTAAATAAACGTGCCAACTCGCACATACCTGAAACTTGATACATAATCCCTGGGATAACGATCTTGACGGGACTACCTGCTTCGCACCTCGGAGCACTGCTCTAATCAACGATCATCCACTCCATTGTCCTGCCATGGATACCTCCTTTTCATCTCCTCCCGCACTTTTTCGTATGATGATTTCCCTTCTCAGAAGCTACTAGGAGTTTCCTCCCTGGAAAAAGCATGGATTAAATTATGAACCTCACTCTAGTTACAGTTGTCAGGTTTCACTAACAGATAGATTGCATCAAAACACACAATTAAAAAATGTCAAAAATCTATTTTCCAAGGGAACGATACGTGCCCTTCTTTTTTCTTTAATTCTTTATTACCTATATCTTTTGAACCGTACATGATTTTTACGTCATGTAAATTTTTTCATATTCCTTATGTCGAATAGAACATAAAAAATATATACATGACATAAAACTTTTATTTATGAGACGGTACCAAAAAATAAAAAAAATACACACTTTTATGTTGTTTTTATGACTTTTTTATGTTGGTATAACTCATGTTTTTTTTACTTTTTATGCCGAATATTCTCTTATGGATCAAACATGAACGTAAATAATTACATACATAACATAATTTTTTTGACATGGGAATATAAAATAATTTGTGGGTGCAAAATAAGTTTTCTGCACCCAGGGTGCCAAATAGAGTGTATATATATATATATTACTCCCGGGTGTAGCTACACCCACGTCTCATATACTGCCGTACGGATGTATGTGTCATACTTTTTCGGTCCAAGTATGTTCATATACTATATCTAAGATATTTGAAAACAAGTTTTGTGAAAATTATAAAATTGAGCTTGTAGTTTGCACTATATATTCAAAATACGGGTATATATGTACATATAAAAGGAGTATGTAGAAAAATTACACATACTACGTAAAAAGTAGTATACATACTGCCAAAATAGTAATATATACTGCATACTACATATACATACTCTCCGGTATGATATATACTACATACATCATACTAAACAACTGTGGGTGTTGCTACACCCGGGAGTAGCCTAAATTTTTCCTATATATAAGGAAAATGGTTCTACTCCCGGGTGTAATATATATAGAATAACTTATTATGCACCCTGGTCATATACCCTGCTCCAGTTCGGGAATTTCCACGGGCCGAGGCAGGGTGCAGCCGGCGAGCCGACTCGGCCAGCAGCCTGTGTCCGCGGCGGCGCTGTCATGGTCGGTGGTTGAGCGGCGCCTTGCCGGGCGGCGGCGGCCGGCATCCGCACTGGCCGGCCGTGCTGGAGTTCCCCTGACCTAGGGGCTGCGCTGCGCCAAGGCTACGCCGTCTTCGGCAGCCGTATGCCGGGGCGGAGGCGGAAGCCGGTCACTCTTGATCTGGTAGATCGATTCACTTTTGAGTCTGCAACCTTTCGCTCACGTCGCCGGCCACATTGCCTGATCTTCGGCCCCCGCCAAAGAGGTCGGTCCGTGCTGGACTACGTGTTCTTTCTCGGATCGAGGAGGACGAGGGGGTGCCTGAGCTCCGACGCCGACATGCCTTCCACCGTACTGGTTATCCAAGGATGGCTCCCTGGCCCCTGCACGCTCTGCTGACGTCCTCACGCACAAAAGGTCTGTCTAGCTTTCTCCATCTGCCTGACCAGTTGTGTTTCCCGTGTGCATCAGCTTGTTTATGGATTGGATCCTGATATTTGATCAATTTATTTGCATCCTTGGTTGGAAGGATGGTCCAGTGCGCCTCTCCGGCCGTCCTCCGCGGGTCCCGTGCGCACTGCCCTGAAACGCCTCTGTCTGGGCTCTGCCATCGAGCTCCTGTTGTTGCTTGTTGGGCTCCAACAGTCCATGCCTGGAACGCTGCCGAGGAGCTCCAGCAACAAAAATAACTCCATACTATCTCCTCATAGTAGTTTATATTTGATTATACAATTTTCTCTATTTTGTTGGCTAGATTTTGTATCCCTCTATGTGAGACCTGTTTGTTCCCGTTGCTACAGAAGTATTACTTTTCATGTAGTTGACATAAGATTACTTACCATCATGGGTTATACTTAATTTATTGTGCAATTGACTGATGAATATGTCCTGAGTATTTTTGTTGTCTGCACATACGGCAATACAAAATAGAGGAATAGCGGCACAGTGAGCAGGGCGTGTTGCAAGCGGATGGTAACTGAGGCCTTCCGATGCATTGTATCTTAGCGTGATATCCTAGGTGGTGAAGAATTATAAGAGACGACATCCCTAATGCATTGTTTTTTAAGAGGTGTATCTAAGCATACTTGTATTAAATGATTTTTGCCTTATCCTTGTATGTGATTGGCCAAACAACATTTTTTGCCTATGATATCGTGCTAGAGCCGTAGCTTATACAAGATACAACCTCAATCTCTTTCTTCATTAAATATGGTGCCACATCAGCATACTGCCTATGATAGCGCGCTAAGATACCCCCATTACGAAAGGCCTGAGAGGGAATTGCGAGAGGCATCAGCATGCAACACGGTCGAGCAGCAAAGAGGGTGGTGGTTGTCGGCGGCGCCGCGGCATTAGCATCGGGCAGCGCAGCCTGTTGTGGCAAGTCAATTCTTTGGCTACTGAAAAGGAGCACAAAAGGTACTGACTCGGTAAAAAACTGATTGTTAGTCATGCGTGGTTTTATCTCCAACAGCTAGATTTATCTTCAATTAATTTTTTTGTTTAGTACTGATGCTGCACATATCATGTGTTCATATTTTCCTCATGACATTTTTGGGAGAAAATGACCCTAATTAGTTGCAATTGTTATCTTACTTACTATGTTCCAATGTACTTTGCTTCTGTATTAGAATTTCATGTCAAAATGTAGAGCATATATAGTGTTCCTCCCATTTTATAACACGTTGCTCAGAAATTTTTGTTTCAGCCCGAGATATGGTATCGCTTTCAACCTCGTTAATGTCCTGTGTGGTGTACAATGCAATATTTTTTACTATATAAATCTCTTGCCGCTCCCTGTTGGCTGCCCACCTCCTGATGTTCCTCGCTGGTGCCACAACCTTCTGATCCGCCCTGCTCTAGCGACGAGCTCACCTCTGCCTGGTCCGACTACCTCACGTCCTTGATTAGCTCGCTAGCTAGCCGCCCGCTTCCAATTGATTTGCTTGCTAGCTAGACTCCTGTTGCTGATTAGTTTGTTTGCCATAGCTAGCTTAGTTTGGCAATCACATAGTAGCTGTACCGGGCTCCTTTTCCCCAATATCATGTGACCCGGGATGCATTGTGGTTTAGAGGACAGTTGTTTACCAAGTTAATATGGAACACAACATACATCAAGGAACTACATTTTTGTAGTTCACAATAGTATGCTTTCCTTTTTGTGGCAATCTTTTTTGACAAACTACTTCACTTATGTATGCATTGCGCGCAGCGGATGACTTTGGAGCAAGACAAAACGGTATACTGAGAGAACATATGTTGGCTGTGATTGTCTTTCGAAGTGGGTATATGTATAAATGAAAGAGTATGTATTTCTTCGTTGTCTTGAACAATTTTAAAGCGGTTTCGGTTTGGGCGAGAGTGGCATGTCGAAGGTCATTGTGGAGTAGCTTGCTTTCCCAATTTCCAGTAATTACGTCCTTATTGATAATTCAAGTTTCAGTTGATCTTTTGCTTATTGGTTGGTAAGCTATCTAACGCTGTGTTTACATGTATCGAATTTCCAGTTTGACCGTGGGAAAAGCATGAAGGCAGCACCATTGCCTCGCCCTACAATATGTCTTCGTTGGGTGACCGGAACACCAACGAACTCTTCCGACAGGTGCTAGAAATGCAGTGCAGCGGTGGATACCGAAGCTTCCGTCCGCATGCATGGGCTCTCGCGGTGACTAAAATCAGCCTCCTTGACAATTCTCTCGGATTCTTGCTTCCTGGTGGAATGGCTAGCTATAACAGAGTTTCAGACGGAAATTCTTGTGATGGCCATTATTTAAATATTGGAAAGAAACGATGTGATTCTAGTCAATTACAGGGAGAGAAGTAGGGAGCTAGCATGTAAAACACTAACATGATTTGTGTTGGTCAGGTGTGTTCTTTCCCGGGATTTCTTAGCTAGGAGAGGAATCCGTGGTAATTGATTGGAAGTAAACTGTTTTTTCCAACTGGGCTAGCCCCTTCCATTACTTAACATAACAGAAGTAACAAGTTCTTTACAACCGAGAGAAAAGAAAGACAGAAGGGGACAGGAAATACGCCCAGCTAGAAAACAGGGGTACCGTCCAGGAAACCCGCTGAAAGTGCTTGACCTCGAGAACCCCTATGGGGCAAAAACCTGCCGGTATTACTCCCCTCTACCCTAAGGACATCTTCAGGCCTTGTTTACTTCCAGTGTATTATAGAGGAACGGTGGGGATTTTGACAAATCCCAAAAAATCCCCACTAGTCCGTTTACTACTCCGGTTTTGGAGGGGATAATCCCCACAAATACCCCACCAACCACCTCATTTTTGTCTAGATTGAAAACTCCACCCCAACCTAGTGTATTGTAGGGGAAGAGTATTTGAAGGGATTTGGTGATCACCAAACCCCCTCCCAACCCCAAACTTTCTAACCCACCAAATACTAGAGAGGTAAACAAGGCCTCAGCGGGACTGCTCATTTGCCCACGGACCGGTCCGTTTTGAGCAGCCTGGGCCAAAACCAGGCCCCAGCGGCGCTGCTCATACGGACCGCGGTCCGATATTTGTCCCCGGATGCTCAAATCCTGACCAAATTTGGTCCCGATTTGAGCAGCCCCGCGGACAACAAAGTGTCCCGTGGACACACTCCCTGGCCCGCATAGAACGCCCCCTCCTCCCCCCCCCGCGCCGCCCCCGACCCACCTCGCCGCCGCTAGGTCGCCGATTCGGCGACCACCACCACCGTTCGACCCCCCGCCGGCGACGGCCACCTCCCCCCACCTCTCTCCCACGCCACCGCGCTGCCGTCTGTCCCGCAGGAGGTTCGCCGGCCTTCCTACCGCCCGGTCCACCTCCCCCCGCCTCCACGGGCGCACACAAGGTGTTCGTCCGTGTGCCTGCCCCGACCTCGGCCCGAAAAATGGCGGACAGCGGCGACGAGTTCTTCTTCAACAACGTGATCATGTACTCGTCCTCGTCGGAGTCCGATTCCGAGGAAGAGAGCGACATCCTCGTTTCCACTCTCGTGGTCAATGACCACATCGCAAGGATGTGGCCGGTGTTCAGAGGGTCCATCCCCGGCCGTGCGCCGGCCTTGGAAAGGGGCAGAGACGCCGGCCAAATGCAGCTGTGGAACGACTACTACCACCCCACAATTCCGGTGTACACGGCCAAGCTATTCCGGCGCCGTTTTCGGATGAAAAGGGACTTGTTCAACCGCGTTCGACTCGGCGTCCTCGACTACAACGATTGGTTCAAGTGCAAGCCCGATGCCACCGGTAAGCTTGGTTTCACTTCTTATAAATAATGCACCGCGGCAATTCGGATGCTTGCATATGGAGTAGCTGGTGATCTGGTTGATGAATACTTGCGTATGAGTGAATCCATGTGCCTGGAAGCTATGTACATGTTTTCTGAAGCTGTGGTTTAGGTGTTCGGCCCGAAGTACTTGAGGGAACCGACTGTTGCCGACACTCAGCGGCTGTTGTCGATCAACGAGAGCAGAGGGTGGCCTGGGATGCTTGGAAGCATCGATTGTATGCACTGGGAGTGGAAGAACTGCCCATTTGGTTGGCAGGGGCAGTACAAGGACCATGTTGGTGAGTGCACGGTTATTCTCGAAGCAGTTGCTTCGCATGATCTATGGATTTGGCACTCGTTCTTCGGCATGGCAGGTTCACACAATGATATCAACGTGCTCCAGCGCTCTCCGGTGTTTGGCAGACTTGCCGTAGGCAACTCCCCCGAGGTGAGCTATGATATCAATGGCCACCACTACACAAAGGGATACTACCTGGCAGATGGTGGAGCGTGCTTTTGGTGCGCTTCAATCTCGATGGGCTACTGTTCGCCACCCTGCTTGAACATGGAGCCCGGAGATTATGTGGTCGGTGATGACTGCTTGTGTGATCATGCACAACATGATCATAGAGGATGAGCGAGATGACAGCGTCTACGACGAGAACTGGTTGTTTCAGGGTGAGAACGTGGAGCCCCAGCCAGGAGTGGCAATATTTGAGGATTTCATCGACTTCCAGTACGAGTTGCGTGATCAGGACACCCGCCGAACACTTCGGGATGATTTGGTGCAACACATCTGGAACTTCGTTGGAAACTAGTAGATTTTTTTGTAATTTAAATTATGACTTATTTGTTTTCTTATTGAACGGTCAAATTTGTAATAAATAACCCGTATTTTATTTAGTATTGTGTTTGTTTTTAGCCTCAAAGAATCGTTGAGAAGAAAAAACTAGGAAAAAAAATATGTCCGGGCCACTAAATGAGCAGCCCCGCTGGGTGCAGGGCCCAAATCCGCGCGGACACGGCCCCGGATGGCTGCTCAAATGGACAAAATGCGGACCAAATTGGTCCGCAAATGAGCAGCCCCGTTGGAGATGTCCTAACCAAAGCGAACCAGGAGACTCTAACAACAAAACATCCAAACTGACAAAGTATCGAGAACAAAATATCACCAGCAACAGGCCAACAAACCGCGATCATCTAGAGGTTCTATTTGATCCAGCAAAACACGCCCACATCAACAGAGTCTTGCCAAAGCAACCAACAACTTCACCCTTCCAACATCATCACCCCAGGCACAGTGGTCGTCGAGGATCCCTCCGCAACACCTGTTTCTTCAATCAACGACAGTGCTGCTTTCTTCAGCTGTCTCGCCCCTCCTCTGATTGCCTCCTTCTCCCCCTCCGGGTACAGCCCTGCCCAATAGCTCAAATAGGAGCAAGCAGTAAAGATAATGGTAAGGGGAGTCCGCAGAACATATTTATCAAAAGTCACTTTGTTCCTGATTGTCCAAATGGCCCAGCAAAAAGCAGCTAAAACCAGGGTATAAAACTTTCTCCCCCTGGCCAAAAAGAATAAAACCAAACTGTTACTAGTTGCTCTTGCCTTTTTTTAGATATGCTTTTACCTCTTTTAGGAAAGCCACGTTGTACCTGTGTGGAAATTATGGTGTGTGTTGCAGAATTGTTACGCCCCAAACGAACCAGTTTAGCTAGTACCGAATCCTTTGTTGAACAATATAACAGGATATGTTTCCCCAAATATTGTAATTCCCTTTCCGAGCAACTTAGCAAACCGGGTTGTTATTTTGCAATAACTTATGCTGATGTAATCATGCGACTGAAATTTAGCTCACATGCATATCTTATAAAAAATCACGTCAGATGTAAGACACATGAATTCCTCGTGGTGTAAATATACATATACAATCTTAGGTGACATGCAAGGTGCCTCTGATGGATTCCCGTTGGTTCAGACCGTAAAATAACCCCACATGCACAACATATATGGAGCGGAACGGGCAAGACGCGTGGGATGTTCAGACCTTAAAATTACATCACATGCACCGGAAACTAAACATATGAAGCGCGTGGGATGTTCAGACTATAAAATTACATCACCTGCACCGGAAACGAAACAGACGAGGCGCGTGGGACGTGTCGGGTGCAGAATAATATTTTGCTCCCTGGGAGTCAAATAGCGCGACCGTATATATATCAGCTATTCTAGAACCGGTTCTAGAATAGTTATTCTAGAAGCACTTCTGAACTTCCATGTAACCATAAGTGAACTTCCATATACTGCATATCTGAACTTCACATTCCCGTAGCAGATTTCGTGTTTGGGGGGGTCCCCCCCCCCCCACTTTTTTCCCCTGACTTCATCTCCCACTTACCCGCACCAATCCGCCCGATTGACTCAAACCGTCCCCTACTATTCACGCGTGCCTGCAAGGAAAACTGCCGCCATTGTCTCCCTCCCCCCTCGATCTCTCTCTCTCATCGTGCTCTTCCCCGCCCGCGCGCGCCCCCCTCACCCTTGGAAACCGCCGTGGCCACTGCGCTCCCTGCCCTGCTTACTGCTCTCCGCGCTTCCTGCAGGGAACTGCCGCCATTGTCTCCCTCCCCCTCGATCTATCTCTCTCATCATGCTCGATCCCGCCCGCGCACCCCCTTCCTCACCCCTGGAAACCGCTGTTGCCGCTGCGCTCCCCGCTACCTTCCGGCGGAGTACACATTCGGTCGAGGTACAATTCCATCCATCGTTCTACCCCCCGTTTTTTCTCCATTTTTGCACTCGGGTCTTTTGAATCTGGACGTTTATGTAACGGAATCACTGCATTCTGTTCTCTTCCCTCTTTTTTGTGCAGGGATTCGATGGATGATGATGATGCAAGAGGTATTTTACTGCATGCTTTTCCCCTCGTGTGAACTTCTAGGTTTTTTAGATCTGAACTACTAGGATTCTAGATCTGAACTACTATCACTTCTGTCTATCTGAACTTCTAGGTGTTCTAGGTCATGTTATCTCTCTGCGAACTTTTAACTGGACCACATGTGTCACACGCAATGTTAGTATATGCAAACTTGTTTGTTCTCTGTTTGTGAACTTCCACTTACGAGCATCTGAACTGCCACTTTTTTTGTTATTTTTTTAGATGATGTTGTTCATGAGCAGTTATTATATATAGTTTACTCATGACAATCTCTTTAAGTTATGTTTACAAACATTTTGTTTTGAGTACTACATAAATTTTATGACTTAGCTAACCCGTGTTCCTGCGCGCGCCCGCTGTAGTGAACTTTCTAGGGTTATAAACCTGAACGTCTAGGATTCTAGTTCTGAACTCCCCTTATTACCTTTTTTTTACCATGTCAGTTTTTCTATGCAGTTTGTAATCTTTGTAGGCATGAACTTTTTCTATTCTATACTCATGCGAGTAATGTGATTCTTAGTATATGTGAACTCCAAAGTTACACATATTTGAACTTCTACTGTGTAATATTTTGAACTCACACATTCTTATATCTGAACTTCTAGCATAATTATATATCAAACCTCTCCTTAGTGACATTTTGTGTGTGTATATTTTCTATGATGTTTTTTTCCTTTTTCTGTCTCAATTTGCTGCCATTTTTAATTTGTTTTTCATTGAATCCGTTCTTGTTCGCTTTTATACGCGGTAGGCAATCATTGCGGCAACGTTTTTAGTTGAATGTGATGCTAACATGACTGATATCTTTAATACAGTTTTTGTCTTAACTATGCATTGTTTTCTTTTATGAAAATAACAGGTTTATATACTTTTTGTATTTTTTTCCGTAGTGAATGAGACCATCAGGGAGTCTCTTGACTTGCTAAATGTTGAGTTCGGAGGCGCAGAACCGTTGTAAAACCCACCCGTTTCATTGATGGCAGACATAGGTGGTGATCCTATTTACGATGCGACACCTATGCGATCCCCGGTTGTTTTGGTGATACGGAGGTCGACAGTATTGAACGTCAAACAGGGCCGCAGTTTGACCCCACTCCCACATAAGTGGGGCTGCAAGATGGAAAGAAGCCCACTGAACAGCCCCCTGACTCCTCTGATGCAAATCCTGTTTATCAAGACACACCGTCTCAGTCTGTAGACGGTACGGAAGAAGTCACGCAAGAGCACAATGTACAAGATCAGCTAGACAAATATGCCAAAGCTCATGCGGGAAGGATTGCTGCCCATTAGGAGGAGGTGAAAGTTTATTTAAAAAAGAAGTCCAATAAGTTGGCAGAAAATAAGAGTGATGGGAAATCTCATATCCAGAAGTCTGTTGAAGAAATCACGGAGACAATTGTTAAACCTAAGAAGGATATAATTGCTGTTGCAAAAAGGAAATCTTCTACTGTGTCTCCAGTAGGTGGCAGTGGCCCTGCGCCATCCGCTGCACCTAATCCCACCGGGAAGCCCATGTTGCCTGAAAAATCAACGTCTTCTAAGCGTGATCGTCGGGCTGACGTCACATATGTGCCTGACAATGAAGATGGTGGGTCCTCTGATGATTTTGAAGATGTTGTTGTCAAGGTAAATTTTGTGGATCTCATTAACATCATGTACTATGGACTCCCCTGCCATACTAAGTGGACTTCTTGTTTGTTTTCTTTTTTTTCTTGTTTTCTAATTTTTTGTGTTTTTTTGTAGGTTAAGAGGACCAAAGTTGCTGGACATGGAGATGTTGCTGGCTGTTCTGACTTCAATGCCAATGTTGGAGCAAAGAAACAGAAAGTGGTGATCAAGCCTCCAGGACGCTCGAAGAAGGCTGGTTCGGTACAAGATGCCCCAAAACGAAAGTTTCAGCAGACTGTACGGTGTTCCCTTGGAGAAGTTCTCGAGGCTGTTAAGTTGCTAAAGGATAACCACAAAGCAAAGGTGTGTCTAGCTGGGTTCGGATGTGTTTTTGAGTCGGTCATGGAGGGTAACATCAGCCGTGTGCTTATGTGTCACCTACTTTTGAAAATGGACCCATCGATCATGAAGATAAATTGTGGATCTGGGAGGGTCCTTGAGGTAAACAGGGTAGCTGTCCATCAGGTGTTTGGGTTTCCAATGGGTGGAGAAACACCTCCAAGGCTTTCAGACTCCGGCCATGACGAAGCGTTGAGTACTCTAAAGAAGTATCTTGGGTTTGAGACCAATGCCAGTATTGAGACAAAAGACCTTCGTGCTCTTCTTGCTTCTTTGGTCGATAACCCTGAAAAATAGGACATGGCTGTTACTGTGTTTTTTTAGCATATTGTTTAACAAACTTATATGTCCTGGTTCATCTGTTCAGCTTTGCAGAGAGGCGCCTCTTCTTATTAACATGGACTATCGCAAGATGGCCCAAATGGATATATGTCAGTTAGTGATTGATGATTAAAACGGTCTGCCGAGAAGTATCAGGACAAATCTTTAAAACAGGTTGGGCCCGAAGGATGTGGGGTCATACCTGTGGCTATGTATGTTGACAGCTGCAATTATGGAAAATACTCTGTAATGCACACCAAGACACCTCGCGCCAATTACCTGCGTGAGAAACCTATGAAGTATATCGTCGCCAAGGACATGAAGGTTAATGGTGGACCCAACATTACGGACTACCAGTTTGGAAATATCGGGGTTAGTATCTCTTCATTTTTTTCCCTTGTTTTTAATCCAACTCTTAAGAATAGTGGACTTCCAAAATGTGTGTCTGTACTTCCATTTTAAAATATCTGAACTTCCAGAACAAACATTAGTGAACTCCACCTTTTCTGTAGTGCCTTTTGTCATGTTTGTTATTTTAATTCAATAAAAGCTAATCTTTATTAC
Source organism: Alopecurus myosuroides (assembly GCA_028641055.1). NCBI lineage: Eukaryota > Viridiplantae > Streptophyta > Magnoliopsida > Poales > Poaceae > Alopecurus > Alopecurus myosuroides. The sequence goes on along the minus strand of CM054063.1, from coordinate 209,144,061 downwards.
CTTAGAGCATATAAACTACCATAAATTCATGAGTGAACTTTCAAGACAAGCATTAATGAACTCCTCCATTTTCTGTAGTGCTTTTTGTCCTTTTTGTTTATTCAATAAGCTAACCTTATATTACTTTTAGTTCATGCCAACTGCCATAAATTCATGAGTGAACTCCTATATATACATCAAGAATGAACTTCTATTGTTTGGAACTTAAATTTTTTTCCCCTCATTTTGTGTTTTTTATGTTTGTTTCAGTGGAAATCTCGTAACGACATTGCTTATTTTTACCGGCTACCCATGGAAGAATTACGTGTTGAACCTACCTTACCCAACCCAAAGCAGTTTTCAGGTGTGGAATTGGGCCCGGTACCATTGTCTTCTTCTCAGCCTGAAATATTGGGATCTTAGGGCCATGGCTCAAAGCAGCAATCTCAACTTCCCAATGCTCATTAGGCGCTGGTATTTCTTCCAGTGCCATCATCAATGAGATTGGCTCGCTACTTCAAAAAGTAAATGAGCTTTCAAGCCGTGTGCCAACAACTGCTGACCGCATGAGCAAGATTTATGGCCTGTTCCCTCCTGGCCATGGCCCTAGTGAAGAATCTGTGAATAAAGAGACAGCTCGCGAAAAGGCGATTCTTGATAGCCTGAAGAGCGCTACATCTTTCTTGGGGGCTGGTTTTGCACAGTTTGGGTCGAATCAAGACTCTTTGTGCCGTGCATATTTAGAAGAAGCCAATACTATCGCAAACCAGATAAGCAATGACAATGCTAGTGATGGTAAAGTGAGTTTATCCCTACAAGACCATCATGCATCATGTTCAGTCCTAGGTCAATGTCCAGCACAGGCTCATGTGCTATATGTTTTTTTCCATTTCCCCTAAAAGAACTTCCCACATTTGTATATTTGAACCTCCAACACAAGCATGAGTCAACTCCCTTAATGTGAAAAACAAGTTAACTTTTGCAGTTAGTTTATGTGAACTAACATAATTTTCTTATTTATTTGTATGTGAACTACTCATATAATTCATTGGTGAACTTCCATTCTTGTAGATCTGAACTTCAAGGACAAGTATTAATGATCTCCTCCATTTTTTGTAGTGCTTTTTGTTAGTTTTTTGCATGTGAACTATCATAAGTTCATTAGTGAACTCCTTTGTATATCAAGAATGAACTTCCACAGTTTAGTTTTTTTTAAATGTACAAGTGGACTTTCTTAATTTTATGCGGTTGCACTCGAAAACATATACTAGTGAAATCCTTATTCTTCTTAATGGGTGCACTTTTTCGTGTTTTTTACAGGAAGATGCTAAGCTCGCAGAGGATAGAGCTTCACAAGATCACAACGATCATTCTGAATTTGGCTTCCAAGCCGGTATTTTTGATGATGACCATGTTCAAGATCGTGAATCCAGCGTTTCGCCTCCGCTGCGTGCTAGCAGTGTCGATGGTTGTGGTGAAGAGACCGAAGTTGTTGCTGATGGGGAAGCTTATGACACTAATTCATCATCAGGGGCAGACTTTTTTGTATGCACCAAATTCACCCAAGCTCATGAAGCCCTTGCTGAAACCGCCGAAGTTCCTGTTGTCGCGAAGTCTTTTGAAGCTGAAGCCACCCACAAGTCAGATTGTGGTGTGGTTTCAGGGGGTGGTGCAGTGCTCAAGGAGGAATGTGCAGAAGGCGATAAGGCAACATGAGGGGTTCAACCTGTTAGAAGCGAACCCAGTGTGTCCGATACTCTAACTGATGACCAATCTCAGCAGAAAGTTCAGACTGATAGCACAGATCTGGCTTCTTCCCTGCAAGTCATAGGTACCTTTTCACTGTGTTTTATTTATTTTGTATCATGTCCCTTGTAAATTTGCAGTTTGAACCAAATGAAATAAAGATCCTGTTTTCTTATGCAGTTTACTGTGCTATTTTTTTTTACTATGTGATGATTAGCTTTTTGTATTTTCTTTTCCTCTGGCACCATACAATTGCCGCAATATTAATATCTGGACTTCTCCACTATGTACATATGGACTTCTTCAAATTGCACATCTAAACTTCTGTGTTTTTTCTATTAACAGCTCCCAGCCAAATATATACACCGCCTTTATCTGCCTTACCAGCAATGAGAAGGATCAGAGATGTATATCATCAAGTCTGCAGATTACGCAAAGATCCTATCAAGAAGTATATCTTTTTTCCTGTTTTCCCCTTTTGTTTTTTTGCAAATACTATGCTTACAACCTGTTTATTTTTTTTATCAGTTTATTTGAAGCAAAGTCTCATTTTTTTTCTCCTTCGTGTTCTTGATAGGAATACCATACTGTTTAGAAATGATGAATAAGAATGCACCATAGGTCAAGTTGCTAACATTTTCCGCCCTACTGGAATGATTTGCACGCTAGTCCTTCCTGTTGGAACATACCTTCTGGGTCAGAAGTACAAGAACTCAAATAAGTTGGTTGTGCCATACACCTGTTCTGTAAGTCTAATTCATCATCTCCATCAGTTTTTCTATTTCTGCTTTTTCAATTTTATTTACTGTCCACTGTTTTTTTTTCAGCGGCATATATGGGAAGGAAACTTGGGCATCCGGATAGTTAGAAAGATCTTTAGTGTTGATTCTAAAGATCGTATTGATAAGAAAGATATAGTAAGAACTTTATTTTAGTTCATTTTCTTGTTATTTTTATCTCTCTTTGTCCAATTTGTTTCAAATTGTTCCTTTTTAATACCTTTATCTTTCTTCTCATATGTTACGTTTCCCCTTGTAGATCCTTTTTTCCACTTTCGATCCACCAGACCCTTTATGAAAAGACGGTGCTTGCCACTTTTGCATTGTTGTGCTCAATCTATTAAAAAAGCGCTTTGAGCTACTTGATTCGCTGCGCGGTCAAAATGATCCAGACGCCCTCAGGGTCCTTTTCACAATGACGTCCAGAATTAAGAAGTTGTGGAGGGAAGCACGTAATTCCAAAGGAGATACTTTTCTCCCTAAGTCAATTGACAATTTCAAGGAAGATTATGTGAATGTTCCCAAGCAGACAAATACGTAAGCATCTATTCTTTGCTTCTCTTATTACCTTTTTAATGTGGCAATTACAGTCCCTTATAGTAATTGTTTTTTGGTTTCTCGTAGACACGATTGTGGTTTCTTCATGCTAAAGATGCTACAGTCTTATGATGGGAACAGTCTTGTCATTTTTAGCCAAAATGACATCCTTAACATCAGAATGATGTTACTATACCGTTGGCTTACAGCAGGCGATTTCAGTATCGACCTAAAACAAGTCCTAGGTGTTGACCCAGGTACATATCATCTCTTTTAATCTGTGCATACAATATCACCTAACTTTTTTCTATTTTTTAAAAAGTGAACTCCCACCCACCATCCTTCTGAACTTCTACTATATTCTTTCTCAACTTATTGCAAGCATTTTTATATGAACCTTTTGAACTGCCACCACTTGGTGTTCTGAACTTCTACCAAACACCCATTTGAACTTCTGGCATACATTTATTTTATCATTTTTAAACCCACTTGACTCTCACTCAATCTTTCTTTTTACATTTTTGCGATCCAGGCCCTGTCCTTGATATGGAGGAAGACAATTTTGCACTTTTCGAGACTCAAGCTTTCACTCCCGAGGTTCACATCATATCAGATGAAGACATAGCAAAGCTTGATCCTGCTTCGGCTGAATGTGTTGCACAAGTACATTCGATTGTTAATAGGCTGGAAGAAAAAAATGTGCAGCCAACTGGAAAAGTTGCAAGTGTCAATGTCGTCCCATTAGACGATGATTCCAACGATTTCGTCACTCAGGTTGCCAAGAAGCTCACTGCCAAACGGGTTTCTCGCGTCGAGCAATCATCTTCTCCTGGCAGCAGCGTTGACTTTGAACCCCAAAGGGCAGGCTTTCTTCTGCTAAAAACTCCATACTATCAAACAAGAGACCTTCTAAGGTGTCCAAGAAACTTAGGATGGATGTTGTGAAGATTTATCCTTATAAATTTCCAAACGAGTTGAAGGCCAAAGACATCAAAGACCTTATTCTTAGCCACCATTACCAGGAATCATTTGGAAAGTGAGTTTGTCTCATATTTTTATTGTTTTTGGTTCAGTCATTATAAGTCATGAAATGTTTTTCTCCGCAGCCTTAGGTTTTTTTATGAATTCTGAACTTCCTGTTATGCTTAAGTAAACTTCCACACTTTCCAATAGTGAACTTCTACTTAATTATTCATACATACTTCAGTCTTTTATTAATTTTGAACTTCGTGTTATTCATAAGTAAACTTCCACTCTTAGAAATAGTGAACTTCTACTTAATTTTTCATACATACCTCAGTTTTGGTTATATGATCTATTAATTTTCTATGCAATACCTAACTGAATTTCCCAGACTTTTTTGTAAAGGTGAACTTCTCCATTTTTTCTCATACATGAAAACCTTTTTTCTTTCTGCAGGTCCTGTTTGGTGCAATTCACAGGACCGAATGATGACATCCTTACTGTTGACGGGTCACATATGTTTAAGTTGTTTGGCAAGGGGAGCAAATGGAATCTAAAATAATGGATGACCCTCAGATGAAATCCTTATTTAACTCTGGCCACCACATGTTGCAAGGACCGTTTACCACTCCGGTATACACCCTTTTTTCACTTCATTTTCTTAGTGTGAATTTTTTTCATGCCTCTATTAGTGACAACAAATTTCCTTTTTTTTAACCAGCCTTTTGTTTTCAGTATCTTCTTGATTTTGCTCCTTTCAATGCTAAGGATGATGATGGTAACGTGTTGCCAAGAGAAGTTTTTGACGTAAAAAAAGTTGCGAGAATTTTCAATTACTATGTGAGAGAAAGCGAGAATCTTCTTGATGCTAATTTGGTAAAGTCATCTGTTCTTTTTTGAACAACAGGAATCTATAGCCATGAATTGTACTATACGTTAATATGATTTTCTGTTTTCTGCTTGTTCTGCCTGAACCTTCTACAGGTTTCTCATGTGAACTTCATCAAGTGTACATATGAACTTCCATCAGTTGTACATATGAACTTCTGTAAACATGTTGAACTCCTTTTACTATAACTTTTTAATCTTTTTTACATTTTTCCATCTTGAACTTTGTTCGAAATCGACACAGGAGTTGCTGTCTCAAGCAGCTACATCACGTGGACATGCTCAGCATACTGATTAGATGATTCGCCCTAGATTCTTTTTTTCTGTTTTGCGTTTGTGTGAAAATAGAATACATCTTGCAACTACTTGTACAAATTTTTTTAATTGTTTTGGGTGTGCAGAAAATTATGATTTCTATTTGTTAATTACCTATTGATATTTTTCTATTTAGTACAATTAAGGTTTTTAAAATGGGAGATATAAGGTCGACCTTTTAAATTTTGTTGTCAGATTTTTTTAATTGAACTCTCATTATCTGTTATGTGAACTTCCATTATATTCAATGTGAACTGTTGGTCACTGGAAACCTGAAAATTTAGCACCCTGTAATTGTGTACTTCCAGCATAAGTAATGTGAACTTCCAGCCATATTAGTTTGAACTCCTTTCTCATGCAATGTGAACTTCCATCCCAATAGTCCAACTAGCCAGTAGTTTTTTCAAGATTTTTATCAAAAAATTACATTTATCTTAATGCGACAATTTTTATCTCTCGGACATAAAACCAAAAAAATACTGAACCGCTCAACTACAAGATCTGAACTCCTTTCCTGTTGTAACAGTGAACTTCTATTTTTTTAACAAACAATCCATGCACAGGAAACCTTTCAACTTTATATAGAGGTATACAATAAACTTCCATAACACTAACAAGTGGACTGCCATAGGATATAACAGTGAACTTCCTTTTTTAATTTTTTTCAAAAACTCAGAAACACATATGAACTTTTCCTTGTTTCTCAAAAGTAAGTAACTTCCACAACCTTAACAAATGTACTGCCATAAACTTATCTGTGAACTTTCTTTCTTTATTTTTGTAAAAAACTTCAGAAACACATATGAACTTCCATGTGCCTCATAACGAATGAACTTCCATGACACTAACAAGTGGACTGCCATAGGATATAACAGTGAACTTCCATTTTTAATTTATTTTTTCAAAACTCACAAACACATATGATTTTTCCTTATTTCTCAAAAGGAATTAACTTCCATAACATTAACAAATGGACTGCCATAAACATAATAGTGAACTTCCTTTCTTTATTTTTCAATAATTCAGAAACACATATGAACTTCCATAACACTAACAAGTGGACTGCCATAGGATAAAACTGTGAACTTCCATTTTTAATTTATTTTTTCAAAACTCACAAACACATATGATTTTTCCTTGTTTCTCAAAAGGAATTAACTTCCATAACATTAACAAATGGACTGCAATAAACATAACTGTGAACTTTCTTTCTTTATTTTTTTCAATAATTCGGAAACACATATGAACTTCCATAACATTAACAAGTGTACTGCCATAGGATATAACGGTGAACTTCCATTTTAATGTATTTTTTCAGAACTCACAAACACATATGATTTTTCCTTGTTTCTCAAAAGGAATTAACTTCCATAACATTAACAAATGGACTGCCATAAACATAACTGTGAACTTCCTTTCTTTATTTTTTTTTCAATAATTCAGAAACACATATGAACTTCCATAACACTAACAAGTGGACTGCCATAGGATATAATAGTGAACTTCCATTTTTATTTTTTTCAACTACCACTAATATGTACTAAAAAGCAGAAATTATTCAAACAGGCATTCTGTAAGTTTTTTTCTTTCCACTATTTTTTTCTCCTATAATGTCTTCAGTCTCACGCTCCTTCTTGGAGCGTCCACATCGGTTGTGTCCTCATTTTTCCTACGTTTCTTGCTGCATGTCCCTTTGGTGTTTGATTGGCACGTTGCCTACTGCTGCATTGCCTGCTGCTGCTGCCTCAGCTGCTTTTCCAGTTGCAAGTGCTGACAAGTCCTAGCATTGTGTCCTTCAATTTTACCACAATTCCCACATGTTCGTATCCCTTGCGTTTCCATCTTCTGAACTCCCGCTGCTTTTAGCTCAGATGCTTTTTCTCTCATAATCTCTTCCTTCCGTGGACATGTTCTTGCGTTGTGCTTAGCTTTCTCATTACATATGCTACAAACCTGCTGCCCCTGCTTTAAATGTTCAAAAACATCTTCTGTTGTTGGTTGCGTGCGATTGTCTTGTTTCGTTTCTTTTTCCTCATTTTGGTCATCTTCACTATCTCTTTCGTCGTTAGTTTCATGCCCCGCTAATGATTCGGACCCAGACTCATTATCTCGTTCTTCATATTCATCTGATTCGTCATCGTAATCTTCATCTTCTTCTGTCCCCAACATAGCTTTGCCTTCTCCTGTGTAAATGTCTTGTTCTGCTAGCAACTTCTTCATGCACTCTTTCACTTTTTCCGGAGAGTTTGATGCGCCATACACTTTTTGATGCGTTTGCAGGAGCTCTTGTGCCAATTGCCTTTTCTTGCACATTCTTGCATTGTGGCCAGCAATCTTATCGCAGTTGCTGAACCTTCTCTGTCCTTTTGGGACCCCGAGTTCGTCCAATTCTGGTTGTGTCGTTACAGCTGTAGTCGGGTCCTCTTTGGTGTCATCTGCCACCTTTTTTCTACTGCCTTTAGTGCTGCACTTAGGAGGCGGATGTATGTGCGAGTAATGATCAGCATCTATGCCCCCATTGTCTTCTTCGCGCTCAACATCTGATTGCTCGGCTGTCTCTGTAGTCCTATCCCTTCTGCTTCCATCTACTATTTTCTTGTCCTCATTGTCCATACGTGAGTTAACTTCCCTAAAGGCTTCTAGAGTTGTGTTGTACATTTCGTCAGAAGAGCATCCCCTGTTTACGGTCTTCATTGCCTTGTTATAGAGGATCTGACTTATGTACTCAAGCGTTGTCCCAATGTTGTCGGTTTGCTTTGTAGTCTCTTCTATTGAATCCTGGATCTGTCACAGGATTTTTGGTGTATCGCTGTAGTATATACATGCTTGGTATCTCATTCAACCGCAGGTGCTCAAACATAGCTACCACGTGTTGGCAGAATAAACCTTTAATTATTTGATTTTATGTTAGACTAACATGTGTTACTGTTCTATATGTCGCAAGTTGGTTTTCAATGAAAAAACAAATTTTTTGTAGGGGGTTGTCATACCTGTGTGCTCCCACAGCTTGCACTCGCATTTATAAATCCCATTGTTGACATCTGCTAGTACACGAAATTCATGCCTTGACCAAGCGAACTTCCTACTCTGGTTAGAATGATGGACAAGGAATTATGTTGGCTTTTCGGCACTTGTTTTGATCCGGAAAGCTATACTGTGAAATTGTGTCTCACGGAACACATTGGAAACTGCCTTAGTGTATAGGCCCTTAACCTGTTCCTCGAAGCCATAGCGTGTTGCCGTTCTTGTTAAACCCTGCACACCATTTTTTGTCAATTAATATAAATCATAAAAATTTATATATATAACAGTCAAAATAACTTCTACATAACAACATATGAACTTCTTCAAAACTAGATCTGAACTGCTACCCTATTTAATGTGTGCTTCCACTTTTTTTGGAAGTTGTTCATGTAAATTTTGTAAACTTCCACAAGGAATGTTTTGTGAACTTTCATACATACTATTCAAAAAGTGTGCATCCTCTTTTATTATTTTATTATAGTTTTCATCATATTTTTCCAGCAAATTTTAGTACATTTAAATCTATATGAACTTCTGCACAGAGACAAATTGAACTTCTACATGAGATACAGTGAACTCTCACTTGTATTGTTCTTAGTTTTTTGAGAATGTTTATGGAAAACAGCAAAACTATGTCTGAAGTGAATTTTTGTGTGAACTTTCCAGAATTCAGAAATATGAACTTCCACATATTTACGTTATTTCAAGTTTTTATTCTACATTCCAGCACAGCAGACTATGAACTTCCACACAGTTTACTATTAACTTCTACAAGTAACTCTATGAACTTCCACATAGCGCAGTGTAAACTTCGACATATTTTTTAATAATATATAAACATTGTTTGTGCATTTAAACAGTATAGCACACTTACTGTACAGGCTAATGTTTCAGCGTTCTCTGCTTCACGCCTTGTTTGAATGCACCTGTTGACTTGTTGAGAAAATATGTGAAGATCTTGAGTTTCCTTTACGAATCCCCTCTTCAAGACACGGTTCATACTTTCGCTTCGCTGTGTTGATGTCATGCGAGCATAGAACACATCCTTCCAATAAGCCGATATCCAAGTCTTTCTTTCTCTCCACAAGTTTATCATAACATTTATTTTGTGCAAGTTATACTTGTTAACCAGTTCCTGCCATGCTACTTCGAATTCTCCCGGCATCAATGGGTGGTTAGGCACCGCTGCCAGCTGCTCTTTCAAGTCAGGGAACAACTTGTATAGTTTTCTCAAGGGATCTTTATACTTTCTTGTTATATGCCACCTGCAGTTTTTGTGGAGCGAGCGCGAAAATATCTTAGGTATATCCCTCGCCATAGATGGACACTGATCTGCAATTTTTTTTTTCTGAATCAGGACATTTTTTCAGTCTTTTATTGTAAAAAAGACATCTGAACCCGAATCTTTTTCTTCCTATTGACTAGAGCTACTTTTTTTGTTACCTGTGAGAATACAAATGGGTTGTTTCCCTTTCATGCACCACAGAAAGGTGCTAAACACCCACTTGAAAGACTCAATGTTCTCATCACCCATCAATGTGAACCCGAAAATTGCAGACTAGAGGTGGTTATTGACACCAACAAACACAACAAGGGGCATATGAAACTTGTTTGTTTGGTAGGTAGTATCGAACGTGATGAAGTCTCCAAAGTCTGCATACGCCGCTCTGCAGCTTGCATTTGACAAAAATATGTTCCTAATTGTGTCTTGTTCGTCGACATGCACATCGGAGTAGAAGTTTTCATTCTCCCGCTTCATGTCCTCAAAGAATTTTTACAGTTTCTTCACATCATCTTCACCTTCCTTTCTTGCATTTTCTGCTTTCCTGCAAAATCAGTTTTCGTGATATGTTTACTATTTTTTTTTCACCACACAGTTTGAAATGTAAGAAACCGCAAATGCAAATAAAGTATGGTTATTGTAGAGGAACTTACAGATTCAGCAGATCCTTGTCATTTAATCCAAGTTTTTGACGCCCTCCACTAATCCTAGCAAGCAAGCCCATGATATTAGCATGCTTAACATTGCTGAGCTGTAGGTCCTTTATATACTCCTTCAATGTTGGGTCAATCCGTTTGTGTGAGTGGAGGAAAACCATCATCGACGGGCTCAACAGTAGTGGATGGTTGTGTTCACAATTTATATCCTTTATCACACAGCTTCCATCACCGCTTTCTTTGAATATAACAAATGCTTTGCAGCCACTTCGTTTGCTTACTTTATCACGCTCCCGCTCAGCTTCATCAAAAGATGGCTCGTGTTTCCCCTCTCGCACACATCGCAAGTACCGCTGGTTCTTGGTATGTTGCCCTTTTTAATCCCAAATACAGTGTGTTTAGCATAGGTGTTGTAAAACTCATAAGCCTCTTTAAACGTGCTGAAGTGCTGGCCAATCACTGGTATTATATCTTCTGGAAGCTCAGTCGCCTGCATTAGTTTTGCAAAACAATAAGTGAACTTCCTTAACACTAACAAGTGGACTGTCACAGAATATAGCAGTGAACTTCCCTTTATAATTGTTTTTTCAATATCTCAGAAACACTGCCACTATTCAACACTATAGTGAACTATCATGTACACAGAGATTAACTTCCACACTTTAGACTAGTGAACTTCTATGCAAGCAGGAATAAATTACCAATAGCACAATACTTGAACTGCCATGCATGCAGTGGTGAACTACCATGGATTTTTACAGCAATGGAACTCCAAAATAATTCTTTGCATTTTTTAAAAAACATAACCTTTTTTTTACTTACATGTGTGTACGATCTGATTTTTGCAGGTATCTCTATCTGGCCGGGTTTAATTGGGCAAGGCGGTGTAACAATTGGTACGTGGCACAAAGGGTCCCTTGCAGGCAAATGTGTAGACGTATCCACATTTTGTGTTTTGTACGGAGCCCGAGAATATGCATCATGGCCATCTGTAGCTTGATTGGTTGCTTGTTTTATTGGCGGAAGCTTCTTGTTTGGTTTCTGTTTATGAACCCCACTAGCACAAGCTCTGGACTTCTGCCCATCATTGTTTTGTGCATCTTTGTCTCCTGGATCGGTACCTTTTGCACCACTTTCTAATAAATATCACCGTGGTTGGCGGTACCTGTGTCAACAACATGCACTTTCCCACTTATAACCACGGGTGAAATCGGGGTCTTTGGTGGTCCTAACCAACAGAGTATCGCCTCAACCGGTCCGACGTTCATTTGCCTTGTTGACAGCTGCACTTCTTCTGGACGTTGACTGAACTGCTCGCTTTGGCCTCTTTTCTTGGTTCCGGCCGACCCATCGTGGAAAATCACACTTGGCATGCCTTTTAATGATTCTCGTGGAAGCCGTAACAGTGGTTCTACGAAGCCCAGACTACCTTTTCGATAGGGAAATGTTGTCCTTTATTCAAACCTGACCAGCACATCATGTCTTCGTCAATATGCACCAGTGCCTCCTGCCCCAATTCTGCAGTATTGCAAGTTTGCACCTGCCCCGAACTGTTGACCAATCATATCCCTACATAAAAAGGAACATATTTTAATTACATTCGTCAACTGTCATTTTTTCATAGCTATAAAAGTAATTTTAATGCTTGTTTGTTTCAATCCAGCACGTTTAATTTCTGAAAACCATTTTTAAAGCAATCGTCACATCATTGTTTAACCAACAGGTAATACTGGACTTTCACCATGAGTGTATGTGGACTTCCCCTAACACCACTAGTGAACTTCACCCATGTATGGATTTAAAAGTATGTACCAGATAGTACTGAAACATACATTTGAACTTCCACTACCCTTTCTGTGGACTTCCACTAACACCACCAATGAACTTCTCAGATATTAATTTATTTACTCCCGTTGCAATACTGAGAAATAACCATAGATTTCTACCAATAGGATGTATGGACTGCCTTAACACCACTTAGTGAACTTTCTCATCCATTTGATGTTGGATGTATGTACCCTGATGCAGTACTGAAACATACATTTGAACTACCACAACAGTTTTTGTGGACTTCCCCTAACACCACACAGTGAACTCCCCAAGTATGAATTTTTTATTTTACCCTTGATGTACTACTGAGAAATAACAATAAACTTTCTACCCACGACATTATTTTGTTGTCTGCTTTAACACCACTTAATGAACTTCTCATGCAAGAACTTTTTCGTTCACCATGAAGCACCATCGAGACATTCCACCTGAACTTCCACCATCAAAGTTTGAGTATTGTCTCCAACACAACCAGTGAACTTCTCATCGATCAAGTAAACTACCTCTTTTTCTTTGTCCATTTTTTAATTTGTGTAACTGACAAACAAAAGCTCATAAAAATTGATCTGCAAGGAAGTTCATTTGTTTAGGGGTCAGAAGTTCACCTGGGTACTTGCAGTCCTCGTGGCTACCCAACGAATAGGAGCCATTTTTTGCTTCCTCTCTTGGTTGCAGAGCTCGTTTGCACCGTGAATAGGACGTTGGTGGAGTCCGCCGTCGAGAGCTTCACCGGAATCGCTGCGCCTCGCCACCTGCTTGCTGCCCGCGGTGGCAAGTTTGGAGTAGTTTACTGTGGCCGCGCCAGTTGGTTTCCTCTACTCCAATGTGTCGCACCCTGACTTCTAGGGGATACTCACCGTTCCGAACTGGATAGTAGATGTTTGGATTACGGGGCCTAACTGCTCCCGCATCCTCTTACGAGTAGGCCAACACTTATGTGCGACAACCAAACTCTACTATTCCATCGTCGATGTAAACTATCCCATAGAGATCAGGATACTACCATTGACGTACTTCAAACATTCACACATGGTACGTCAACGGCGTTAAACGGAATGATACCACAACATATCTCTAAGACACAAAAGATTGAAATAAGTTGCAACTGGCCCTCACTAGGGCAGAGAATAGCAAATACAATCATCCAGAGGACACATGTCCCAACATATCATCATTACATAGCAGCGAAAACACTCAAAGCGTCTGAGTACAGACAAAATCCAAATAGGCTTAAGAAGCCGGCAATGAACAGAAGACGGAGCCCATCCACGTAGTCTCGGATCCTGCCCGGGTCCGCTATCTACTCGTCAGCAGTCTCGTCGTACTCCACGTAGTAGCCACCATTGGGATCTTCGGAAACATCGTCTGCGGAAACCACAGCCCCAAAGGGGTCAGTACATCCAAGTATTGGCAAGCAAGACTCGCAGTTCACCAAAGTGTAACCCGTCAACACCAAGCACAGATGCTTTGGGTTCAACGGAAGGAAGGGGTGATATAAAAGATGCTGCAGCGGGCTGCTCTAACCAACTACAGAAATAACTACAACTTCCGACTAACAGAAGAAGATAAGATCGAGTATTGTAACCAACTGAAAGATAACTTCAAACAAACCCATCCTGGATCTCGCCCCTTATCCAAAGAAGCAATCCGAGGATAACTCACACAGTTGGATTAAAGATGAATCAAGTTATTGTGTCAATAAGCCTATTACTAGTCAAGTTGTTAATCATTGGGTGTGAGGTAGTTAATCATTAGGTTCAAGTTGTCCTGAGTACTTGTTAGCCAGTACTTTCACCAAGTTAACCATAACCGCGGAAAACACGGCTTCTCGAGAAGATTTATCCCTGCAGGGTTGCACCAATTTGGCCGTACACGTAAGAATACCTCGCCAGATGGGATGCCTCCCACCAAGCGGGGCACTCAACACAACTCAACTCTTCTTCGCATCAAGCCCAAAGCACCTTGGGCGCACGGCTAATCAAGCCCCGAAGAAAAGGGACCCTCATAGCACTCTAAGACCGTGTCCCCCTATATGCCGACTACAAAAGTTCCACCCTGGCCTGGGCTCGCAAAAACATGCATGCGGCAAATGGAAAACCCGAACTAAATGAGGCGATTTGGACGAGATGCGAATCGAGTCAAATTGAGGGGGGCGCCCATACTCGCTTCCCACATGCGGGTAGTGCGCTCATCATGGATCAGTAGACAAGACCCTTTTCCTAATTAGGGTCGACACTAGCAGGCCTCAAAACCACACAGGGCCTCCTGCCGGTGCCTTATCATCAAATTATTATTACCATTAGCATTAACAGGATTGATTGATTAACATCAAGCCCCCAGAACAATAATAAAAGATAGTAAAAGAAGTAACCGACAACAGACTCGAGCAGAAGCAACCCTAAGCATGCTAGGTAAGACTAAGGCAACAAGCAAGGGGTTTTAGGTATGGAGGTGAGGCAATATCAGGGTTAAGGGATTCATGTGATAGGTTCGTAACAGAAACAACTACTACTAAGGCTAGCAGAATAGACAACGGAAAGTTTCGGTAACCAATGTTGAAAGGAACACAGTGGTTCATGTGAGTGATAACTTGCCTGCAAACCCAGTAGACCGGTACTGAGCTAACTCCTCAGAAGTAGAATCGTAAACCTCGTCGGTCTCAACGTCGTCGTCTAACCGAGAAGAAGCAAACACACAATAGGAAAGAGACGAACAATCAATAACATAATATAATGCACAATCATGGGATGATGCATGGCAAATTTATTGATGCATCAAAATAAACTAGTTGACAAGATAGCAACATGATTAGATGGACCCATATGCAATTGGATTGCATATGGAAAGCCCATGAATTATGGTTGAATTAATTGTTCTACAACTAATCATCATGTGTAAGTTAATTAGCATGATGCATGGATGATGAAAACAATAAGAGAACAACAATAGATGCAAGTAGAAAGGAATTTACCAAGTGTGGAATTTTATTGATTAAGTTTTGGAATTTTGGTTTCTTAAAGGTGTCACACAAGCATTTGTTGTTTTCATCAAGTTTAATTGTTCAAAACAGATAACAAAGTTTATATTTGAAAAGAGCACAAGATTTTTAGGTGGATTACATGTTTCAATTATTGAAAAAGGAATTACAATGATTTATTTATGAATTAAACAAGTTAAACAAGATTTAATTGGAATTAATGCAAACATGAACTTATTTGGATTTTTATTTGTTCAAAACATTACATGAAGTTCATATTTTAAAAGGTTATCCTTTTATGGTTTGAAAACATATTTTATATGTTCAAAGAGAATTTATTTTGACCAAGTTGTGAATTTAGCAATATTAAATGAATTAAACAAGGTTTAAATTATTTAACCAATTTTAATTATTCAAAACATGAAACAAAGTTTATATTTGGAAAGGTGGTTTAATTTTGCATGGAAAACATATTTCATTTGTTGAAATTGGATTTAAAATGAGCAAGTTATTAATTTGGCAATTTTAAATGCAATAATTAAGAAACAATTGTTTTCAGCAATTTAAATTATTCAAAACAGCAAACAAAATTTATATTTGGAAAGTACATGAAAAGTTGATTGGAAAACATGTTTAGTTTGTGGAATTTGGAATTTTTATGCCCAAGTTATGAATTTTGCAAAATTAAGTGATTTAAACAAGAATTCAAATGTTTCACCAATTTAAAATATTCAAAACGGTAAACAAATTTTATATTTGGATAGAACATTCAATTTGGTACAGAAAACATATTAAAAATGTTGAATTTGGAGTTGGGATGAATTACTTATGCATTTTACAAGATTTGGTGCAAATCTGCCATTTTTATGAACTAGGGACTTAGAAAAATTAACAGGGACTTAAAATAAATGTAGCAGGGACTTGTTAGTGATTCTGTGAAGTTGCTGTACCGAAACAAATGGAAACAAAAAAAGTTGGTTTTATTGAGGGAGGGGGGATTCGAACCCCTCACCTCCTGCTTCCTGCGCACAAGGGAAACCAGATGGGCTGCTGCTGCTCTGTTGACAGATAAGGGGTTCGAAGGGGATTATGGTTCAGGAGTTGCACTGAATCCACTTCGGAAAATAAACAGGAAAAAGGTGGGGCTGGGGATTCGAACCCACGAGCGCTTGGGAGCGCGCTGCGGTCACTGCCACTGCGGTGGGCTTGATTTGGTGACAGGAGAGGGGCAGACGGGAGGATGAGGTGTGGTCGGCGGTGGTTTTTCTCTGAATCTAATCTGCACGTAACTGTACCTGGGCGGACAGGAACGAGGAGGTAAGTGGTACCTCTATGGGGGGTGTGGCCTGTTCTAGTGCCCAACCTGTTTCCACCACTCTACGCAATGTCAGGAAGCTCTCCTGGTTTCAGCGCAATGTGTTGTGCATGAAGGTGGACATTCATAAGGAGCAGTATGAGGCCTACCGCAGGGACACTGCTATGTTCAACACTCAAATTCAGATTCTCCATCACGTGAGTGGTGCTTCTGGTGATCTTCCTGCTCCACTTGTTCCTCAGACCTATTCTCAGTGGTCTGCTGGTGATCGCACTCCTTGGGAGCGCATTGAGGAGGCTCTCTGCACCACTTCTGCTTCTTCCAGGGGTCATGTTGATGATGATGAGGAGGATGAGGAGACAGATGACGATCTCGAGAGGGCGGCTGAGGGAGATTCTGACGCGTCAGCAGGAGAGTCCTCTGAGCATTCGGATGCTTAGATCTTCCTTGGGACGTTAGCACCGTTGTTTCTCTCCTTTTTCGTGTCTTGATGCCAAAGGGGGAGAAGTAGCTTCTAGATTATGGGATTTGCATGGGTTCGGGCACAAGCATATGCTTTTACCATTTCTTGACAGCTTGTGTCCATTTAGTCTTATTTCGTGAACTTTGGTCGTTTTATTGTCTCGTTTAAAACTATGTGCAATGTGTTGTGAGACTATGTTATCGGTTATCATGGATTATCTATATGTTAGTGGTTATCTGGATTCTATATCTTATATGTTGAGGATATTATCTATTGTTATGCTTGGATATTCTTGTTATCATCTCTACGCAAAAGTTATATATTTCTCGCGTATTCTCTACATATTTGTGATATTGTTACTTTGGCATATTTGATACTTGTTGGAAATTGCTCTCCATATATTATTGCACTTTTTGCATTCGAGGCAAACAAAAGATGTGCATATAAATAGGGGGAGACATTTCCATTTTTGTTTCAAACATGTTCTCGTCAAGGTTCTATTGCAAATCTTAGTATTGTCATCTAACACTAAAAAGGGGGAGATTGAAAGTGCATTTCGTTTTTCCCGGTGTTTTGTGTGTTAGTTAAGAATACTAAGTACATTATTTATCGAGGTGTTTAGTGTGTAGGTGTTATACTTAACAACGGCATCGATCACTATAAGGACCCCAGACCGGCAGTCTGAAACCCTACGTATGCATACATTCACGATCCCAGAAAGATCAGTCGTGAACAACATACACAGTTGGCACACAGAAATACATCATCCATTACACGAATACATAAAGGTATTACACAAAGATCACATGATCAAGTTTAACGCAACTGCCACAAGGACAGGCAACTTAATCAAACACAGCGGAAGACAATTAAAACACAACGTAGATGAGCCCAAGTCACGCCTTAACCTACAGGCTGCTGACCCGGAGACGATCCTAGTTCGCAAAGCCGTCAACTCCGTACTTCTCTTCATAGATATCCTTCGGAGGCTCCTTCTCAAAGTCTGGCAAGTAGATACCAGGGGCGAAACCATAATGAGTACATTTGAATGTACTCAGCAAGACATCCATCATGTCACTTACCAAACATGCAAATATGCTTATATGGTGGAATAGGTAGGCTATAAATAGGGTTCACTACCGATGGTGTTCATATATGATGACACCACAGTTGCAGTCAGGTTAATCTGTATCTTCGTTGAAGAAGATACTTCAGAAGAAAATAAAATAATATAGTTTTATTTCTCTTGTAGATATCACATGTACAAGAGGTTTTGTAAAGCTTTGTTAAAGAATATTTTCTCTTTGCAAAACTTCTTGGAATCAGTTTCCAGAATTCTTGCTTAGAGTAGAAAAGGTTTTCTTTGCAAAACATTTTGTTTTGTATAACAACATCTGGCTTTTCATCATCGACGATACCTCCACGGTATAAGTTTCCACTTCCTTTCCGAACTTCACAAGTTCAACACTTCCTTTCCAATATTCCCTTTCAAAAACTTCCTTTTTGAAAACATTGACACAATGCTAGCTACATGGCCATTCAACCGTCCATATCCGAGGACGCGGCTATCTCGAAATAGTTTTACTCTGCAGAGGTGTACACATTTCCACCAGATCCAGAATCCGCCATGAAACACTCATGGACTGTCCTCAACCTATGAGAACATCAGATAACTGATCTTGACTATCCACTATGTACAAGCTAGTACATGACTATCTCTTCAATTGGGGTTACCCTCCCTGGCAAGCCGTGTCCCACACCGCCCAAACAGGAGACCCAACTGCTGCATCCGGAGGGAAAATTAATCCCACACTTTAGATGTCCCGTATTCTCCACTCCTAGCGACATTTCGGTTCGGAGGATCCCATCCCCTATAGCACTTGAGATAGCACACATACTAACCATAACAAGTTTTTAATCAAGCCCCTACCCATATTGGGGTAAAGTGGCAGTACGGTAATGGTTGTCCAGCGAAGACTAGGTTATGTGTCATTTTTGAAAACACCACTTTCTCAAAAATGACCACTTCCACATTCCTCCGGAGAACAAGGATCCGCCTTTTCTCCGGGTTTTTCCATAAAGCCTTTGTTTTGTAGAATCACAATTTTAGGGTGTCCACTTAGGGACTAGTATATTTGATGGTAATAAATACCATATGGTGGCCTATGGGCTTGGTATTACCAAGTTTAACTACTGGCATGATAGTAACCTATATATAGCATAGTAGTAAAAGCCACATCAAAAATAGTTTTGATAATCAAGTTTTTGTAAAACTTCAGAGGTAAAACATGCATGATAGATAATGATAAGTATTGTATCAGCAAGCATCAGGATGGCTTGCCTGGTATCTCCTTGTGTCCCTGGTTTTGGAGTGACTGGAACTTGAAACAGAGCTTCACGACACTTCCTTCCTCTTCGTTTTCTAACGCCATAAAAGGAATAAAGGACACACATTCAGAACAAATCAAGGCAAGCAACCATACATAACAATACATACAGCAAGGAAATCTAAAAATAACCAATCACACAATTTATTAAGGGAGCAAACCATCAAACAAACACACTTGGCAGAAATGCCATTTATTAAGACAGCTTAAGGTTGGAGGGACATAACTCACAACCTTAATATCATGGATTCAGTGGGTGTGCCACTCTCGTACCAAGATATTAATAAGCCCAAAATACACTTAGTTTCACAAGGGTGAGACTACTAAAAGTATACAAATCATGCACAAAAATAAGCATGGCAATGGGTCTGTCAACCAAACCACAAAAAGAAAAAGGTAGCTATCCTACTAAGTCTAAATTCACACCAAGAATAAATAAGACACATGATTTTCAAAAGTTACTTTTACAAATCATTGAGCCTACACAAGTGTAACAAGGTAATAGACTCATCACAAAACACACAATTTCTCATAGTGAGAACAATAGAAACAATGGCTAAAAAGGAGGAATCCTATAGACATGTTTCTACTAAAAGTTTGCTATGCAAGCATGCATAATAATTAAAGTAATAAAATGCAAACAAGGAACCATGTTATCATAATGGGAATGAAAACATGTCCTCATGCAAGGATACACAAATATCTACCAAACACAAGTTGGCAGAAAAAATAATTCAATACAAAAACTGCTAAGGAAACTAGTACTACTCACACATGAAGAATCAATGGATGTATTTCAATCAAGTAATTGAAATACAACCAGAGGGTCCATGTCATAAAAACAGGAGTGAAAAACATCTATACTTGCTATAACAAAAATATCCCATTTGATAAAACAAGGTATCAATTTGCAGGGAAACTCCTACATACTAGTGGTAATAAAAAGGGCATTACTAGAGGAATCAATCAACACTCCAAAGATGGATTTTTCCTAGCAAGCCACACATGATTACAACCACTTACAAACAGAAGCATACCCATTTTTGTTTAGCACAAAAATTCCCAAAGCAAAAATACTAGGCACTCACTAGTTATGAAACTATATAAAAGAAACACATCTAGTGTGGGGGGAATAATGTTTCCACCAAAAATGCAATGAAACCAGTGGGTGTTCCACTAGCATAAAAAAGCATTAAGAGGTCACAAAGCCTCTGGTCACACTTGACAACAATTAGCAAAAACCTAAACTAGCACCTAGTGCAATAACAATACTAGCATAAAATAATAGGGTGCTTAAATAAGCAAGGCAATGCTACTCATGCTATTATTTTCACACAAGTGAACACTTTAGGGGTCAAGTACTCATAACAACATTATCAAAATGCTACTGGTCCTATGAATACAACACAAAAATATGTGGTTTTACAACCACAAATTCTTATGTCAAAAATTCCACACATGAGGGAATTTTTCCATAACATTCTCATAGTAATGATTAAGCTACTCATGCTTTTATACCAACTCAAATGCAAGCTAGCAGAGGTGATACTAACAAAATATAAGTACCAACATGGTACTGAATCTAATATCTCAACACAACAATTCAATCACTTGCACACAAATTAATCATTCAAAAATTATATGCAAGTAATAAACTAGAGATGAACATATGATATTAATATAAATCCTATTTCTTCTCAACTCAAGTCCACACATTCTAACATGATAAAATATCTAAGTAATACTTAGAAAGCAAGTTCACACAACTTATACATGCTAGAAAACAATATTGCAACACAAAAATATCATCACACAAATTAATTAACTAAAATGCCAAAATGGCAGAAATATGCCAAACAAAGATCTGTCCACCAAATTTTCTAGGATTCTCTAAAAATTAAACCCTTATAGTTTTGGATAGCCATAAACATGTACAAGACCATCCAGTTGAGTTTGCATCAAAATTCATTTTTAATAATTTTATAAAAATCACCAAAGTGCTCTCTGGTGTTTTACCAAATTGCATTCCATTTCAAAAATACTTGGAATTTGGAAGCAAGGTTAATTGCTCCTGTTTGTAAATTTCGAGGGCTTTCCAATGCAATTGGCCTCACTTCATTATGAGTTGTGAAATTAAAATGGTGCTCATTTTCGTGTTTCTGGTACCTGTTTCCAAATCATTTTTCATTGCAAAAATAATCATCCAAATGTAGATCTACAAATTGGAGGTGGTTTAGATTTTGTTGCTTTACATGTGTGATTTTTGTTTTGGTCAAAATCATCTTTTAAGTAGCATTTTAGAGCCAAAAGTAAACAGGTACTTTCTCTGCAAAAATAAAATGGAAAATAAACAACACAGGGGCCAGATCTGCTAAATGGGCCGGCCTGGACGATTTCTACCGCGGCAGATCCCAGCCAAAGCCGCTGACCTGCGGGCCAGTAGGCCACACGGCAGCCACGCGGGCAAGGCCAGGCCCCACGGGCCAGTTTGACTGCCAAGCGCGCGGTCAAGGAAGGCTGGCGTCACCACGACGTAGCCACGACGTCATCGCCGGCGGAAACTGTCTCCGGCGAGCAAATTCGGGCTATTCCGGCCACCGTTCTTCGAAAAAAAAATACCTACTCGTTGCCCACGACGAGGGGAACCAAGTGGGAGGGGACTCGTTTCCAGGGAACCATCGGAGGGTGGCCGGCGACGGCGGCGCGCGTCGGCCGGAGCTCGACCACGGCACGGGCATGTTCTAGCGCGATAGGGAGGGGGGAAAAGGGTCGGGGACGTCCGTGTGCTCACCCTAGGCGCGATGGAAGGCTCGGAGAAGGAGGAGGAAGTCCGTGGCGGCGGCAATGGCTCGCCGGAGTCCGCCGGACCCGCAGCGAGGAAATGGACGGCGCGGCCACCACACGTCGCTACGGCTCGATTCCTTCAGCCAGGAGGACTACCACGACGAGGCGGAGCTAATGGGCACAACGGCTGCCGTCGGTGAGCTCCCATTCGGCCCAATCGACGACGACCATGCACGGGCTAGGGTTTGCAAAATATCTTGAGAGAGAGAGAGAAGTGCTTCGAGGGGGAAGAGAGAGAGGGGGCAGGTAGCAGCACATGGGAGGGGTTTTAAACACCTAGATGGCTTACCTTCGAAGCAATGGAAGCATGGGCAGCCATGTCCTCCATTGCATCATCTACAGGAAGAAGAAGGACATGTGTGACTAGGATAACATTTGGGTCCCTGGAAAATTACAAGTAGGTCCCTGTACTCTCTGAAAATGGATGTTTTCCCTAAGCAAACAAAGTCAAAATTTGAAATCCTTTTGCCCAAAATTCTTATTAGTTACGATACACAACATATGTGAAAATTGGATCAATTGGAGAAACTTTATAATTCAAAGTTGTTCAAATTTGAATTCTTACATAAATGGACATTGAATTTATTAACCTACTTAGGAGCTTCAAAAAATGATAATTTTTGGCACACATTCCTTATTTGATGTTTTCCTTATGTGGTAGAAAATTCAAGTCATTTTGAGTTACTTCATAGAACAAACTTGTTCAAATTTCTAAAAGGTGCTGTCAAGAAAACAGGGGTTTTTGGAAATTTAAATTATTCAACAACTTGTGCCCTTTTGGTTTTCATCCTTATTTATGTATTAGAGCATGTGGTATTTATTTCATGGCATTTGGAAAAAGTTTGTAGAACAAACATGTTCAAAATTCCTAATGCTGCTGTGGAGAAAAACCATGTTTTCAGGACTTTAATGGATTCAATTTTTGGTCTCCTCTTGTGTGTGTTCCTTATTTGATATAAGGAAGCAATGGTATGAATTTCAAATCATTTTAAGAAAGTTTCCAATAGTAACTTGTTTTAGTTTTCTGTTTCTGGAAATATTGGAATTTCTATTTAATAAAGCACTAGGCTTTTCTTTAGCAATGCTTTGCCAAAATATTTATATGACTAGAGATAGCAAGTCAATGCTCTCCAATACCTTTGTTTTTAATCTTGCAAGGTTGGAAAAACATTTGATAATATTTTGGTGAAGCATCTAAGAATGCCTCTTTTTCTGATAATCTTTTAGGGAAATTTATTAAGTGTTTCCTCTTTCTTAATTTAGGTCTTGGAATAATATTCAACAAGTATTAGGTTCATAAGATAGTTTTGGAAAACTCTTTGATCAATATTCACTTTAGAAAATATTGTCAAGGTCATTGGAAACAATATGTTGAATATTTTTAGTTCACTGCTTTGCTATCTTTTTAAGTTTGCAAGTTTATATAATTAGTTTGTTTAGTTGCACTTAAACAAACACAAACAAACACAACCAAGGTTTATTAGTCAAGCAATTAGCAAAACAACTGTGTTATTAGGTATTCCAAAATTGGGATGTGACAGGTCTTCCCCCGTTAAAAAGAATCTCGTCCCCGAGATTCACAAGCGAGGACTAAGGGAGGGCCAACAAACACAATGTTAGTGTTGGAGTGCCGGTGCTTCCCCCCTTTGACTTTTCTTGGGATGCGGGGTACTTCCCTAAATTAGCAAATTCTTCAAAGAAAATTCTTTAGCTATCAATTTACTCAACCGCCAATTTTTAAAATTTCTGATTACGTCACTATAAAATTAAGGTTAGTGCAGAACTACCTGGAAATGTACCGTCAATTATTACATGATTTCTTAGCTATATCCCACATATTACATACCACATATGGAGTGGTGTACCACTCTCATAACAAGTTATATAAGAAGCTAAAAATATATCTTGTGGGTGCAAAGGTTAGGCTGCTAAGGTAAAATAAACAGACACAATAAATACCCATGGCAGTGGGTGTTACTCCTCACAAGCAACTATCACTTAATACGTTCATGATTTTAGTTGGATGTTTTAGTTTCATAAGATACTCTTAAGCACCACCATAACACAAGTATAAACTCATGCTAATGGTAAAATATTTAAATAAAATCCAATCAGCAAGTAAACAACACCACAGATGAATAGCCTATTTATTCACTAGGTTATTGTTTATTAGAGGTTTTGGAATCCATCAATCATGAACCATTAGAAAACAACCAGTAGCTAAAAACTAATGAATTCAATAATAAAGATACTCTAAAACACCATCTTTATACAAGATAAAACTTCTATTACACAGGCATAGAAAAAGGTCTGCACAAATCACACACTAGTATGAAAAATCTACACCAGCATGCTATAAGAGATGATCATATCCTATAACCATAGAACATGAAACTAAATAATTCATGGCATGATAACAGAAGTAATAACTTCCTAACATGCTATATCAACACATATGCTCGTAAAATAAAAAGAGGGTAATACTAGAGCAAAAATCACCATTTTCTAGTGGTGAAACTAGTTTCACTCTAGAGAAGCAAATGATGCTATCATGATGTTTAAAATTAAACAAGCAAGTCATGGATATAAATGTACCTAATAGCAGTACATAAAACTTACTCATGTTAGTAAGCACAAACACCAAAACAAATCCATGATACAACTATTAAACATGCATAAATTAATTCTAGCAATTTATGTTTTTCTTAAACAATTACTAGCAAACAAGCAAGGTATAACTCACACAACCAGTAGCTATACTATTAATAAAAAGTTATCTAAGCCTTTTTAAAAATCCATACACTCAATTTAAAATTATTCAAAAACAATCTACCAATCAAGAGGAATTTATTTTATTTGCGAACAATTTAATTTTAGCACACGATAGTGAAACATTTCTTAACATGATACCCCTAAGGAATATTATGCTAACAAAAGGATCACACCTAAACATATTAGTTTTTTTACTAATAAGAAATAAGCTTCTCACTTGCATAAGTGAAAAGAAACAATTATATTTTCCATGGTGGAAAACAGAAATCAATCACATAGTGAAACATGCTATTTTCACACATGTGTATGGTTGGGGATTTTCATCCTCAAGCCAAAATACAATGGGACCAGTGGGCTATGGCCTACTAATACCAAGAAAAAATAGGTACTAAGCCTCTGGTTACTCATGAAAAAAAACTTTGCATACAAGATAAAAATATAAGGCTATTTAATCTAGTGAAACAATACTAGTGCATATTGATAGCAATGCTTACATATGCTTTACTTTTAAGAGACATGCAAGCTAACATAGGTACAAGCATCAAAATAACAGTACCTAAATGGTACTGGACTCAAAGAAAACATAGCACAAAATTTATCAAAGCATTCACACAAAGATCTAGCTTTCACAATAATTCCAAATAATAAAAACTTGAAAAATAGCAAATGTTACTCATGCTTTGCTATAAGATCACATGCAAGTTAATGAAGATAACAGCATATAAATAACAGTACCAAAATGGTACTGGATCTATCATAACCATAACAAAAATCTAGGTACAACAAATCTATAAGGATTTGCCCATTCAACAATCCCAATAATAAAACTGGAAGGTAACAAATGCTATTTCATTCTTATTCGAGTTTCCAATCATGCACACACTTTCTAGGGTAGATTTCTTGTAAGAAAACAACATAATAACAAGTCCTAACAACTCCATATAAGTTAGGAAGCAAGATTGAATAAAACCCAAATTCATTTCAATCAAGAGCACACAAAGAAACAAAAACAGGAAAACTACTGTTTTCTAGATTTATGATAACCATTCCATCGTTTACTTAATTTATAAACCCCGAATCTCATAGTACCTACAACGTCTACTAAGATTTGGTTTCCAAATTAGATATACCTGATTTCCTATTGAGTAGTAAACGAATAGGTCATCATCTTAATTTCTCGTGACTTCTCCTTTTTACCAACTAGATTAAAAAGTGTCGTAAGTCACTTAATTTCTTGGTTTAGAAAGAGTTGTCAGTATTTCACATGCTTTGGTTAGGTGTCAACCTAAGATTAGGCAAAACATGTTAGTCTTGTTAGCTTTCTATTTAATCATGTTTGTCCGACAAGATGCGACTAGCGTCATCGTACGTCGAATATTGAATTGTGTTCTTTTGATTGGCTTTAGAGGGGTTGCGCATCATGGCATGTGAAGACTTCTTTTGCACCTTTCTCCAGAGGAGGGAGGTATATAACTTTTAAATGGTGATTTATCTTGTTTTGGTCTTTTACAAAGGGAACATAAAAAGGTGCAACATTTAGCCAACAGGGTAAAAAGAGTCTTTTGCAAACAGGCAAACATAGAGGTTTTGGTCAGTATTGGTTAGTTTTCTTCACGCCTTTTCTTCTTTGAGGGTTGTCGTTGTTGGAGATTTATTTGTTGGAGTGCATCACTGGTAGCAACGCTATCAGCTCGTGTGGCTTGATGGTCCTCTATAATTATGCTCAATGGTGCTTTCATTGATAGTGGGGTAGATGGTGGTGGTTCACGACGGGTGGCATTTTGAAGCGAAAACAAGTATAAGCCTAAGAAACAAATTCTTGTTTTTGAATACTATACAAACATTTTTGCTTGCAAAAATTTTAACACGAGGCGATTCAAAAACAAGAGCGGGGCAAGCACAAATATGCAAATTTTGAGCACCCCACAAACATATAGAAGCCTAGATGAACCAAATTCTACACCACACAATAGCACAAAGTCCGACGGACACACATAAGCAAGCCATAACACACAAGCAAGACTCCATTGGGGCTACGTAGGGGAAGGCGACTCATGGGGTAATCGCTAAATTACTCCAAACTAGACTGATCCAAAAATCCTAGAAGTGGCTGAAGAACTATATCTACTTCTGACCATCATCACTATAGAGCTAGGCAATTATTTTGGTCTTCTCGGGACAACGGCAAGTATACAAGTTTTTGGATGGAAACAAGATAATAGAAATAAAGTTTTGATAAACCTTTTTAAATGAGAGAGGTAAGCATATGCAACAATCTGTTTTTGAAACCCCAACTATTTTCTGAACAGAAAACTTCAAAAATGAGAGATGTTTCAAAAACAGAGCGGAGCAGTTGCAAACAAGTAAGAAATAAACTCTTGACCGAGAGAGACACCAGCTCTGTAAGGCCCGCCCTTCGAACCACTGTTCAAGGACGCCCTTGATATGCATTTAGAATCTTTTGAAAAGATCAGAAGGAGGGAAAATATACTAAAATTCCCTGAGATAAAAAATAATGTAGATAGTAAATAGGTTTTTACTCAAAAATATTTTTCTTTCCTATCTGACGTCCATGCTAACTAAGGTCTCCTAAGGTCAGGATGGCTCTGATACCAACTCTGTAAGGACCCCAGACCGGCAGTGTGAAACCCTACGTATGCATACATTCACGATCCCAGAAAGATCAGTCGTGAACAACATACACAGTTGGCACACAGAAATACATCATCCATTACACGAATACATAAAGGTATTACACAAAGATCACATGATCAAGTTTAACGCAACTGCCACAAGGACAGGCAACTTAATCAAACACAGCGGAAGACAATTAAAACACAACGTAGATGAGCCCAAGTCACGCCTTAACCTACAGGCTGCTGACCCGGAGACGATCCTAGTTCGCAAAGCCGTCAACTCCGTACTTCTCTTCATAGATATCCTTCGGAGGCTCCTTCTCAAAGTCTGGCAAGTAGATACCAGGGGCGAAACCATAATGAGTACATTTGAATGTACTCAGCAAGACATCCATCATGTCACTTACCAAACATGCAAATATGCTTATATGGTGGAATAGGTAGGCTATAAATAGGGTTCACTACCGATGGTGTTCATATATGATGACACCACAGTTGCAGTCAGGTTAATCTGTATCTTCGTTGAAGAAGATACTTCAGAAGAAAATAAAATAATATAGTTTTATTTCTCTTGTAGATATCACATGTACAAGAGGTTTTGTAAAGCTTTGTTAAAGAATATTTTCTCTTTGCAAAACTTCTTGGAATCAGTTTCCAGAATTCTTGCTTAGAGTAGAAAAGGTTTTCTTTGCAAAACATTTTGTTTTGTATAACAACATCTGGCTTTTCATCATCGACGATACCTCCACGGTATAAGTTTCCACTTCCTTTCCGAACTTCACAAGTTCAACACTTCCTTTCCAATATTCCCTTTCAAAAACTTCCTTTTTGAAAACATTGACACAATGCTAGCTACATGGCCATTCAACCGTCCATATCCGAGGACGCGGCTATCTCGAAATAGTTTTACTCTGCAGAGGTGTACACATTTCCACCAGATCTAGAATCCGCCATGAAACACTCATGGACTGTCCTCAACCTATGAGAACATCAGATAACTGATCTTGACTATCCACTATGTACAAGCTAGTACATGACTATCTCTTCAATTGGGGTTACCCTCCCTGGCAAGCCGTGTTCCACACCGCCCAAACAGGAGACCCAACTGCTGCATCCGGAGGGAAAATTAATCCCACACTTTAGATGTCCCGTATTCTCCACTCCTAGCGACATTTCGGTTCGGAGGATCCCATCCCCTATAGCACTTGAGATAGCACACATACTAACCATAACAAGTTTTTAATCAAGCCCCTACCCATATTGGGGTAAAGTGGCAGTACGGTAATGGTTGTCCAGCGAAGACTAGGTTATGTGTCATTTTTGAAAACACCACTTTCTCAAAAATGACCACTTCCACATTCCTCCGGAGAACAAGGATCCGCCTTTTCTCCGGGTTTTTCCATAAAGCCTTTGTTTTGTAGAATCACAATTTTAGGGTGTCCACTTAGGGACTAGTATATTTGATGGTAATAAATACCATATGGTGGCCTATGGGCTTGGTATTACCAAGTTTAACTACTGGCATGATAGTAACCTATATATAGCATAGTAGTAAAATCCACATCAAAAATAGTTTTGATAATCAAGTTTTTGTAAAACTTCAGAGGTAAAACATGCATGATAGATAATGATAAGTATTGTATCAGCAAGCATCAGGATGGCTTGCCTGGTATCTCCTTGTGTCCCTGGTTTTGGAGTGACTGGAACTTGAAACAGAGCTTCACGACACTTCCTTCCTCTTCGTTTTCTAACGCCGTAAAAGGAATAAAGGACACACATTCAGAACCAATCAAGGAAAGCAACCATACATAACAATACATACAGCAAGGAAATCTAAAAATAACCAATCACACAATTTATTAAGGGAGCAAACCATCAAACAAACACACTTGGCAGAAATGCCATTTATTAAGACAGCTTAAGGTTGGAGGGACATAACTCACAACCTTAATATCATGGATTCAGTGGGTGTGCCACTCTCATACCAAGATATTAATAAGCCCAAAATACACTTAGTTTCAAAAGGGTGAGACTACTAAAAGTATATAAAACATGCACAATAACAATCATGGCAATGGGCCTATCAACCAAACCACAAAAAGAACAAGATAGCTATTCTACTAAGTCTAAATTCACATCAAGAATAAATAAGACACATGATTTGCAAAAGTTACTTTTACAAATCAGTGAGCCTACACAAGTGCAACAAGGTAATAGACTCATCACAAAACACACAATTCTCATAGTGAGAATAATAGAAACAGTGACTAAAAAGGAGGAATCCTAGTGACATGTTTCTACTAAAAGTTTGCTATGCAAGCATGCATAATAAGTAAAGTAATAAAATGCAAACAAAGAACCATGTTATCATAATGGGAATGAAAACATGTCCTCATGCAAGGATACACAAATATCTACCAAACACAAGTTGGCAGGAAAAATAATTCAATACAAAAACTGCTAAGGAAACTAGTACTACTTACACATGAAGAATCAATGGATGCATTTAAATCAATTAATTGAAATACAACCAGAGGGTCCATGTCATATAAACAGTAGTGAAAAACATCTATACTTGCTATAACAAAAATATCCCATTTGATAAAACAAGGTATCAATTTGCAGGGCAACTCCTACATACTAGTGGTAATAAAAGGGGCATTACTAGAGGAATCAATCAACAATCCAAAGATGGATTTTTCCTAGCAAGACACACATGATTAAAACCACTTACAAACAGAAGCATACACATTTCCATTTAGCACAAAAATTCCCAAAGCAAAAATACTAGGCACTCATTAGTTATAGAACTATATAATGGAAATACATCTAGTGTGGGGGAAATAATGTTTCCACCAAAAATGCAATGACACCAGTGGGTGTTCCACTAGCATAACAAAGCATTAAGAGGTCACAAAGCCTCTGGTCACACTTGACAACAATTAGCAAAAACCTAAACTAGCACCTAGTGCAATAACAATACTAGCAGAAAATAATAGGGTGCTTAAATAAGCAAGGCAATGCTACTCATGCTATTATTTTCACACAAGTGAAAACTTTAGGGGTCAAGTACTCATAACAACCTTATCAAAATGCTACTGGTCCTATGAATACAACACAAAAATATGTGGTTTTACAACCACAAATTCTTATGTCAAAAATTCCACACATGAGGGAATTTTTCCATAACATTCTCATAGTAATGATTAAGCTACTCATGCTTTTATACCAACTCAAATGCAAGCTAGCAGAGGTGATACTAACAAAATATAAGTACCAACATGGTACTGAATCTAATATCTCAACACAACAATTCAATCACTTGCACACAAATTAATCATTCAAAAATTATATGCAAGTAATAAACTAGAGATGAACATATGATATTAATATAAATCCTATTTCTTCTCAACTCAAGTCCACACATTCTAACATGATAAAATAGCTAAGTAATACTTATAAATCAAGTTCACACAACTTATACATGCTAGAAAACAATATTGCAACACAAAAATATCATCACACAAATTAAATAACTAAAATGCCAAAATGGCAGAAATATGCCAAACAAAGATCTGTCCACCAAATTTTCTAGGATGCTCTAAAATTTAAACCCTTATAGTTTTGGATATCCCTAAACATGTACAAGACCATCCAGTTGAGTTTGCATCAAAATTCATTTTTAATAATTTTATAAAAATCACCAAAGTGCTCTCTGGTGTTTTACCAAATTGCATGCCATTTCAAAAATACTTGGAATTTGGAAGCAAGGTTAATTGCTCCTGTTAGGAAATTTCAAGGGCTTTCCAATGCAATTAGCCTCACTTCATTCTGAGTTGTGAAATTAAAATGGTGCTCATTTTCGTGTTTCTGGTACCTGTTGCCAAATCATTTTTCATTGCAAAAATAATCATCCAAATGTAGATCTACAAATTGGAGGTGGTTTAGATTTTGTTGCTTTACATGTGTGATTTTTTTTTTGGTCAAAATCTTCTTTTAAGTAGCATTTTAGAGCCAAAAGTAAACAGGTACTTTCTCTGCAAAAATAAAATGGAAAATAAACAACACAGGGGCCAGATCTGCTAAATGGGCCGGCCTGGACGATTTCTACCGCGGCAGATCCCAGCCAAAGCCGCTGACCTGCGGGCCAGTAGGCCACGCGGCAGCCACGCGGGCAAGGCCAGGCCCCACGGGCCAGTTTGACTGCCAAGCGCGCGGTCAAGGAAGGCTGGCGTCACCACGACGTAGCCACGACGTCATCGCCGGCGGAAACTGTCTCCGGCGAGCAAATTCGGGCTATTCCGGCCACCGTTCTTCGAAAAAAAAATACCTACTCGTTGCCCACGACGAGGGGAACCAAGTGGGAGGGGACTCGTTTCCAGGGAACCATCGGAGGGTGGCCGGCGACGGCGGCGCGCGTCGGCCGGAGCTCGACCATGGCACGGGCATGTTCTAGCGCGATAGGGAGGGGGGAAAAGGGTCGGGGACGTCCGTGTGCTCACCCTAGGAGCGATGGAAGGCTCGGAGAAGGAGGAGGAAGTCCGTGGCGGCGGCAATGGCTCGCCGGAGTCCGCCGGACCCGCAGCGAGGAAATGGACGGCGCGGCCACCACACGTCGCTACGGCTCGATTCCTTCAGCCAGGAGGACTACCACGACGAGGCGGAGCTAATGGGCACAACGGCTGCCGTCGGTGAGCTCCCATTCGGCCCAATCGACGACGACCATGCACGGGCTAGGGTTTGCAAAATATCTTGAGAGAGAGAGAGAAGTGCTTCGAGGGGGAAGAGAGAGAGGGGGCAGGTAGCAGCACATGGGAGGGGTTTTAAACACCTAGATGGCTTACCTTCGAAGCAATGGAAGCATGGGCAGCCATGTCCTCCATTGCATCATCTACAGGAAGAAGAAGGACATGTGTGACTAGGATAACATTTGGGTCCCTGGAAAATTACAAGTAGGTCCCTGTACTCTCTGAAAATGGATGTTTTCCCTAAGCAAACAAAGTAAAAATTTGAAATCCTTTTGCCCAAAATTCTTATTAGTTAATATAAACAACATATGTGAAAATTGGATCAATTGGAGAAACTTTATAATTCAAAGTTGTTCAAATTTGATTTCTTACATAAATGGACATTGAATTTATTAACCTACTTAGGAGCTTCCAAAAATGATAATTTTTGGCACACATTCCTTATTTGATGTTTTCCTTATGTGGTAGAAAATTCAAGTCATTTTGAGTTACATCATAGAACAAACTTGTTCAAATTTCTAAAAGGTGCTGTCAAGAAAACAGGGGTTTTTGGCAATTTAAATTATTCAACAACTTGTGCCCTTTTGGTTTTCATCCTTATTTATGTATTAGAGCATGTGGTATTTATTTCATGGCATTTGGAAAAAGTTTGTAGAACAAACATGTTCAAAATTCCTAATGCTGCTGTGGAGAAAAACCATGTTTTCAGGACTTTAATGGATTCAATTTTTGGTCTCCTCTTGTGTGTGTTCCTTATTTGATATAAGGAAGCAATGGTATGAATTTCAAATCATTTTAAGAAAGTTTCCAATAGTAACTTGTTTTAGTTTTCTGTTTCTGGAAATATTGGAATTTCTATTTAATAAAGCACTAGGCTTTTCTTTAGCAATGCTTTGCCAAAATATTTATATGACTAGAGATAGCAAGTCAATGCTCTCCAATACCTTTGTTTTTAATCTTGCAAGGTTGGAAAAACATTTGATAATATTTTGGTGAAGCATCTAAGAATGCCTCTTTTTCTGATAATCTTTTAGGGAAATTTATTTAGTGTTTCCTCTTTCTTAATTTAGGTCTTGGAATAATATTCAACAAGTATTAGGTTCATAAGATATTTTTGGAAAACTCTTTGATCAATATTCACTTTAGAAAATATTGTCAAGGTCATTGGAAACAATATGTTGAATATTTTTAGTTCACTGCTTTGCTATCTTTTTAAGTTTGCAAGTTTATATAATTAGTTTGTTTAGTTGCACTTAAACAAACACAAACAAACACAACCAAGGTTTATTAGTCAAGCAATTAGCAAAACAACTGTGTTATTAGGTATTCCAAAATTGGGATGTGACAGGTCTTCCCCCGTTAAAAAGAATCTCGTCCCCGAGATTCACAAGCGAGGACTAAGGGAGGGCCAACAAACACAATGTTAGTGTTGGAGTGCCGGTGCTTCCCCCCTTTGACTTTTCTTGGGATGCGGGGTACTTCCCTAAATTAGCAAATTCTTCAAAGAAAATTCTTTAGCTATCAATTTACTCAACCGCCAATTTTTAAAATTTCTGATTACGTCACTATAAAATTAAGGTTAGTGCAGAACTACCTGGAAATGTACCGTCAATTATTACATGATTTCTTAGCTATATCCCACATATTACATACCACATATGGAGTGGTGTACCACTCTCATAACAAGTTATATAAGAAGCTAAAAATATAGCTTGTGGGTGCAAAGGTTAGGCTGCTAAGGTAAAATAAACAGACACAATAAATACCCATGGCAGTGGGTGTTACTCCTCACAAGCAACTATCACTTAATACGTTCATGATTTTAGTTGGATGTTTTAGTTTCATAAGATACTCTTAAGCACCACCATAACACAAGTATAAACTCATGCTAATGGTAAAATATTTAAATAAAATCCAATCAGCAAGTAAACAACACCACAGATGAATAGCCTATTTATTCACTAGGTTATTATTTATTAGAGGTTTTGGAATCCATCAATCATGAACCATTAGAAAACAACCAGTAGCTAAAAACTAATGAATTCAATAATAAAGATACTCTAAAACACCATCTTTATACAAGATAAAACTTCTATTACACAGGCATAGAAAAAAGGTCTGCACAAATCACACACTAGTATGAAAAATCTACACCAGCATGCTATAAGAGATGATCATATCCTATAACCATAGAACATGAAACTAAATAATTCATGGCATGATAACAGAAGTAATAACTTCCTAACATGCTATATCAACACATATGCTCGTAAAATAAAAAGAGGGTAATACTAGAGCAAAAATCACCATTTTCTAGTGGTGAAACTAGTTTCACTCTAGAGAAGCAAATGATGCTATCATGATGTTTAAAATTAAACAAGCAAGTCATGGATATAAATGTACCTAATAGCAGTACATAAAACTTACTCATGTTAGTAAGCACAAACACCAAAACAAATCCATGATACAACTATTAAACATGCATAAATTAATTCTAGCAATTTATGTTTTTCTTAAACAATTACTAGCAAACAAGCAAGGTATAACTCACACAACCAGTAGCTATACTATTAATAAAAAGTTATCTAAGCCTTTTTAGAAATCCATACACTCAATTTAAAATTATTCACAAACAATCTACCAATCAAGAGGAATTTATTTTATTTGCGAACAATTTAATTTTAGCACACGATAGTGAAACATTTCTTAACATGATACCCCTAAGGAATATTATGCTAACAAAAGGATCACACATAAACATATTAGTTTTTTTACTAATAAGAAATAAGCTTCTCACTTGCATAAGTGAAAAGAAACAATTATATTTTCCATGGTGGAAAACAGAAATCAATCACATAGTGAAACATGCTATTTTCACACATGTGTATGGTTGGGGATTTTCATCCTCAAGCCAAAATACAATGGGACCAGTGGGCTATGGCCTACTAATACCAAGAAAAAATAGGTACTAAGCCTCTGGTTACTCATGAAAAAAAACTTTGCATACAAGATAAAAATATAAGGCTATTTAATCTAGTGAAACAATACTAGTGCATATTGATAGCAATGCTTACATATGCTTTACTTTTAAGAGACATGCAATCTAACATAGGTACAAGCATCAAAATAACAGTACCTAAATGGTACTGGACTCAAAGAAAACATAGCACAAAATTTATCAAAGCATTCACACAAAGATCTAGCTTTCACAATAATTCCAAATAATAAAAACTTGAAAAATAGCAAATGTTACTCATGCTTTGCTATAAGATCACATACAAGTTAATGAAGATAACAGCATATAAATAACAGTACCAAAATGGTACTGGATCTATCATAACCATAACAAAAATCTAGGTACAACAAATCTATAAGGATTTGCCCATTCAACAATCCCAATAATAAAACTGGAAGGTAACAAATGCTATTTCATTCTTATTCGAGTTTCCAATCATGCACACACTTTCTAGGGTAGATTTCTTGTAAGAAAACAACATAATAACAAGTCCTAACAACTCCATATAAGTTAGGAAGCAAGATTGAATAAAACCCAAATTCATTTCAATCAAGAGCACACAAAGAAACAAAAACAGGAAAACTGCTGTTTTCTAGATTTATGATAACCATTCCATCGTTTACTTAATTTATAAACCCCGAATCTCATAGTACCTACAACGTCTACTAAGATTTGGTTTCCAAATTAGATATACCTGATTTCCTATTGAGTAGTAAACGAATAGGTCATCATCTTAATTTCTCGTGACTTCTCCTTTTTACCAACTAGATTAAAAAGTGTCGTAAGTCACTTAATTTCTTGGTTTAGAAAGAGTTGTCAGTATTTCACATGCTTTGGTTAGGTGTCAACCTAAGATTAGGCAAAACATGTTAGTCTTGTTAGCTTTCTATTTAATCATGTTTGTCCGACAAGATGCGACTAGCGTCATCGTACGTCGAATATTGAATTGTGTTCTTTTGATTGGCTTTAGAGGGGTTGCGCATCATGGCATGTGAAGACTTCTTTTGCACCTTTCTCCAGAGGAGGGAGGTATATAACTTTTAAATGGTGATTTATCTTGTTTTGGTCTTTTACAAAGGGAACATAAAAAGGTGCGACATTTAGCCAACAGGGTAAAAAGAGTCTTTTGCAAACAGGCAAACATAGAGGTTTTGGTCAGTATTGGTTAGTTTTCTTCACGCCTTTTCTTCTTTGAGGGTTGTCGTTGTTGGAGATTTATTTGTTGGAGTGCATCACTGGTAGCAACGCTATCAGCTCGTGTGGCTTGATGGTCCTCTATAATTAGGCTCAATGGTGCTTTCATTGATAGTGGGGTAGATGGTGGTGGTTCACGACGGGTGGCATTTTGAAGCGAAAACAAGTATAAGCCTAAGAAACAAATTCTTGTTTTTGAATACTATACAAACATTTTTGCTTGAAATTTTTTTAACACGAGGCGATTCAAAAACAAGAGCGGGGCAAGCACAAATATGCAAATTTTGAGCACCCCACAAACATATAGAAGCCTAGATGAACCAAATTCTACACCACACAATAGCACAAAGTCCTACGGACACACATAAGCAATCCATAACACACAAGCAAGACTCCATTGGGGCTACATAGGGGAAGGCGACTCATGGGGTAATCGCTAAATTACTCCAAACTAGACTGATCCAAAAATCCTAGAAGTGGCTGAAGAACTATATCTACTTCTGACCATCATCACTATAGAGCTAGGCAATTATTTTGGTCTTCTCGGGACAACGGCAAGTATACAAGTTTTTGGATGGAAACAAGATAATAGAAATAAAGTTTTGATAAACCTTTTTAACTGAGAGAGGTAAGCATATGCAACAATCTGTTTTTGAAACCCCAACAATTTTCTGAACAGAAAACTTCAAAAATGAGAGATGTTTCAAAAACAGAGCGGAGCAGTTGCAAACAAGTAAGAAATAAACTCTTGACCGAGAGAGACACCAGCTCTGTAAGGCCCGCCCTTCGAACCACTGTTCAAGGACGCCCTTGATATGCATTTAGAATCTTTTGAAAAGATCAGAAGGAGGGAAAATATACTAAAATTCCCTGAGATAAAAAATAATGTAGATAGTAAATAGGTTTTTACTCAAAAATATTTTTCTTTCCTATCTGACGTCCATGCTAACTAAGGTCTCCTAAGGTCAGGATGGCTCTGATACCAACTCTGTAAGGACCCCAGACCGGCAGTCTGAAACCCTACGTATGCATACATTCACGATCCCAGAAAGATCAGTCGTGAACAACATACACAGTTGGCACACAGAAATACATCATCCATTACACGAATACATAAAGGTATTACACAAAGATCACATGATCAAGTTTAACGCAACTGCCACAAGGACAGGAAACTTAATCAAACACAGCGGAAGACAATTAAAACACAACGTAGATGAGCCCAAGTCACGCCTTAACCTACAAGCTGCTGACCCGGAGACGATCCTAGTTCGCAAAGCCGTCAACTCCGTACTTCTCTTCATAGATATCCTTCGGAGGCTCCTTCTCAAAGTCTGGCAAGTAGATACCAGGGGCGAAACCATAATGAGTACATTTGAATGTACTCAGCAAGACATCCATCATGTCACTTACCAAACATGCAAATATGCTTATATGGTGGAATAGGTAGGCTATAAATAGGGTTCACTACCGATGGTGTTCATATATGATGACACCACAGTTGCAGTCAGGTTAATCTGTATCTTCGTTGAAGAAGATACTTCAGAAGAAAATAAAATAATATAGTTTTATTTCTCTTGTAGATATCACATGTACAAGAGGTTTTGTAAAGCTTTGTTAAAGAATATTTTCTCTTTGCAAAACTTCTTGGAATCAGTTTCCAGAATTCTTGCTTAGAGTAGAAAAGGTATTCTTTGCAAAACATTTTGTTTTGTATAACAACATCTGGCTTTTCATCATCGACGATACCTCCACGGTATAAGTTTCCACTTCCTTTCCGAACTTCACAAGTTCAACACTTCCTTTCCAATATTCCCTTTCAAAAACTTCCTTTTTGAAAACATTGACACAATGCTAGCTACATGGCCATTCAACCGTCCATATCCGAGGACGCGGCTATCTCGAAATAGTTTTACTCTGCAGAGGTGTACACATTTCCACCAGATCCAGAATCCGCCATGAAACACTCATGGACTGTCCTCAACCTATGAGAACATCAGATAACTGATCTTGACTATCCACTATGTACAAGCTAGTACATGACTATCTCTTCAATTGGGGTTACCCTCCCTGGCAAGCCGTGTCCCACACCGCCCAAACAGGAGACCCAACTGCTGCATCCGGAGGGAAAATTAATCCCACACTTTAGATGTCCCGTATTCTCCACTCCTAGCGACATTTCGGTTCGGAGGATCCCATCCCCTATAACACTTGAGATAGCACACATACTAACCATAACAAGTTTTTAATCAAGCCCCTACCCATATTGGGGTAAAGTGGCAGTACGGTAATGGTTGTCCAGCGAAGACTAGGTTATGTGTCATTTTTGAAAACACCACTTTCTCAAAAATGACCACTTCCACATTCCTCCGGAGAACAAGGATCCGCCTTTTCTCCGGGTTTTTCCGTAAAGCCTTTGTTTTGTAGAATCACAATTTTAGGGTGTCCACTTAGGTACTAGTATATTTGATGGTAATAAATACCATATGGTGGCCTATGGGCTTGGTATTACCAAGTTTAACTACTGGCATGATAGTAACCTATATATAGCATAGTAGTAAAAGCCACATCAAAAATAGTTTTGATAATCAAGTTTTTGTAAAACTTCAGAGGTAAAACATGCATGATAGATAATGATAAGTATTGTATCAGCAAGCATCAGGATGGCTTGCCTGGTATCTCCTTGTGTCCCTGGTTTTGGAGTGACTGGAACTTGAAACAGAGCTTCACGACACTTCCTTCCTCTTCGTTTTCTAACGCCGTAAAAGGAATAAAGGACACACATTCAGAACCAATCAAGGAAAGCAACCATACATAACAATACATACAGCAAGGAAATCTAAAAATAACCAATCACACAATTTATTAAGGGAGCAAACCATCAAACAAACACACTTGGCAGAAATGCCATTTATTAAGACAGCTTAAGGTTGGAGGGACATAACTCACAACCTTAATATCATGGATTCAGTGGGTGTGCCACTCTCATACCAAGATATTAATAAGCCCAAAATACACTTAGTTTCACAAGGGTGAGACTACTAAAAGTATACAAAACATGCACAAAAATAAGCATGGCAATGGGTCTGTCAACCAAACCACAAAAAGAAAAAGGTAGCTATCCTACTAAGTCTAAATTCACACCAAGAATAAATAAGACACATGATTTGCAAAAGTTACTTTTACAAATCAGTGAGCCTACACAAGTGTAACAAGGTAATAGACTCATCACAAAACACACAATTTCTCATAGTGAGAACAATAGAAACAATGGCTAAAAAGGAGGAATCCTATAGACATGTTTCTACTAAAAGTTTGCTATGCAAGCATGCATAATAAGTAAAGTAATAAAATGCAAACAAGGAACCATGTTATCATAATGGGAATGAAAACATGTCCTCATGCAAGGATACACAAATATCTACCAAACACAAGTTGGCAGAAAAAATAATTCAATACAAAAACTGCTAAGGAAACTAGTACTACTCACACATGAAGAATCAATGGATGTATTTCAATCAAGTAATTGAAATACAACCAGAGGGTCCATGTCATAAAAACAGGAGTGAAAAACATCTATACTTGCTATAACAAAAATATCCCATTTGATAAAACAAGGTATCAATTTGCAGGGAAACTCCTACATACTAGTGGTAATAAAAAGGGCATTACTAGAGGAATCAATCAACACTCCAAAGATGGATTTTTCCTAGCAAGCCACACATGATTACAACCACTTACAAACAGAAGCATACCCATTTTTGTTTAGCACAAAAATTCCCAAAGCAAAAATACTAGGCACTCACTAGTTATGAAACTATATAAAAGAAACACATCTAGTGTGGGGGGAATAATGTTTCCACCAAAAATGCAATGAAACCAGTGGGTGTTCCACTAGCATAAAAAAGCATTAAGAGGTCACAAAGCCTCTGGTCACACTTGACAACAATTAGCAAAAACCTAAACTAGCACCTAGTGCAATAACAATACTAGCAGAAAATAATAGGGTGCTTAAATAAGCAAGGCAATGCTACTCATGCTATTATTTTCACACAAGTGAAAAGTTTAGGGGTCAAGTACTCATAACAACCTTATCAAAATGCTACTGGTCCTATGAATACAACACAAAAATATGTGGTTTTACAACCACAAATTCTTATGTCAAAAATTCCACACATGAGGGAATTTTTCCATAACATTCTCATAGTAATGATTAAGCTACTCATGCTTTTATACCAACTCAAATGCAAGCTAGAAGAGGTGATACTAACAAAATATAAGTACCAACATGGTACTGAATCTAATATCTCAACACAACAATTCAATC
This sequence comes from Alopecurus myosuroides, assembly GCA_028641055.1. Classification (NCBI taxonomy): domain Eukaryota; kingdom Viridiplantae; phylum Streptophyta; class Magnoliopsida; order Poales; family Poaceae; genus Alopecurus; species Alopecurus myosuroides. The sequence goes on along the minus strand of CM054063.1, from coordinate 209,103,383 downwards.
ACTTGCACATAAATTAATCATTCAAAAATTATATGCAAGTAATAAACTAGAGATGAACATATGATATTAATATAAATCCTATTTCTTCTCAACTCAAGTCCACACATTCTAACATGATAAAATAGCTAAGTAATACTTAGAAAGCAAGTTCACACAACTTATACATGCTAGAAAACAATATTGCAACACAAAAATATCATCACACAAATTAAATAACTAAAATGCCAAAATGGCAGAAATATGCCAAACAAAGATCTGTCCACCAAATTTTCTAGGATGCTCTAAAATTTAAACCCTTATAGTTTTGGATATCCCTAAACATGTACAAGACCATCCAGTTGAGTTTGCATCAAAATTCATTTTTAATAATTTTATAAAAATCACCAAAGTGCTCTCTGGTGTTTTACCAAATTGCATGCCATTTCAAAAATACTTGGAATTTGGAAGCAAGGTTAATTGCTCCTGTTAGGAAATTTAATGGGCTTTCAAATTCAATTGGCCTCACTTCATTCTGAGTTGTGAAATTAAAATGGTGCTCATTTTGGTGTTTCTGGTACCTGTTGCCAAATCATTTTTCATTGCAAAAATAATCATCCAAATGTAGATCTACAAATTGGAGGTGGTTTAGATTTTGTTGCTTTACATGTGTGATTTTTGGTTTGGTCAAAATCATCTTTTAAGTAGCATTTTAGAGCCAAAAGTAAACAGGTACTTTCTCTGCAAAAATAAAATGGAAAATAAACAACACAGGGGCCAGATCTGCTAAATGGGCCGGCCTGGACGATTTCTACCGCGGCAGATCCCAGCCAAAGCCGCTGACCTGCGGGCCAGTAGGCCACGCGGTAGCCACGCGGGCAAGGCCAGGCCCCACGGGCCAGTTTGACTGCCAAGCGCGCGGTCAAGGAAGGCTGGCGTCACCACGACGTAGCCACGACGTCATCGCCGGCGGAAACTGTCTCCGGCGAGCAAATTCGGGCTATTCCGGCCACCGTTCTTCGAAAAAAAATACCTACTCGTTGCCCACGACAAGGGGAACCAAGTGGGAGGGGACTCGTTTCCAGGGAACCATCGGAGGGTGGCCGGCGACGGCGGCGCGCGTCGGCCGGAGCTCGACCACGGCACGGGCATGTTCTAGCGCGATAAGGAGGGGGGAAAAGGGTCGGGGACGTCCGTGTGCTCACCCTAGGCGCGATGGAAGGCTCGGAGAAGGAGGAGGAAGTCCGTGGCGGCGGCAATGGCTCGCCGGAGTCCGCCGGACCCGCAGCGAGGAAATGGACGGCGCGGCCACCACACGTCGCTACGGCTCGATTCCTTCAGCCAGGAGGACTACCACGACGAGGCGGAGCTAATGGGCACAACAGCTGCCGTCGGTGAGCTCCCATTCGGCCCAATCGACGACGACCATGCACGGGCTAGGGTTTGCAAAATATCTTGAGAGAGAGAGAGAAGTGCTTCGAGGGGGAAGAGAGAGAGGGGGCAGGTAGCAGCACATGGGAGGGGTTTTAAACACCTAGATGGCTTACCTTCGAAGCAATGGAAGCATGGGCAGCCATGTCCTCCATTGCATCATCTACAGGAAGAAGAAGGACATGTGTGACTAGGATAACATTTAGGTCCCTGGAAAATTACAAGTAGGTCCCTGTACTCTCTGAAAATGGATGTTTTCCCTAAGCAAACAAAGTCAAAATTGAAATCCTTTTGCCCAAAATTCTTATTAGTTAAGATACACAACATATGTGAAAATTGGCTCAATTGGAGAAACTTTATAATTCAAAGTTGTTCAAATTTGAATTCTTACATAAATGGACATTGAATTTATTAACCTACTTAGGAGCTTCCAAAAATGATAATTTTTGGCACACATTCCTTATTTGATGTTTTCCTTATGTGGTAGCAAATTCAAGTCATTTTGAGTTACTTCATAGAACAAACTTGTTCAAATTTCTAAAAGGTGCTGTCAAGAAAACAGGGGTTTTTGGCAATTTAAATTATTCAACAACTTGTGCCCTTTTGGTTTTCATCCTTATTTATGTATTAGAGCATGTGGTATTTATTTCATGGCATTTGGAAAAAGTTTGTAGAACAAACATGTTCAAAATTCCTAATGCTGCTGTGGAGAAAAACCATGTTTTCAGGACTTTAATGGATTCAATTTTTGGTCTCCTCTTGTGTGTGTTCCTTATTTGATATAAGGAAGCAATGGTATGAATTTAAAATCATTTTAAGAAAGTTTCCAATAGTAACTTGTTTTAGTTTTCTGTTTCTGGAAATATTGGAATTTCTATTTAATAAAGCACTAGGCTTTTCTTTAGCAATGCTTTGCCAAAATATTTATATGACTAGAGATAGCAAGTCAATGCTCTCCAATACCTTTGTTTTTAATCTTGCAAGGTTGGAAAAACATTTGATAATATTTTGGTGAAGCATCTAAGAATGCCTCTTTTTCTGATAATCTTTTAGGGAAATTTATTTAGTGTTTCCTCTTTCTTAATTTAGGTCTTGGAATAATATTCAACAAGTAGTAGGTTCATAAGATAGTTTTGGAAAACTCTTTGATCAATATTCACTTTAGAAAATATTGTCAAGGTCATTGGAAACAATATGTTGAATATTTTTAGTTCACTGCTTTGCTATCTTTTTAAGTTTGCAAGTTTATATAATTAGTTTGTTTAGTTGCACTTAAACAAACACAAACAAACACAACCAAGGTTTATTAGTCAAGAAATTAGCAAAACAACTGTGTTATTAGGTATTCCAAAATTGGGATGTGACAATCACCGAAAAGACCGGTGAAGATTGGCCTAAGAGATTTGGGACAGAAGCCAACCGGATTATTCTAACCGGATTATTCTGGGCAACCGGATAATCCGGTTAGGATAGTTTTGGTCCATTTTCGGGACAGAGTTGAGCCAGATTTTTGGTACCGGATTATTCATCTCAGACCGGATATTCCGGGTGTGGAGATTTCGCTCGAAAACGGCTAAGGACTGAAGAAGAAACTCGCAGAGACGAGCCGGATTATTTGGACCGGATTATTCCGGAGGAGCCGGAATATCCGGTTCAGTTGCCTCTGCGGGACAGAGTTGAGATAGATTATTTGTTCCGGATTATTCAGAGGCAACCGTATAATCCAGTTGAAGTCAACGGATTCGAGCAGATGTGGAAACCGGATATTCCGGTCCAAACTTGGACCTGATATTCCCGTACCCTTTTTCCTGCAAAACGGCTAGTTTTGAGGAGGGGTATAAATGCCCCTCATCTTCCACCTTGAGCTCTAGTTCTTCCCCTTGGCATTCAATAACATTTAAAAGCTCACCAAATCCGCAATAACTCCCAATCCCTCCCACCAAACTCGAAGATCTTTGGAGGATTGAAGGAGAAGGACCCGATCTACATTTTCACCGAACCGTTCTTCATTTCCCCCTCCCTATCTTGAGGGATCTAGCCTAGGTTTTCCTCTTGTGGAGAACCGAGGCATCTTGCTACTCTTTGGTGATTCAAGATTGTTGGGAGCCCCTAATTTGGTTGTGGGTGTGTGCCCCAAGTTGTTTGTAAAGGATTCGATTCCCGCCTCAAAGGGGATCAATGGTGGGAGGTGGACTAGGCCTTTGTGGCGGGGTTCATCGGAGAATAGGGTGAGGCCTTTGTGACATGGAGTAGGCCTTTGTGGCGATCTCACACCCCTCCAACGAGACGTACTCCCTTAACAAGGAGGAACTCGGGATTACATCGTGTCTCCGCGTGCTTCATATCGGTTACCTCGTTCCCTTACTCCCTTTACTTGTACTTGCATTGTGTTTGTTGTTATCCTTGTCATATAGGTAAATTCACCTTAGTTGCATTATCTAAAGAATTACCATTGTGTCAAGCCTAAACTCTAAGAAAAATTAAAATTGGTCGTAGCACTTATTCACCCCCCTCTAGGTGCCTATGCTATACTTTCACCCGCCCGGCTACAGCGTCCCCGCCGGTTGGATGCTGAGCGCCGGAGGAGTGCCAGTTCCTCCTGTTCCTCAAGGTGTGGCGCGTACGACAGCCATCAAGAACCACTACTACCATGAGCTCACGCTGGAGCAGCGGAGGAATCCCAGTTGGAATCCCGACTACCGCCTACTTGGGACGCCTTCTTCATTAATAGGCGTGAGAGTGCGGTCGCCAGGTACGAGGAGAACGGACCGCCTCCTTCGAACTTCAACAAGGCCGGTCGTAAGATGTGTGAAGAGGAACGTAGCATAGAAAACCAAAATTTTCCTACGCGCGATAAACCCGAATGGCCAAGATCTAATCTATGAGATGAAAGGCAACGAGGAGAAAGAAAGTCTTGAGATAACATACCCTCGAAGACTCAAAGTGGTACGAGAAAAGATCTCGTTGTTGGCGTAGTCGTTCTCACGCCGATCCCGAGCGAGAAGAAGAGCACCGCAATCCGGCGGTGCCTCCGTAATCGGTCAGACGTTCAGCTCGATGAAGACTTCCGTTCTCTCGTTCCAGCGGGTTGCGGAAGTAGAGGATCCCTCCGGAATTCCAGCAGCATGACGGCGTGGTGGTGGTGAAGAATCCCACGGTCAGGGCTTCGCCAAGCCGGAGACCATGGAATGGAGCAGCGGGTGGAAGGGAAAATGTGTGGGCAAGTGTGTAGAGAAGAGAGAGCCCTCACCCTCCTTTTATAGGGGAGGGGGAGGCAGCCTAAAGGGGGGGTGCGGCCAGCCATGGGTGCCCCCACCCCTTCCTCTCTTCATGTGAGTGGAAGCTCCACTCAAACCCACTCAAAATTCCTTAATTTCCCACTTGGAAAATCCAAAGGTTTTTCTTTAATAAATAAATAAAACATTTTTATTTCTTTATTTATATTTGTTAATTCCATTAACAAACATTTGCATGCAGCACCTCGAACCATTTGTTAATTCTACTAACAACCATTCGATGAAAAACCCCTTGAACTATTTCAATTTTCCCCGAAACAATTCCGGAGCTGCCCAAAATATTCTTCGGCATTCCGTATCCTCTCTAACGCTTCATCGAACCTTAAGTGTGTCTCCCTACGGTTCGCGAATATTATAGACATGATCGAGACTCCTCTCCGATCAATAATCAACAGCGGGATCTGGAAATCCGTGATGACTCCTATATATTCAACAATGACTCTCGTGATCGTGTGAACCTTTCAACGTCGTAACGATTTCCCTTTTGTCTCGCGATATATTACTTGTCCGAGATCCGATCATCGGTATCCACTATACCTTGTTCGATCTCGTTATCCGACAAGTAATATTTTCTTGTTCCCGTGATATAACATCCTAGTGATCATATCACTTGATTACAAGCGGTGTCGATGTGATATCACCGAGAGGGCCCTGAGTATATCTATCCGTCATATTGGATGGACAAATCCCATTCTCGATCCATGAGCTTCAACTAACACTTTCCAAATATCCAATTCCACCTTTATAGTCACCCTTTCACGGTGTGGCGTTTGATGTCATCAAAGTATTCTTTCGGTATTAGTGATTAACATGATCTCATGGTCTAAGGAATAATGTTACTCCGAATGTAAGACATAACAACAAAACTAAATGACTTGATCGTAATGTTATACTTAGTTAGGGTTTAAGTTCATCATGTCATTCTCCTAATGACATGACCCCGTTATCAACAACATCCAATGTTCATGATCAGGAAACCTTGATCATCTGTTTAATCAACGGGCTAGTTAAAAGAGAGGCTTCACTAGGAACGTCGGTTTGTTTATTAATCACACATGTATCAACGTTTCCGGTTAATACAATTCTAGCATGAGAAATAAACATCTATCATAAACAAGGAATAACATAATAAACACTTTATTATTGCCTCTGGGGCATATTCCCTTCAGTCTCCCACTTGCACTAGGGGCAATAATCTATATTACATAGTGATGAATCGAACACCCATTGAGTTCTGGTGTTGATCATGTTTTGCACTTGAGAGAGTTTTAGTCAACGGATCTGCCACATTCAGATCTGTATGTACTTTGCAAAGCTTTACATCCCCATCTGCGACATGCTCACGGATGGAGTGAAAACGGAGCTTGATATGCTTGGAATTCTTGTGAGACCTTGGTTCCTTAGAATTGGCTATGGCACCATTGTTGTCACAATAGATAACCATTGGATCCAACACACTCGAAACCACGCCTAGTTCGGATATGAACTCCTTCATCCAAACTGCTTCATGTGTTGCCTCCGAGGCAGCAACATATTCCGCTTCTGTTAATGATCCCGCCATCACGGATTTCTTGGAACTCCTCCAGCTTACAACTCCTCCATTCATAACAAATACGTACCCGGACTAAGACTTAGAGTCATCCGGATCAGTGTCGAAGCTAGCATCGACATAACATCTTGCGACGAGCTCTTCTTCACCACCATATACGAGAAACATATCCTTAGTTCTTCTTTAGTACTTTAGGATATTCTTGACCGCAGTCCAGTATTCCAAACCTGGATTGGATTGGTACCTACTAGTAAAACTAATAGCATGTGCCACATCCGGTCTTGTACATAGCATAGCATACATGATAGAACCTATGGCTGAAGCATAGGGAGTCTTATTCATCTTTTCTCTATCTTCTGTTGTAGCTGGACATTGAGTCTTACTCAACGTCTTGCCTTGCAACATAGGTAGGAACCCTTTCCTACTATCTTCCATTTTGAACTTCTTCAAAATCTTGTCAAGGTATGTACTTTGTGAAAGTCCAATTAAGCGTCTTGATCTATCCCTGTAGATTTTGATGCCTAATATATAAGCTGCTTCACCGAGGTCTTTCATCGAAAAACTACTGTTCAAATAACCTTTTACGTTTTTTAAAAGTTCTATATCATTTCCAATCAACAATATGTCATCCACATATAGTACTATAAATGCTAGAGAGCTCCCACTCACTTTCTTGTAAATACAAGCTTCTCCGTATGTTTGGATAAATCCAAAACCTTTGATCACCTTATCAAAACGGAGGTTCTAACTCCGGGATGCTTGCTTCAGTCCATAAATGGAACGTTGAAGCTTACACACCTTGTCAGCATCCTTAGGATCAACAAAACCTTTGGGTTGCATCATATACAACTCTTCCTCAATTTCACCATTAAGGAACGCCATTTTGACATCCATCTGCCATATTTCATAATCGAAAAATGCAGCAACTGCTAACATAATCCTAACTGACTTAAGCATCGCTACTGGTGAGAAAGTCTCATCATAGTCAACTCCTTGAATTTGTCGGAAACCTTTTGCGACAAGTCGAGCTTTATAGACGGTCACATTACCATCAGCGTCAGTTTTCCTTTTAAAGATCCATTTGTTCTCAACGGCCTTGCGGTCATTGGGTAAATCCACCAAAGTCCAAACTTGGTTTTCGTACATGGATCCTATTTCGGATTTCATGGCTTCAAGCCATTTGTTGGAATCTGGGCTCATCATCGCTTCCTCATATGTTGCCAGGTCATCACCTCCATCTACCATGAAGTTTAATACGGGATCTCCGTATAGTTCAGGAGCTGTACGCTCCCTAGTTGACCTGCGAGGTGTGGTAGTTTCCTCTACTGGAGTTTTAGGATCTTGATCATTATCTCTCTCTTCAACTGACGGGGTTGGCTCCGTAACAACTTCCGGCGGTGCGCTACTCGCCATTCCAAGAAGAGAAGGTTCAATAACCTCGTCGAGTTCTACCTTCCTACTATTCACACCTTTCGAGAGAAACTCCTCCTCCAAAAAGGATCCATTCTTGGCAACAAAAATCTTGCCTTCGGAATCGTGATAGAAGGTGTACCCTATTGTTTCTTTAGGGTATCCTATGAAGACGCATTTTTCCGCTTTGGGTTCGAGTTTATCAGGTTAAAGCTTCTTCACATAAACATCGCATCCCCAAACTTTTAGAAATGACAGCTTATGTTTGTTTCCAAACCATAATTCATACGGTGTCCTTTCAACGGATTTAGATGGTGCCCTATTTAAAGTGAATGCAGCGGTCTCTAGTGCATAACCCCAAAACGATAGTGGAAAATCTATAAGAGACATCATAGATCGAACCATATCTAATAAAGTACGATTACGACGTTCGGAAACACCATTACGCTGTGGTGCTCCGGCAGGTGTGAGTTGTGAAACTATTCCACACTGTTTCATATGCATGCCAAACTCGTAACTTAGATATTCACCTCCTACGATCAGACCGCAGAAATTTAATCTTTCTGTTACGATGATTTTCAACTTCACACTGAAATTCTCTGAATTTTTGAAACGTTTCAGATTTATGTTTCATTAAGTAAATATACCCATATCTACTCAAATCATCTGTGAAAGTGACAAAATAACGATATCCACCGCGCGCCGATACACTCATTGGTCCACATACATCAGTATGTATGATTTCCAGTAAGTCTGTCGCCCGTTCCATAGATCCAGAAAATGGGGTTCTAGTCATCTTGCCCATAAGGCATGGTTCACATGTTTCAAATGATTCATAATCAAGTTATTCTAAGAGTCCATTAGAATGGAGCTTCTTCATGCGTTTAACACCAATATGACCTAAGCGGCAATGCCACATATAAGTAGCAATATCATCATTTAACTTAATTCTTTTGGCATTCACATTATGAATATGTGTATCAACATTATCAAGATTCAAAAGAAATAAACCATTCTTCTCAGGTGCATGACCATAAAAGATATTATTCATATAAATCGAACAACCATTGTTCTCGGACTTAAAGGAATAACCATCCCGCATTAAGCAAGATCCAGAAACGATATTCATGCTTAATGCGGGCACCAAATAACATTTATGGAGGTTTATAACTAATCCCGATGGTAGACGTAGAGGTAGCGTCCCGACGGCGATCACGACAACTCTTGATCCATTGCCGACGCGCATCGTCACCTCATCCTTTGCTAGTGGTCGCTTATTCTGCAGCTCCTGTTTCGAGTTACATATGTGAGCAACCGAACCAGTATCAAATACCCAGGTGCTGCTGCGAGTACTAGTAAGGTACACATCAATAACAAGTATAGTATATATACCTTTGTTCACTTTGTCGGCCTTCTTATCTGCCAGATACTTGGGGAAATTGCACTTCCAGTGGCCAGTACCCTTGCAATAGAAACACTCAGGCTTAGGGCCATGCGTGGTTTTCTTCTCAGCGGTAGCAACAGATTTTCCACCCTTCTTGAAGTTTACCCTTGGCTTGCCTTTCTTTCCTTTCTTGAAACTAGTGGTCTTATTGATCATCAACACTTGATGTTCTTTCTTGATCTCCACTTCAGCAGTTTTAAGCATCGAGAGAAGCTCAGGAAGAGACTTCTTCATGCTCTGCATATTATAGTTCATCACGAAGTTCTTGTAACTAGGTGGCAGAGATTGGAGAACACGATGTATCCCTAGCTCAATGGGAATCGATATTCCCAAGGCTATGAGCTTATCAGCGTACGCAGACATTTTGAGTACGTGCTCACTAACGGAGCTGTTCTCTTCCATCATGCAGCTAAAGAACTTTTCTGAAGCGTCATAACTCTCAACTGCGGCATGGGTATCGAAAATCATTTTCAATTCTCCCATTGGGGCATAAGCAGTGCTGTTCTCGAAACGTTTTCGCAGCTCTGGCTCTAATCCGTAGAGGATGCCGCAGTGAACTATACTGTGGTCTTCTTGTTGAGTCAGATAAACATTTTTATCCTCATCAGAAGCATAATTAGCGGGCTGGTCACCTAGAGGTGCATCAAGCACATAGAGCTTCTTGCAAGCGGTGAGGAGAAACCTCAGGTTAAGTGCCCAGTTGGTAAAGTTGCTTCCATTGTTCGCTAATTTCTCTTTCTCCATGAACATATTGAAATTGAAGGTAGGTGGTGCCATGATCTACAACATATTTGCAAAGACTATTTAGACTATGTTTATGATAAATGAAGTTCAAGTTAATTCTTAAAATTATCCCATGAACTCCCACTCAAAAACAACATCCCTCTTAGTTCTTTTTAGTGCTTACACGAACCTAATTCACTACACCGAAACCGATCATCACGTGAGACAGTGCAGTTGCAAAGGCGAACATCAACATGTTCATCATATCATTCATATGACTCATGCTTTACCTTTCGGTTACGTGTTTCGAGGCCATGTCTGTACATGCTAGGCTCGCCATGTAGAACCGTTGTATTGCATGTGTTTCAAGGCCATGTCTGTACATGCTAGGCTTGAAAACACCCGTTGTATGCGAATGTTGAGTCTATCACACCTGATCATCACGTGGTGTCTCGAAACGACGAACTTTCTTAACGGTGCATACTTAAGGAAGAACACATTATTATCTTGATATTAAGTGAGAGGGATCATCTTATAATGCTACCGTCGCGATCTAAGCAAAATAAGATGCATAAAAGGATAAACATCACATGCATGGATAATGTGATATGATATGGTCATTCTTGCACTTGATCTCCATCTTGTGCATCATGGTATGATCTTCATCATTCCACCGGCGTGGCACCAAGGTTCGTGGCACCTCCATCTTGATTGTCCATTACAACATATCACATGGATATGATATATATAGCCCGCAGGCCAAAAATAAGACAACCATATGGCTCCAGCCGGTATGTCAATAATTTACAAAAGATATCATCTCATACATAACGTTTGTAACATTGACCATATCACATCACATGCCATGCAAAAACAAGTTAGACGCCTCTAATTTATTTTTGCATATTTTACGTGGCTTTGGGCTTACGAGGATAGAACCGTTCATACCTACGTACAAGAACCACAACGTTGATAAAACATATTTTTAACAACCCTTTGTAGATTAGATCTTAACTATAGTAGGAGAAACGGACACCCCCTCAGTCACAAGTGAGACAATTCTCGCGTACATAGTACACGTAAACTTAGTCCGGGGCAGCTTCATCCTACTATGCCACTAAGATCATAAAATACTCAATGAGACAAAAACATGATCATCAACTCCCACATACTCCTATGTGTTCTACCCGTACAATTCATCTACGCATAGATCCGGCTCTGATACCACTGAAGGGGAACGTAGCATAGAAAACAAAAAATTTCCTACGCGCGATAAACCCGAATGGCTAAGATCTAATCTATGAGATGAAAGGCAACGGGGAGAAAGAGAGTCTTGAGATAACATACCCTCGAAGACTCAAAGTGGTACGATAAAAGATCTCGTTGTTGGCGTAGTCGTTCTCACGCCGATCCCGAGCGAGAAGAAGAGCACCGCAATCCGGCGGTGCCTCCGTAATCGGTCACACGTTCAGCTCGATGAAGACTTCCGTTCCCTCGTTCCAGCGGGTTGCGGAAGTAGAGGATCCCTCCGGAATTCCAGAAGCACGACGGCATGGTGGTGGTGAAGAATCCCACGGTCAGGGCTTCGCCAAGCCGGAGACCATGGAATGGAGCAGCGGGTGGAAGGGAAAATGTGTGGGCAAGTGTGTAGAGAAGAGAGAGCCATCACCCTCCTTTTATAGGGGAGGGGGAGGCAGCCCAAAGGGGGGGGTGCAGCCAGCCATGGGTGCCCCCACCCCTTCCTCTCTTCATGTGAGTGGAAGCTCCACTCAAACCCACTCAAAATTCCTTAATTTCACACTTGGAAAATCCAAAGGTTTTTCTTTAATAAATAAATAAAACATTTTTATTTCTTTATTTATATTTGTTAATTCCATTAACAAACATTTGCATGCAGCACCTCGAACCATTTGTTAATTCTATTAACAACCATTCGACGAAAAACCCCTTGAACTATTTCAATTTTCCCCGAAACAATTCCGGAGCTGCCTAAAATATTCTTCGGCATTCCGTATCCTCTCTAACGCTTCATCGAACCTTAAGTGTGTCTCCCTACGGTTCGCGAATATTATAGACATGATCGAGACTCCTCTCCGATCAATAATCAACAGCGGGATCTGGAAATCCGTGATGACTCCTATATATTCAACGATGACTCTCGTGATCATGTGAACCTTTCAACGTCGTAACGATTTCCCTTTTGTCTCGCGATATATTACTTGTCCGAGATCCGATCATCGGTATCCACTATACCTTGTTCAATCTCATTATCCGACAAGTACTCTTTTCTCGTTCCCGTGATATAACATCCTAGTGATCATATCACTTGCTTGCAAGCGGTGTCGATGTGATATCACCGAGAGGGCCTTGAGTATATCTATCCTTCATATTGGATGGAAAAATCCCATTCTCGATCCATGAGCTTCAACTAACACTTTCCAAATATCCAATTCCACCTTTATAGTCACCCTTTCACGGTGTGACGTTCGATGTCATCAAAGTATTCTTTCGGTATTAGTGATTAACATGATCTCATGGTCTAAGGAATAATGTTACTCCGAATGTAAGACATAACAACAAAACTAAATGACTTGATCGTATTGTTATACTTAGCTAGGGTTTAAGTTCATCATGTCATTCTCCTAATGACATGACCCCGTTATCAACAACATCCAATGTTCATGATCGGGAAACCTTGATCATCTGTTTAATCAACGGGCTAGTTAAAAGAGAGGCTTCACTAGGAACGTCGGTTTATTTATTAATCACACATGTATCAACGTTTCCGGTTAATACAATTCTAGCATGAGAAATAAACATCTATCATAAACAAGGAATAACATAATAAACACTTTATTATTGCCTCTTGGGCATATTCCCTTCAATGTGGTGGGGCGGCGGACGGACTCTTCAGAGCGTCATGAACTACATCACGGACGGCGATAACCTCCGCCTGCGCTACCCTCACGCCTAGTCTGTAACATCCCAAGTATGAAAAATAGCCATTAGAATGTTTGCTCTCTGTTATTTTATGTTTTGCATCATGACATCATGTTCATTGCATTTGTTTTGCTTTGTTTTCCAATTGTTTTCATCTGTTTTCATTTGTTTTCCTCTGTTTTCTATTTAAATTTCAAACCAATCTCAAACCTCTTGTTTCATACTTGTGATGTTACAATTTCCAAAATGATATTTCAAATCAAAACAATCAATTGTTTCCATTAAAGTTGCAATTTCAAAACTGTTGTTTTGTTTCTATCAAAAATTAATTTAATACCAAACCATCTTTAAATTCAATTAATTTTCCAAACAACAACCCAATTTGGAATTATGAAAATTACAAAGTAATTCATTCACTTGCTTCCAAGAAACTTGAATTTAAAACTTATTTGCTCAAGTTCAATTAATTTTCAATTAATACTAATCTCATCCAAATTTCAAACAATTTTCAAACAGCCACATAACTTAAATATTTTTGGAAACAAATACTTTGCACATGTTGCTATTACAATAAAGAGTTGTTACAAAATCCCCTAAAAATTTCTAACTCAAAACCTTTCTATTTCTTCCTATTTTCATCTCAGCAAAAAAATAACAACAAATAAAAAATAAAAAGAAGCAAAGGGAGAGAGGGGCAACCAGGCCCAGCCCAACTCACCCCTCAGGCCTGCGTACCCCTTCGATCTCTGTCTTCCTCCTCTGTACGGCTCACCATCGAGGGCATCCACGTTGCAGAGGAGGAGCAGGCAACGGCTGCAGCTCCACCTCCCCCTCTATAAACCCTAGGCCGTGCCCTAGCTCCTGCCCTAACCCCACCTTCCCCCTCTCTTCCCTCTCCCCGCCTCCATTCCCTCTCCCTTCCACCTCCCCTCCATCTCTCTTCTCTCTGTCCCTTTTCTCTCTGTAACTGAAACTCCACCGAGCCCCTCTCCCTTCTCCGGTGATCGCCGCCGTTGGCGTCTCCCTCCGGCCATGGCGAGGGCGGGAATGGAATCACCCCACGGCTCTCTTCTTCCTCCACCCCACGGCGAGGGCCGGGAGGCCCCACAGCGCCGCCGCCGTCTCCACCTGTCGCCGCCGGCCACGACCTCCGCACCGAGCGCCTGCGTTTCTTCAGAGGAGGTGAGCGCTCCTCCCTCTCCTCTTCCCCTCTCCCTCCCCCTTCGCTGCACACTACACGCAGCCCACGGCACCCACGACCACCCCAGCGCCACCGCGAGCGCAGCAGCTGCCGGTGGTCGTGTCTTTTCCTCCGTCGAGATACAGTGAGCTGAACCTTAAAGTTCAGTTAAATCGCGACAGTCCGCACCTTAACCTCCCGAGTTGCCCCTTCCTGTCACAACTCGCAGCACCACCCCACTGGCAACGCACCCTTGCGCTCACAGCAGAGGGGGTGGGTTCGAATCCCACCCCCCACGGGATTAACCCCATTTTTTCTTTTTATTTCTTCACAACCCAAACAAACTGATAATCACACACAGGTCCTTGCTATTATTTTCTAGATCCCTGCTAATTAATTCTAAGTCCCTAGCTGTAATAAAAATGGCAGAATAATACCAAATCTTGTAAATTGCATAAATAAATCATTTTACCTCCAATTTCAACATTTTAAATATGTTTTCAATACCAAATTGAATTCTCTACCTAAATATAATTTTTTTTTACTGTTTTGAATATTTTAAATTGGTGCAATATTTGAAAACTTGTTTAATTCACTTAATTTTGCAAAATTCATAACTTGGGTATAAAAATTCCAAATTCCACAAACTAAACATGTTTTCCAATCAATTTTTCATGTACTTTCCAAATATCAATTTTGTTTGCTGTTTTGAATAATTTAAATTGCTGAAAACAATTGTTTCTTAATTAATGCATTTAAAATTGTCAAATTAATAACTTGCTCATTTTAAATCCATTTTCAACAAATAAAATATGTTTTCCATGCTAAATTAAACCACCTATCAAAATATAAACTTTATGTTCTGTTTTGAATAATTAAAATTGGTTAAATAACTTAAACCTTGTTTAAATCATTTAATATTGCTAAATTCCTAACTTGCTCAAATTAAATTCTTTTTTAACTTATAAAATATGTTTCCAAACCATAAAAGTATAAACTTCTCAAATATGAACTTTATTTAATGTTTTGCACAAATAAAACTTCAAATAAATTCATACTTGTTTTAAATTCAATTAAATCTTGTTTAACTTGTTTAATTCATAAGTAATTCCTTCAAAAATTCCTTTTTCAACAATTGAAAATGTTTTCCAACTAAAATCTTGTGTTCTTTACAAATATGAACTTTGTTATCTATTTTGAACAATTAAAATGGGTGAAAACAACAAATGCTTATGTAACTCCTCTAAGAAGCAAATTCTCATAACTTGATAAATAAAATCCTAAACTTGGTAAACCTTATTTCAAATTGTTGCTATTGTTGTTTTCTTTTTGTTTTTCCTCATCCATGCATCATGCTAATTCACTTACACATGATGATTAGTTGTAGAACAATTAATTCAACCATAATTCATGGGCTTTCCATATGCAATCCAATTGCATATGGGTCCATTTAATCATGTTGCTATCTTGTCAACTAGTTTATTCTGATGCATCAATTAAATGGTCATGCATCATCCCATGTTTGTACACTATGCCATGTTATTGATTGTTCGTCTCTCTTCGATTGTTTGTTTGCTTCTTCTCGGATAGACGACGACGTTGAGACAGACGAGGTTTACGATACTACTTCTAAGGAGTTAGCTCAGTACCAGGCTACTGAGTTTGCAGGCAAGTATTCACTCACATGAACCATTGTGTTCCTTTCAACATGGGATACCGATACTTGCCGTTATCTATTCTGCTAGCCCTATGAATCGTTGCTTGTGTCCCGATCCTATCACATGTTATCCTATAACCCTGATATTGCCTCACCTCCACACCTATAACCCCTTGTTTGTTGCCTTAGTCTTACCTAGCATGCTTAGGGTTGCTTTTGCTCGAGTCTGTTGTCCGTTACTTCTTTTACCATGTTTTACTTATGTTCTATGGGCTCGATGGTTAAACAATCAACCTGTTAATGTTATGGGTAATAATAATTTGATGATAAGGCACCGGCAGGAGGCCCGGCGTGGTTTTGAGGCCTGCTAGTGTCGACCCTAATTAGGAAAAGGGTCTTGTCTACTGATCCATGATGAGCGCACTAACCGCATGTGGGAAGCATGTATGGGCGCCCCCTGAATTTGATTCGATTCGCATCTCGTCCAAATCACCTCATTTAGTTCGGGTTTTCCATTTGACGCATGCATGATCTTGCAAACCCTTGGTACCCGGGTGGAACTTTTGTAGTCGGCATTTAGGGAGACACATTCTTAGAGTGCTATGAGGGTCCCCTTTTCTTCGGGGGCTTGATTAGCCGTGCGCTCACTGCACGGGGTTCTTTGGGCTTGATGCGAAGAAGAGTTGAGTTGTGTTGAGTGCCCCGCTTGGTGGAATGGCCGTTCCATCTGGCGGGTTATTCTTACGTGTACGGCCAAATTGGTGCATCCCTGCAGGGTTAAATCTTCTCGAGAAGCCGTGTTTTCCGCGGTTATGGTTGGTTTGGTGAAAGTACTGGCTAACAAGTAATCAGAACAACTTACACCTAATGATTAACAAGTTGACTAGTAATAGACTTATTGACACAATAACCTGAACCATCATTAATCCAACTGTGTGAGTTATCCTTGGGTTGCTTCCTTAGTAGGGGGTGACATTGGATGGGTTTGTTTGGTGGTTAACAGTAGTTGGTTACGATACGCTATCTTATCTTCTTTCTGTTAGCCGGAAGTTGTAGTATGTCTCTGTAGTTGGTTAGAGCAGCCCGCTGCAGCATCTTTTATATCATCTATTCTTCCGTTGAACCTAAAGCATTTATACCTGGTGTTGCCGGGTACATTTTGGTGAGGTGTGAGTCTTGCTTGCCAGTACTTGTATGTACTGACCCCTTTGGGGCTGTGGTTTCCGCAGACGACGTTTCCGAGGATCCCCATGGTGGTTACTACGCGGAGTGTGACGACGAGACTGCTGACGAGTAGATAGCGGACCCGGGCAGGATTCGAGACTACGTGGATGGGCTCCATCTTTTTCGTTTCCGGCTTCTTAAGCCTATTTGGATTTTGTCTGTACTCAGACACTTTGTTTGTTTCCGCTGCTATGTAATGATGATATGTTGGGACATGTGTCCTCTGGATGATTGTATGTGCTATTCTCTGCCCTAGTGAGGGCTAGTTGCAACTTATTTCCGTCTTTTGTGTCTTAGAGATATGTTGTGGTATCATTCCGTTTAACACCGTTGACGTACCATGTGTGAATGGTATGAAGTACGTCAATGGTAGTATCCTGATCTCTATGGGATAGTTTACATCGACGATAGATAGTAGAGTTTGGTTGTCGCACATAAGTGCTGGCCTACTCGTAAGAGGATGCGGGAGCAGTTAGGCCCCGTAATCCAATCATCTACTATCCAGTTCGGCCGGTGAGTATCCCCTAGAAGTCAGGGTGCGACAAATGGTATCAGAGCCTGTCTGCCTGTAGGATCCCTTTTACTGGTCGCAGTTTGAGTCTAGAAACTATTTTGTTGCTATATAGGAAAAAAAATGAAACGTGAGAGTAGGAATTCTGTTCTTTTTCTTCTTTCCCCGCCCACCCTCCCTTTTCTGGTAAGGAAGTGCAACGTTGTTTTCTCTTCTCATCTAAACTTTCAAGTTAGGATTTCACGTATCTTGGTTTCTCTAGGATGGTTATATCTACTAGACCATAGGAATGGAGGTGGTTGTGACATGATTTATCATGTTGCCTACTCACGATTGAGAACGGAGGCGTGTAAGCCCCGGAAGCAGATCCTCTATTCCTTAAGCAGTAGATATTGATCCTCTAGAAGCCCGGATGGGTTCTCCGTAGTACCTCAGGAGTTTTGGTCTCGTGTTTCCCGAATGTTGCTTCGATATCCTGTTCTTCTCAACATCCTTTTCGTCCGTTGAAATCTTGTTGTTGTTTTCCACTTCAGTTCTTCTACCGGCGTCTAAGCAAAGTTTCCCCGTTCATCTGCTAAACTCTATTCCAGCTAAAGTGTTGTTTGATACCGGAGCATCACATTCTTTTGTGTCAAAGATCTTTGCCACAACAAACAACCTAATTTTGGTTCCACTAAGCAATCAAATCACTGTTCACTCCTCGGGATCTCAAATGTTGACTTCCAAGTTCAGTCACAGAAATCAAATTCTAATTAAAGGCCACATATTCCTTGCTTCTCTCATACTACTTGGAAATTCTGACATTGATGTCATTCTTGGTATGGATTGGTTGAAGACCAACAAAGCTAAAATTGACTGTGCTCAACAGTCAATAACTCTCTCTCACCCTTTTGGCCAGAAAATCTATTCTCCAAATGAATCAAGTTCTATTCAGCTATGCACACTCGATGCAAAACCTCTACCTTTACTCAAAAATGTTCCGGTGGTTTCCAAATTCCCTGACATCTTTCCAGAAGAGTTGCCAGGAATGCCTATCGTTTTGAACTTCCAGAAAAACTATCCAAGGTGCACGATGTGTTTCACGTGTCACAGCCCAAGAGGATCTTCGCAAGAAGTATCCGGACCTTTTCTTTTCTCGGTAGGAATCTCGAGGCGCGATTCCTTCAAGGGGGGGCGTTTTGTAACATCCCAAGTATGAAAAATAGCCATTATAATGTTTGCTCTCTGTTATTTTATGTTTTGCATCATGACATCATGTTCATTGCATTTGTTTTGCTTTGTTTTCCAAATTTTTTCATCTGTCTTCATTTGTTTTCCTCTGTTTTCTATTTCAATTTCAAACCAATCTCAAACCTCTTGTTTCATACTTGTGATGTTACAATTTCCAAAATGATATTTCAAATCAAAACAATCAATTGTTTCCATTAAAGTTGCAATTTCAAAACTGTTGTTTTGTTTCTATCAAAAATTCATTTAATACCAAACCATCTTCAAATTCAATTAATTTTCCAAACAGCAACCCAATTTGGAATTATGAAAATTACAAAGTAATTCATTCACTTGCTTCCAAGAAACTTGAATTTAAAACTTATTTGCTCAAGTTCAATTAATTTTCAATTAATACTAATCTCATCCAAATTTCAAACAATTTTCAAACAGCCACATAACTTAAATATTTTTGGAAACAAAAACTTTGCACATGTTGCTATTACAATAAAGAGTTGTTACAAAAATCCCCTAAAAATTTCTAACTCAAAACCTTTCTATTTCTTCCAATTTTCATCTCAGCAAAAAAAAAAAGAAACAGCAAACAAAAAATAAAAAGAAGCAAAGGGAGAGAGGGGCAGCCAGGCCCAGCCCAACTCACCCCTCAGGCCTGCGTACCCCATCGATCCATGATGAGCGCACTAACCGCATGTGGGAAGCGTGTATGGGCGCCCCCCTCAATTTGATTCGATTCGCATCTCGTCCAAATCGCCTCATAGTTCGGGTCTTCCATTTGCCGCATGCATATGCAGGTGCGAACCCGTGGCCAGGGTGGAACTTTTGTAGTCGGCATTTAGGGAGACACGTTCTTAGAGTGCTATTAGGGTCCCCTTTTCTTCGTGGGGCTCGATTAGTCGTGCGCTCAATTGCACGGGGTTCTTTGGGCTTGATGCGAAGAAGATTTGGGTTGTGTTGAGTGCCCCGCTTGGTGGAAGGCATTCCATCTGGCGGGTTATTCTTACGTGCACGGCTACATTGGTGCATCCCTGCAGGGTTAAATCTTCTCGAGAAGCCGTCTTGTCCACGGTTATGGATGACTTGGTGAAAGTGCTGGCTAACAAGTACTCAGAACAACTTACACCTAACTAATACTAAATTGACTAGTAATAGTCTTATTAACACAATAACTTGGACATCATTAATCCAACTGTGTGAGTTATCCTTGGGTTGCTTCCTTAGTAGGGGGTGACATTGGATGGGTTTGTTTGCTGGTTAGTGTAGTTGGTTACGATACTCTATCTTATCTTCTTTCTGTTAGCCGGAAGTTGTAACGTGTCTCTGTAGCTGGTTAGAGTAGCCCGCTGCCATATCTTTGTATCACCTATACTTCCGTTGACCCAGAGCATCTGTACCTGGTGTTGCCGGGTACACTTTGGTGAATTGTGAGTCTTGCTTGCCAGTACTTGTCTGTACTGACCCCTATGGGGCTGCGTGTTCTGCAGACTACGTTTCCGAGGATACTCATGGTGGCTACTACGTGGAGTACGACGAGGCTGTTGACGAGTAGATAGCGGACCTGGGCAGGATCCGAGACTACGTGGATGGGCTCCGTTTTCCTTTCATTGCCGGCCTCTTAGGCCTATTTGGTTCTTGTCTGTACTCAGACACTTTGTTTGCTTCCGCTGATATGTAATGATGATATGTTGGGACATGTGTCCTCTGGATGATTGTATTTGCTATCTCTGCTCTAGTGGGAGCTATTTGCAACTTATTTCCATCTTTTGTGTCTTAGAGATCTGTTGTGCTATCATTTTGTTAAACGCCGTTGACGTACCATGTGTGTATGGTATGAAGTACGTCAATGGTAGTATCCCGATTTCTATGGGATGGTTTACGTAGACAATGAACATATAGGGGTTGGTTGTCACACATACGTGTGTTGGCCTACTCGTAAGAGGACGCGGGTGCAGGTAGGCCCCGTAATCCAACCTACTATTGTTCAACGGAACTGCGAGTATCCTTTAGAAGTCCGGGTGCGACACAAGGAATACGCCCAAGACTCGAATCTCCTGTTCATAGAGCAGCTGGTGCATGGGTAGAAGAATTACCTTCTATACTATGGAGTATTCGAACAACGCCGAATAGATCAACAGGGAAAACATCCTTTTTCCTGGTTTATGGTGCAGAAGCAGTGCTTCCTATAGACATGATCCATGATAGCCCAAGAGTGGAGTCTTACGATGTCTCGGATGCCGAAAACGCACGATAGGATGTCGTCTATCTCTTAGAGGAAGAACGAGAACTTGTGCTACAAAGATCCACCATTTATCAGTAAGGAGTGCGACGTTATCATAGTCGTAAAATCAAACATCGTTCTTTCAAAGAAGGTTGATTTTGTGCTAAAATTGGTACAGGAAAGGAAGCACAAATTAGCCCCAGTTTGGGAGGGACCATTTGTCATTAGCAAGGCTATGCAAAATGGATTATACTACCTTGTAGATATTCGAAACACGGAAAATGATCCTAAAAACTCGAATCGCAAGAGAAAGAGAAAGATAGATGTCGAACTAGGAGAGACAAAGAGACCCTGGAGCATCCAGTAGTTACGTCCCTTCTACACTTAGTTCAATTTCTATGTAAACATCTTTGAGATCATGAAATAAAATTGTCCGAATTCATGCATTCCTGTTTTATCTGATTATCCTCATTCAAAGCATAAGTACGTCTTATTTATTTCCCAACGATCTTTACAAATGCTTCAATGTTAACCCGAATTGTGCATGTGTGCTCGGTGTTAAAAAACTGAATACTTTCACAACCTAAAAGGAGTAAGGAAACCCAGATTGTGCCTGCGTGCCTGAGTTTCAGAATTTTCCAAAATTCCTTACTATTTCCTAAGTATTATCTGTTTGTCTGTATGTTGGGTCACTGAAATTAGTAAGTAAAAGTCCCTAAGTATGATCCATGTTTTCGAGTTTCGACTGATTGGTCCATACCCAGTCACTCGGCGTGAAGATTAAATGCTTTTGAGCCACTTCAAACACTAAGGAAAGTTAAAGCATACAAAACAGAGAACTTCGAAGGAAAGGAATTAAAACCTAGAACGAAACTTTGCAAAGACTTAGAAATTTTACTGCAAAAGGGGGTACTTGTTTATACAAAAGATAGATCGCATTACAAACAAGGAAAAAATAGCATGCTATGAGAAATAGCGGCAGCCTCCTCTAGATGCTATGGAAGATATATCGCAATAATAGCGTGCTATATCAAAATAGCATTTTGAAATAATTATAAAAAATATCTCAAAATTTGAAGGATTTCAACAAGAATAAATGATGTAGTATAAAAATTTCATAACAATATATGTATAATCACAAAACAATTGTTCTCTAGGTTGTTAGATCCTAACATCAACATCACCCAGATAAATAACACGGTATAAATTACTTATTCGGAATTATAAACCTAGAAATTTCATCTCGATGATTGTTTTTTATCGCCATGAAAAACATGAAGCAACCTTTTCTTTTTCCTAAGGTGGAAAACTCGGGCATTTGGCCCAATAGCGTGAAAAAAATAATAGCGCGCTATAACGTTACGTCGTTTTAGCATGATATAGCATGTTATTTCGTGAATAGCGCAATAGCGAGCAAAAGTGTTAAAATTTAGCGTGGATCCTCCAGATATGCTATATCGTGCTATTAGCGCCGAAATAGCGTGCTATTTTTTTCCATGATTACAAATGATATTGCATTCAAAGAATGGTAATGTTTTCTATGAACTGGCCAACTACACAGGAATCAGGCGGTGTCTGAAGAATCCGAGTCTTCCTCCTCGCTGTCGCTAGAATTCTCGAGAGTTTCCGGAATCTCTTCCTCCGGGTAGAAGGTCGAAATTGACACCATTTGAGCTATCTTGGTGGCATGCCCCTTGACAGACTCAAAAATGTCGGCTCTCTGTGCATCCGTGTATCCCTGAGGGGTACCGGTAGCAACACGCCGGGACTTTGTGGTGGTATAGTGCATACGCATGAGCCCAAGGGCCATGCGCGGACCACCACGAGCTGCAGAGTTGAACCAGGATTCCTTCTGGTTCGCCACCTCTTCAATTCCCTCCATAAGCTTGCTTACTTCCGAGAATTCTTCAGCTTTGTAGGGAATGTACTCGCTCACAAGCAGCATTCCCACACTCTTCAAGGCAGAGAAGATTCTCTCGAAAGCCCGAAATCTGTCAATCCGGGTAAGTAAGGGGTTCCCTTCTGTTTAAATTAACAAGGAAAAGTTAGAAAAAAGAAGAAGGATAAACGAAACATACTGTAAAAATTATAAGGATAAAAACTCGATAAAAGGAGCTAAAACTTACCGAGAATCTTGTCCATCTCAACGCCTTCTTCAAGGTGTTGGTTGAGAGCGTTCTCCAGGTCCTAGATGGTGGCCTTATCCTTCTCGTCCTGGGCAGAAGCCTTGGACTCGGCAATGCCAGTAGCCAGTTGGCTAGCCTCCAGATCCTTCTGAAGCTTTACATCAACTAGTAAAGTTCAGAATTCTCCTTTCGAAGGTTCCCGGTGTTGCCAGCATCGTCAGCAATTTGTTTGGCTTTCGCGAAAGAAGCTGAAAAGAGTAAAAAATGGAGAGATCAATACTCGGAAAAGGACTTAGAAAAAATGATAGTACAAATGAGAACAAAAATTACCTGCCAAGTCCTTCAGCTGCTGCTGAACATAGGCCAACTCCGAGTCCTTATCTTCAACAATACTAAGGAGAGTTTTTACCTCCTTGTTCTTGATGGTAAGTTTGTTGAAAACTTCTATGTTTATTGTTTCGGCAGTTTGCTGAAACATAGACAAGGGAAAGGTCTCTTAAGTCAAAAAAACAAGAAGGAATATGAGAAAAGCATTTAGTAAAAAAGAATACAATTGTCTAAATGCTTGGGGGCTAGGGGTATTTACCTGGCTCGTTTTCTGGAGACTCGTCAGATTCTCGGAAAATTCCATTGCATACTCTGCAAAGGTAATCCCGACATGGCAAAGGCCATCTTGTATGACCTGGCAAAGAAAGAACACGAAAATATACCTAACTATAAGTCAGCCTTGAGGCCATGGACAGATTAAAGGAGCACGAGCAAAGTATTTTTTCGCCCACGGACAAATGTATCCGTGTTCGTCAAAATGTTCTTCTTGTTTTACCTTGAAGTCCTTGTCAAAGTTAGGGATGGGCTCCTCCTTCGGGATGTTCGAAGGCCCACTCTCATCCAGTGCCACCCTTTCCCTCACATCCGAGTCGGATGCAATGGGCTGGCTGGACGGCAAAGGATGCTCGTCTTCTCGGGATGCCGAGTTTTCTTCACCCGCCGCTATCGGAGTATCTGGTGCAGCGGCAGGAGACGGCCTCGCTCCTTTGTGAGCAGCGGTCTTGTGCTTCTTCCGGGATTTCTCCTTGAAATTTTTAGGGGAGAGGCTAGAAAGGGAAAGAAAAGAAAATTTCGAGAAATGAGATTCCGAGAAATAAAGAACATGCAATAAAAAGCATAGAAATGAAAAATGCCTGGGTTTATTATCTGGAAGTTGCGACGGCCACGCCCTCAAGATCAATGACCTCCTGAGTGGTGGACGGCTTCTTGCGTTTCCGCCCTCTAGACTATAAGTTGGCACAAAGTGCGTCCAACTCTTCGTCGGTAGCAAGTTCCGCCTCGGGAAGATCGAGAAGTTGTAAAGAGAAACAAAATCTGGGTAAGAAACAAAAAACATCCGAGAAAAAGAAAACTTCGAAAAATGCCCAGAAAGTTAGAACCATACTTTTGGAGCTGGGTTTTCGGAGTTGTACATTGGCCGGCTCTCCTCGTACTGATCACGAGTAGAAACTAGCTGGTTTACGCGTTTCTTCAAGTCCTTTTTCGACACATACTTGTTTGTCGCCCTCATTGCGTCTTCCTGGCCCGTGTATTCAAACATAAGCCGTTTTCCGCGATAGGCCATGGGCTGGATCCACTTTTCGAGCCAACACAGGACGGTGTACATGCCGGTCAGAGGAGAAGTGGCGGAAACAAGTTTAGCAATTCGCCTCTTGATCCTCATCGGATCTGCTGGCAGAGTCTGGACCGCGTCCACCACCCAATCGTCTTGGGGAGTGGCCATGGAATTAAAAAATGGCGGAATACCCGTTTCCTTTCCAGGATACGGGACATCTGCGTGATAAAAGAACAAGCATGTCCAAAATTTGACGGACTCGGAGCTTTTGATTTTCGGAAACCAATCCTCCCTAAACCTACGGAGGGTGAAGGAGATGGTCCCGCATGTCGGAAGGGCGTCCTCGGAGGGGTTGCGTTTTACCCGGAAGCAGTACTGCTAGAAATCCAGACGGGGTTCTATCCCTAAGTAACCCTCGAAAAGGGCCTAGAAGTCGGCTAAGTAAAGTATGGAGTTTGGTGGTAGGTTTTGTGGTTGGATCCTATAGTGATCTAGAATCTGGAGAAAAAAAGGCAGAGGGCGGAAACCCGTTCGCAACAGTTCTGGAGATGGCTCGGTCGTCTTCGTCGTACCGCCATTTTCCTTCCACCACAAATCCCTCCTTCTCCAAAGCCGGAAGAAGGGCGGGAACCACATTACAGTGGCTCCAGTTCCCGGCATTTTCCTCCCCTTCATCTTCAACTCCGGCGATGGCGGAAGCGGCGACCTCATCGCTGCCGTTAGAGATTTCCTTCCCGGCCTCGGAGAAGGGAACCGAAGGAGGTGCAGTTGACATAGACATCGGCGCGTTTCCGGCCGCGGGAGACAGAACGCCGCCGGATGGCTCGCTGGCGCCCCCCCCCCCCGGGCGCGTTCGCGCCACTGCGAATCGGAGAGTCGAGGCAGGGGTCGAGGTTGTTGATTATTTCGTCGTTGTTCATGGCGGCGCTCGCCGAGTCGGAGGCCCAGAGGGAATATCCGGTGACCATTCTTGGGCGGAGCAGTTGTGAACTGGATCCCCCGATGGTTCTCTCCGGGGAAGAGCTTAGGGACTCTGGTGCAGGCTGTGGCGCTGGGAGCTCGGGGAAGGAGATGGTGCGGAAGAGAATCCGGAGACCCCGAGGCAGCTATTTATAGCCAGGTGCGCGGAGATTGGCTCGAACGGCTATTTTAGCCATTGGATGCGCGACGCGTGTTACCCCCCAAAATTTCCGGGAAATGATGGGACGGGGTGATAATTGATATCTCCTCATTTCCCGCAAGAATCTGTTAGAGGATATGTTTCAGGGTTTTGACTGAACCCAAACGACCGTGACATCAGCAGGATTTCATCGCTGATGTCACGAGGTTCCTTCTCCGTGAAGGCTCACGGAAGAAAAGGCCGGATTTTGGTAAAATCCGAGTTATGGGTTCTGAAATTTTGGAAGAAGAAGAATCAAGACGAAGTGCCGACATTTCTTGGAAAAGAATGCTAGCCGATGAAAGGCGGCAGAATGAAGTCTTAATCTTTCTTGGGGGCTACTGTCGGATATATACCAATTAGGGGTATGTCCAGCATTGGCCTAAGAGCCGGATTACCAGGGTGGCCTGTTGGTAATGGATCATAGTCCATTGGGAGGCCTGGTAATCTGATGCGCAGGAAGCCGGATGCTAGAAGAACCTGGACCACCACCCAAAGTGGTGCGACTTGAAGGAGAAGACGGATTCTTTACTTTCCTAGTTAGATACTTTCCGTAGTCTTTTAGGTTTCCTTTCTGTAAGCCCTAATCCGGCTATCTATATAAAGTCGGATGGGAGAGAAGAAACACACGGACAATTAGCTAGAATCCAACTTGCCGAGAGGTTGATCCTCGCCGAGTTAGCGAAACCATACTCACATTGTACTTTGTATACTTCAGGCTTCAGCCCTAATTTAGTGAGATTGCATGAGTAGGAACACCGCCTAGTTGTGTCGTCCCGAACCTGGGTAAACTAGTTGTTCTCGTTTGTCGTACTACAACGTCCCCCCCACGGATATACCAGTAGTCTTGTCGTGGGATAATCACGGCAGACGTTACCGGGGGTAACTTACGTTGGGGCAATTCGACTCTGGTGTTTGGGAGAGGGTTTAGCTCAAAGGAAACCATGGTGATATGCGATCTGATAGCTGGCAATCAAGTCGCCGAGTCTCCGATCTAATATATTATCTCAACTCTCGTGCTACAATGGATACTCGATATCTCGCAATCCGGCGATTGTGTTCTTGCTCATGATAAAAAGCTTGTCTAACCCTAACATAGGGGCCGGTTTATATAACATCCGAACCCCTTGGCTTACTCTCCAAGGCGTACTCTGAATCCTACCCGGACACTTCTTACAAACCCTAAACTTCCTTATCGGAACTCACAATCCGGGTTACGAGGTCTATGTTCCTGGGCCTTCTAGAAGCTCCTTTATCTTAATCCGGGTCTTGCGCAACGTCCTTTGGGCCGAGTTACTCCTTGGCGTTAGCCTACCGGGTTACCATCCCTCCATCAGTAGTCCCCAGAATAGCTTGGGCCTCACGAGATTCTCCTTGAAGCGCACGCTATTCCCTGCAAAAACAATAAACATACAAATTCATAGAGGCCGGGTTAGGTTGCTTTAATAAACAGCTAGGCCTAACTCCATTGGTGGTCCATATAATAACCCGGCTTTCTCTAAGTTCATCTTTAACTTTCTGGGTCAATTCCCTGAGGAGAATGCCAAAGATCGGGCTTACTTCACTCGTTTAATTGATCCGAATATCACGGAAAGGATTTACTTCTTATCTTGTCCGGATATCGCTCTCGGGCACTTAACGCATATCCCCAAAATCTCGGACGGGTATCCCTTATCCCGAAAATTTTTGTTCCCGCCCGTTGGCCTAGGTTTTCCCTCCCGTACCTATAAATAGGTACCTAGGGGGTAACCTAACCCCAACGGTCCATTCCTTCCATCTTCTTCCTCCTCACCAGCGCATCCTCAATCGAGCCCGCAAAGCGCCACCACGAAGACATCGTGCGCATCGCCGGAGCAAAGCCACCGCCACCTGCGTTCATCCACGGCCCGCCCTGCGCCGCCGCCAAACTCCGCCGCCGCGCCCCCAAGCTGCCCGCCGGGAATCGCACGCGGGCACCACGACTGCGCCATCTGCCTTCGTCGCGTCCTTCTCCAATCCGCGCCGGTAAGATCCCTATTCCCCTTGATTTATCCTTGCAATTTCTCTGTTTGACCCAGATTGGATCTAGGTCCGCCCGTGGCCATTTCTTGCCCCTCGCCGGATTAGGTCGTATTGATCTATGCTAGCTTGTCCAATTGCTTAATAGATGACCGCACATCACTCCCCTATTGCTCATAGTCATTAACTTCTCCGCGAAATCGATAGCAAAATTTCCAATCTAGATGTAGTTCGCCCAAATTTTCCGCAGCCGCTATTGATACCCGGAAAATCCACTTCTTCCGGTTCTTTTACTTGCACTAGATACATAGGCGATCAACCTTTTTCCACGAATGCTTGCTAATACGTAGATATCCCATAGTTTCTGTACTGATACTCGATACTCGGATAGGTCATAATTCTCATACTGTTTAACAATACCCGGGAAATCCATAACTTCCGAGTCTCATGCTTTATACCCTTTTGTCTTATACTTTTGCAGGGTGAACCCATGGCTCCCAAGACCAAAGGGAAGCAGACGGCTAAGCCAAGGATGACCTAATCAATATCCGCCAACTGGCGCGATCCACAGTGACCAAGGCCAAGCTGGAGGAGTTGGCCGAGTTGGGCGTCCTCCCCCCCCCCAGGAGGAGATCCACTGGAGGGTGCCGGGTGACGAGACCCGGCCTTCTCCTAATCCGGACGAGGTAATATGCTTCATCGAGCATGTGATCCGGGGGTTTCGCCCCCCCCGGGTCATTCCTTTTTCCGCGAGGTCCTCCGCCATTATGGCCTCCGGGTGTTCGACATAGGGCCTAACTCTATGTTGAACATTACCCACTTTATAGTCCTCTGCGAATCTTATCTATGCATTCCGCCAAATTTGGCTCTTTTCATAGAACTCTTTCAATGCAAACCGTGCCGCGAAAGCGGTGACGGGGCGCTCTTAGCTTGCGGCGGGGTCTCTATCCAGCGCCGCAAGAACTCACCTATGCCGACTCTCACCCTCAATTCTCATGTTAAACATTGGCAACTGTCCTTCTTTTATTGTCGGGACACCTCCCCACCCGGCGAAAGGAAGTTGCCGGGTTATTCGGAGGGTCTCCTAGACCTTTCCGAAACTTTCAATGCCTTTCCCCCTGAGTCGGACAGGGAAACCATTCAACCCTTCTTAGCAAAGATAGTCGTCCTTTCTGCCCAAGGTCTCCTTGGGCTCAATCTGGTTAAGACGTGGGTCAATTTCCGGATTCAACCCAACTCCATTCGCACAAAGTTAATGTGCGAGTACTCGGGGCACTCCACGGATTCACTCTGTTACTCCTCCAAAAATTACCCGGTGGGCGATACCAACAAGACCATCAAGGGCTTCTTGACGGAAAAGTTGGACGTCATCCGGAATATAGCCGGACTGGAGCCTTTCACTCGCGAGAATCCGGCTCCTGCGGTAAGATCCGGCACATATACCTTTATTTTCATGCTTTCACTTGATACCGTTACTAACTCTTACCTTTACACCTTTATCTCAGGCTGATAGTGATTTCTGGGATGTCGAGACCTCCCCTTCTTCCGGAGACCCGGAAGAAGATGAAGAACCGGCTGATAATGATGAAGGTATTTATCCGGGTCTTCGGTCAAGTTCACTTACATCATTTTGCTCTCACATATCTAACTTTTTCCGACTATACATTCTCGGCTTTCAGGGTGGGAGGACAAAGACGACAAGGACGAGGAGGACCCAGAGGCCACCGAGTCCGATAAAAGTGAACCTGAACAATTAGTAACGGTCGGGGACAAGAGGAAAACCAGAGGGGTGGTATCCAAGGTTCCCTTCTCCTTCATGTCCTCCGAACCCTATTCCTTTGATAACATGTGTAAACTTAACCAACAATTATCCAACTCATCACACTTGAAGGACCCTCTTCCGGACAAGCGTAGGGTGACACGGAGTTCCCCGGGTGACGATCCCCTCAACCCGGGCATCTCCACCTCACTAGTCCGCCGTGCCGGTACTCCTCTACCCCAGCCTTCCAACTCACCTCAGCGTCACCCCTCCCCCAATCATCCGCTAGCCAGACAGTTCCGGGTCCCTCTATCGGGCCCTGTGACAGTCTCATCCGCGTCGAACAACTCGCTTCCGGCGGATTTCGTGGTGAATGCCGGGTAAGTCATATTTCCGGCTAAGCAATACTTTAATCCTTTCGATAACCTTCAATTTTCGTTGCTGATCTCTTTTCTTTCCTTAGGGCCCAGGTCACGCTCAGTGACCCGGATATTATGGACACGGACAACCGGGAGATGGAGGGGCCAACTGATGATATGGACGCCGCGACTGGCGGAGATGTTGAAGACAACCAGGAGCAAGACCCCTTGGGTGACCCGGCTCGCCAGGAAGCCGGGTCTCCCAAGCCATCTGAAGAGGTTGAGGACGAGGAGGTGGAGATCCTGGACACAAAGATGAGCTCTCCCAATCCGGACACCCAGACAGTGCGGGTGTCGACCCCAAAGTCGGAGAGGGTTCGTCCGCCGGGTGATCAAGGTGTCGGCTCTTCCGGTGTCAGGCCCAAAGATATGACTTTCTCCCAGATGCTCGATGCCCTGCACACCTTGAGGGCCGATGAAGAAAATATCCTAGAGGTTTTGATAGCCAAACATGAGGTAAATCCGACTGATATTGCCTATATCTTTATCTAGTCCCCAAGTTCCAAGTGAACTTATTTATAATTTGCTTGGGACTTTGTAGTATATCCCACTGGTAGCCTGCTTTTTATCCGGCTAATTCCTTCCTTGTGTCTCCACGCAGGCCTTCGTGACCCAATCTGAGAAAGCACTGGTAAAGGCCACCAAGCTCGTTGAGAAGGAGGCGACTCTGCGTGAGTCGGCTGAGGCTGAAGCTAGGAGGAGCGGGAAGATCACTAGGAAGTATAGGAGGAGGGCTCATGCAGCAGAAGATGAGCTGACCAAACTTTCCGTCCAAATTGCCGATACATATCGTGCTTTGACCGGTATGATTCCTAACTTGATAATTATAACCCGGATTCTCATTCTGATAAATAGCCGGATTTCCTTACTCGCTGCTTTTTCCAATTTTCTGCAGGTCCGGATGATGTAACCCCAGACGAAGATGATGTCGCCAAGCTGAAAACCATCAAGAACACTATCCGGCAGCTCTGCGCCGGAACCAAATGGATCCTTCAAGAATTACAGTGGCCGGGTGTTGGGCACGGCAACCTGAAGAAGCTGCTGGACGCTTGCTCCACTATCCCCGAGTGGATTGGGCACTGGAAGCGCTCGTCATGCCGGGTTGGAGTAACCTGGGGGCTTGCGCTGGCTAAGGCGTATTTTCCCAAGTTCGAGCCGGCCAAGCTTGTAGGCGGGTTTCCAGAGTTCAACCATGACGGGTCCAAGTTCTCAGTGAAGAATTTCAAGGCCATCCAGAAGGAAGTCCGTCACCCGGCCAGTGTGATTGCTGATGGCTTGGATATCAATTCAATTACCCCTGCATTTGATGCCGATGATAAGGTGATTAAGTCGGATCTTCCCAAGCCATACGACATGCTGGCCCGATGGAAGGCGGAGGCTGCCCAGGCGAGAGAGGAGGCTGCGAAGAAGAAGGCTGAAGCCGAATCTGCGCCTGCTACCTCCACGCCAGTCGTCCCTCCCCCCGCACGGGCCGGCACTACTTCTGATCCGGGTGTTGCGGCCACCAGGAATGCTGAAGAACAAGTCAGGGGGCAAGACCCGGCTGCCAAGGGCAAGGGGAAGATGGACGACTCGGCCCAGGATGCCGAGTGATTTTTTTTTATCGGTGACCGTTTTTAGGCACTTTATCTGGCCGATGGGCCTTTTAAACAACTATTTTTGATGGTGCGCCTGTGCACCTTTGATACTACTATTGAGAAATGTAATATGCTTTTGAAACTTTAATAGCTTTCGTGGCTCTTCTGGCCTTTGGATGAATTTGATATCTATTTGCTTTTGAGCTTATGTATTATTGATATTCCGACTTACTTTATGGTTCCTTTTGTGAGACTCGGTTTCCGAGTTTCGTGGGTTTTGACAGGTGGACTTTTCTCTAAGTCCCCAAGACTCGGGTTTTTGGGTTTTTGAGCTTAACAGCTAAATAATTTGTTTCTTTTTTCAAATTCCCCAGTCCCCAAGGCCCGAAATTCTGAGTCTAGGGTGTTAGGTCTTTCAAAGAGAACAAATCGTTTTTGCCAAGCCCAAAACCTAGAGCCATTTCACATAGGTTTTGAAGTTATGCTTAATAAACTGTGAGTTTCCGGTTATTAACCCTGTACTCTGCATAACTTGTGGTTTAGATGACCCTTTTGGCTCTCTTGTACTATAAGCCGGCTTTCGCATGGATAATCATGTTGCTACATCTATATGAAGACAGGGTCAGGCAAGTCCCATTGGGCATCATGGCTGATTGTGATCATATGCGAGCAAATTATGCCACTTTAGTGCGAGTCACATCGATCTTAAGTAAGAAAAGTCAAGAAAGTTTGGCTCCTTTGTCGGGTTATAAGCTTGCAGCCGTACTCGTTTGCGAGTAATCGGCCCTTATAACTCAAAGGCATCGTGGCCGGGTCTTTGAGTTTGTAACTGTGCTATTCAAGCAATCAGCCCCCAAGACCTAAATATATGCAAACTGCTAAAGAAACTAATGTACTAAAAACAGTAAATAAAACTTACCTGGAAGAAAGATAAAAAACATAACAGAAAATAAAAAGTTGATAAAAACACATGAAAAAGGGGACAATATATTGTTTAACCATCTCTTTATTGATATGAGAAAAGTTAGGTCAGCAAGCCGCCTCATTAAAAACCCTCCAGTCCCCTTAGGTACCCTGGATAGGAAAAGAGTGCGTCTGAAACCTGCTGCCTGTTACATCGTGTAATTCCACTTTCTAAATCTAGCCTATACTAAGTATAGTAGGGACGTAGCTGAGCCACGTTCCATGGTCTTTCTTTCTCTTGCATAGTTGAAGTGGTATGAGCGGTGTCATTAACCGTAGCCGACTCTTCACTTGCATCTATCAAGTAATATGATCCATTGTGCAGGTTCCGGCTTATGATGAACGGTTCTTCCCATGGCGGTGATAACTTGTGTTTTCCTTCCTTTGATTGCACCAAGCGCAGAACCAGATCTCCCTCCTGGAAGACCCGGGTTTTCACGCGCCGGCTATGATATCTCCGCAGATCCTGCTGATATATGGCTGATCTCTCCAAAGCTTGTTCTCTGTGTTCTTCTAGCATATCCACGGCGTCTTGCCGGGTCTTCTCGTTCTCCGTCTCGACATAAGCCGACACTCGAGGCGAATCATGAATAATATCACTCGGCAACACCGCCTCTGCACCATAAACCATGAAGAACGGTGTCATCTGAGTAGACCTGTTGGGTGTGGTGTTGATACCCCAAACCACTGAAGGTAACTCCTCAACCCATGCACCACCAGCCGTGGCTTTAATCCACGAAGGAACTCCTGATTTGCTCTCTCCACTTGTCAATTAGCCTGTGGATGGGCCACTGAGGCTATGTCCAAGCGGATGCCATTGTTTCCGCAAAACTTCTCCATCTCGCCAAGGGACATGTTGGTGTCATTGTCGGTAATTATGCTGTGGGGATATCCGAACCGATAGATAATCTTTTTCAGGAACTTGACTGATGTACTTGCTTCACAATTGGTAACTGGCATGACCTCAACCCACTTGGTAAACTTATCAACAACCACTAAGAGATGTGTCTTTTTGCAAGGTGACATGTGAAAGGGGCCAACCATATCCATACCCCAAACAGCGAACGGCCAGGTTAACGGGATAGTCCGTAGTTCCATAGCCGGCACATGGGTTTAGCGAGCGTACCTTTGACATCCGTCACACCTTGCCACCAAGCGCTCCGCGTCTGCTAGGGCCGTGAGCCAAAAGAAACCATGTCGATAAGCTTTGTCCACGAGGGATCTTGTGGATGCATGATGCCCACAATCACCTTCATGGATTTCCTTGAGGATTTGTCGGCCTTCTTCTGGTGCTACACAGCGCAAAAAGACTCATGCTGCACTTCTTTTGTATAACTCCCCATTGATGATAGAATATCCTTTTGCTCGCCTCAGAATTTGTCTTGCTAATACCTCCTGCTGTGGTAACTCGCCCCGTGATAGGTAGGCCAGGAACGGCTCTATCCACTCCGGAACAGCACGTATTGTGGCCACGAGCTCCAAATCCGGGTCTTGGTTTGCCAGTTCTTCCTCAGACTCAGTTTTAACTGATGGTCGCCATAGTTCATCCAGGAAAATATTAGGTGGAACCGGCTCTCTGCGCGAGCCGAGTCTGGCGAGTGCGTCTGCTGCCTCGTTTTTTCTTCTGTCTATGTGCTCCACCTCATACCCGGAAAAACATCCGGCAACCCTGTCCACCTCTCTGCGGTATGCTGCCATAGTTGCATCTTTCCTATCCCAATTTTCAGGAACCTGTTGTACCACAAGGTCCGAATCTCCAAAGCATCGTATCCTCTTAATGTTCATCTCCTTGGCTACCTTTAAGCCATGCAATAAGGCCTCATACTCGGCCACGTTATTGGAACAATCAAGTGAATCTGCAACACGTAACTTAACTTGTCTCCTTTGGGTGATGTTAGCACCACTCCAGCTCCTGATCCCTCGTATTGCTTGGAACCATCAAAGTGCATTATCCAAGACTCGGAGTTTGGAGCCATGGTGGGCATGCCTGTGTGAGTCCAATCGTTAATGAAATCAACTAGAGCTTGAGATTTGATTACTGACCTGGGCTCGTAGTTGATGTGATAATCTCCCATCTCGATCTCCCACTTTGCTATTCTGCCTGTTGCATCCGAGTTTCTGATGATATCCGACATTGGTATAGAACTAACCACTGTTATGGGGTGTTCCTGAAAATACGGCTTCAGTTTCCGGCTGGCCATGAAGACCCCGAAAACCAGCTTTTGCCAATGTGGGTAACGCTGTTTTGCCTCTGATAATACCTCGCTGACGTAATAAACCGGCCTCTGGACCGGGTGATCTTTCCCATCCTCTTTGCGCTCGACAACAACCACTGCGCTAAACGCCCGGGGCCCGGCTGCAACGTACAATAGCATGGGCTCTTTGGGGCCCGGGGCTGCTAGGACTGGTGCCTCAGATAACTGCTTCTTTAGTGCCTCGAACGCCTCGTCCGCCTCTTGGTCACATACGAATTTATCAGATTTCTTCAAGAGCTGGTACAAGGGTATTGCCTTTTCTCCGAGTCTTGATATAAACCGGCTAAGCGCTGCTACGCACCCTGTGAGCTTCTGAACATGCTTCAAATTTTCCGGCTTTTTCAGACTCTGGATAGCTTTGATTTTATCCGGATTTGCCTCAATTCCTCTCTCGGAAACGATAAAGCCGAGTAATTTCCCGGCTGGAACTCCAAAGACACACTTTGTCGGGTTAAGTTTCATCTGGTACCTTCTCGGGTTCTTGAATGTTTCCTTTAGATCGTCAATAAATGTCTCCGCTTTCCTGGTCTTGATCACCACATCATCCACGTATGCATGGACATTGCGTCCAATTTGGTCCTCAAAGCACTTCTGAATACACCGTTGATAGGTTGCGCCAGCGTTCTTCAATCCAAAAGTCATGGTTTTGTAGCAAAAGGCCCCAAAAGGGGTTATGAACGATGTTTTCTCCCAATCTTCCTTCTTGAGCTTGATCTGATGATACCCGGAATATGCATCCAGGAAACATAATAGGTCACTTCCAGCCACTGCGTCTATGATCTGATCTATCCTTTGTAGTGCAAACGGATCCTTTGGGCAATGCTTGTTGAGACTCGTATAATCAATGCACATTCTCCACTCATTGGTCTTTTTCATCACGAGGACCGGGTTTGCTAACCAGTCCGGGTGAAATACTTCCATGATAAAGCCGGCCGTAAGCAGCCGTGCAATTTCTTCCCCTATAGCCTTCCTTCTTTCTTCATTCATTTTTCTCAGGCCCTGTTTCACAGGCCTGGACTTGGGATCAACGTGCAAGTTATGCTCTGCCAACTCTGTAGGGATACCCGGCATATCGCTGGGCGTCTAGGCAAACACATCCCGATTCGAACGAATGAACTCCACAAGTGCTTTTTCCTGCTCGCTGTCCAAGTTAGATCCTATAGCAAACTGCTTAGAGGGATCACCCTCAACAAAAGCCACCATCTTGGTGTCCTGCGCTGCTTTGAACTTCGCTCTCTCATCTTCAGTATTTGGCCTTTTTAACGTTGTTCTGTCATCCGGGTCTACCTGAGACCGGTAATACTTGAGTTCCTCTTTTCTGCAAGCTTGTTCATCCATTGCCGCATCTCCTTCGTTGCACTCAGCCGCTATATCCTGGCTCCCATGTATGGTGATGGTCTTCTTGGGACCCGGGATTTTTAGCTGTAGATACACATAACACGGCCTGGCCATGAACTTAGCATAAGCCGGCCTTCCGAATAGCGCGTGATAAGGGCTGCGCAACTTGACCACCTCGAAGGTGAGCCACTCAACCCGAAAATTGTCCTTCGATTCTCGAAAAGCTACCTCCAATGTGATTTTTCCCTCGGGGCACGCTGAGTGACCCGGCACTATCCCGTGAAAAACTGTTGAACTTTTGTGTAGCTGGGACTCCTTGAGACCCATGCGTAGAAAGGTTTCCCAATATAAGATGTTGATGCTACTACCGCCGTCCATTAAAACCTTTTTCAGCTCATAACCATTAACCTGTGGTGCAACCACCAATGCTAAGACTCCTGGGTGTTCTATCCTTTCCGGGTGATCCCTTCTGCTCCACATTACATCTTGCTCCGACCATCTCAGGTATCTCGGGACGGCTGATGAAACGGAGTTTACTGCCTTTTTCAGCATCTTTTTATCCTTGTTGGAAATTCCTGTAGTATGCACGTGATATTGTCCTAACTGCTTGGGGTTGGCTTGGAAACCTCCAGCTCCCCCCTGGTTGTTACCCGGATTTCCGCCTGCCGGGTTACCGGCTGGGGGTGGGCCGTTGCCCGGGTTTCCACCCGGACCCGGTCCTCCTCCCCGACCCGTACCTTGCATAGCCCTATTTACTTCCTCGTTCTTCCATCTCTATAGGTCCGCACATTGCTCCAATGAGTGGTTAGCCGGCCTACCGTTCCTGCTGTGCTTTGTGCACGCCATTCTGAAGATATCCCAATTGTTACCCGGCCTTGGCGGTCCTTGATAATTTCCTCCATTTTGGTTTCCTCCACTGAAATTTCCTTCTGCTCTAGGTCTCCAAGACCCGGCTTCTGTGCTAGCGACAAACTCGGAGCTTCCCTCAAACAGGCGCTTGTTTTGGTTATTCCCATTGTTACCTCCATTGTTACCCGGCGTTGATCCATTGCCGGTTCTTCCATTGTTGCTTGTGTTTGCTTTTGCTTTCTTGTCATCGACGTCCTCTTCTGTAGTATCTGTTGCAGCGTGCTTGTTGCATGCGTCCATTAGCTCTCCCATCGTAACCTCTGAAGCATTTCGACTAGATTTCATGCGAGTTAACTTTTGCACTAAAGGTAGGTACTTGCAGGTCTTTGCCATAGCTTGTAACGCATCCTTGGGCTGAATATCTGTAGATGAGTGAAGTATCTCCATAACTCGGCACACCCAACTGCGCGCCGATTCTCCCTTCTTCTGGACACACCGCTCTAGGTCATCAATAGTAAATAGCTTTCTGCACGTCCCATGGAAGTGCTTGATAAACGCAGTTTTCAACTCCTCCCATGACTTGATAGATCCTTCCGGTAAATTGCTGAACCATAACTTGGCTGCTCCTTCTGACATCATTAAGTACATGAACTTGGCTTGAAGATTTTCAGATGCATTGCGAATCGACATAGCCATCTCATAGCTGTTCAACCATGTTTCCGGATCCATAGTCGGCTCATAATTCACTACTTTACCCGGTTCCTTGAACTTATCCGGGTAAGGCTCAGCCCTGATGTTATTTGATAGACACTTAGGCCCAGCGAGATTAGTCGGAACTGGCCTCACTCGGGAAACGTGTGATCCTGCGGGAGGTGCGGCTGGACGCGACACTGTTGCTGGTCCGTGCACCGCAGACCCGGCCGCGGCTCTCCTGGCTCTGGAACTATCCACAATAGCTTGCGCTGCTGATGTTGCTGGTACTGCTTGAACGCGGGGAGGAGGCGGCATTTGCTGCTGCTCTGCCCTCCGCCGTGCTGAACTTGTCTGGATATTGCCGGTATTGCCTCGTTGCTGGCTGATATATGGTGTCCCATGCATTCCACTCCTATTATCCGGGTAATTAACCTGCTGAGCTACTGCCGTATGCAACAAATCGATCGCCCGTCGGGTCTGCTCCGCATGGGGTGACTCTCTTACGGGGATCTGATTCAGTGCTAACGTTGCAGCATATACGTTATCCATTGGGTTCTTGTAATGACCTGCTGGCGTACGAAATCGTGATGGTGGTGGCGGTGGTAATGTATTGCCGGTAGTAGCTCCAGTCTGTAATATGGGTAACCCGGCCTGCACATTTACCGGCTGTGCTCCTCCAGTTGCAGGCTGATGTACAGTTCCTTGGTTCGCCGCTGGAATCGGCTGATCCTGAGGTGTGATGAATAGTGTGGCCGGGTTTATGACTCCACCCGTTGCCGGTAATCTGGTTTGGTGCCTTTGACGCACCCTGGTTGTTTCTTCTCGGAGCCGATTCTCCAGCACGTCCAGTTCACGTTGGCGCGTGGCTACCCCTTGCTTCTCTGCCTCTACATCTCTTCTTTGTTGCTCTAGCGCGCGGCGTGCTACCTCCAAGTCCCTGGCACGCGCTGCGGCGTTTTCCGAGGTTATAACAGTAGCTAACACTGTTGGGTCCAGGACAATATTGTTACTGAACAGGGCCGCGTGTTGAGGGTTTGAAGGACCTGCCCCGGCGTTCTGTGAGCCAAGAACCCAAACATATTTGCCTGCAGCTCATTATCCGCCGCATGGCTGGTAACTGATGCCGACTCTCCGTCAACCCGGGTCAGAACCGGATTTCCTTCAACCGGATTTTGCTGCTGGGCCAATGCTTGCGCCGCTCCGACCGCGGCCGTAGCCACGTTCCCCTGATTGAGATTGGTTGCAGGGGCCGTGTAGACCGCGACCTAGCGCGCAATGCTTGGCGAAGACTCGTACTCCTCCTCGTCGTAGCTATCTTCCTCGTACCGGTCCTCCAGCAGGTGCAAGATAGACTCGGTATCATCCTCCCTTATGACCCGGCCACGCGGGGTCCATGCCGTCTCCTCCGGTTGTTCCCTCTTCGTGGTGGGCTCCTCTGTCGGATCCACCGTCCCGACCGATTCTTCTCCGTCCGACTGAACGTGGGTGGCCTCTCCTGACACATAATCAAATCCAAAACCGTCAGGGATTGAACCAAACGCACGTACCATGCCAACAAATACGTCGACCCGGCCGATTGTGATGATGGATCTGGATTCAAGCAGATCCGACTCTGGCCCCCAGCCAAAATCGTCCACCATCTTCTCTCCTTCGGGGTTGGTGTAGATCTCGCCGATGAAGAGGTTCTTCATGTTCTCCCGAGCTTCTCCCGTGATGTAAAGACCCTTGGACGTAGGCCCCACGGTGGGCGCCAATTGTCGTGGGATAATCACGGCAGACGTTACCGGGGGTAACTTACGTTGGGGCAATTCGACTCTGGTGTTTGGGAGAGGGTTTAGCTCAAAGGAAACCATGGTGATATGCGATCTGATAGCTGGCAATCAAGTCGCCGAGTCTCCGATCTAATATATTATCTCAACTCTCGTGCTATAATGGATACTCGATATCTCGCAATCCGGCGATTGTGTTCTTGCTCATGATAAAAAGCTTGTCTAACCCTAACCTAGGGCCCGGTTTATATAACATCCAGACCCCTTGGCTTACTCTCCAAGGCGTACTCTGAATCCTACCCGGACACTGCTTACAAACCCTAAACTTCCTTATCGGAACCCACAATCCGGGTCACGAGGTCTATGTTCCTGGGCCTTCTAGAAGCTCCTTTATCTTAAGCCGGGTCTTGCGCAGCGTCCTTTGGGCCGAGTTACTCCTTGGCGTTAGCCTACCGGGTTACCATCCCTCCATCAAGTCTCATGGCACCCCCTTCTATGAACTCTACTACGATGTCTCGGTAGCAAGTGACAAGCTTTTCCATAAACCATTATATAAGGGAACATACCCATAGGATTTTTGTAAGCAGTTCTATATGCCCATAAAGCATCATTCAATTTACTAGCCAATTTTTCTAGATTTATTAACAGTCTTTTGCAAGATAGATTTTATTTCTCTATTTGATAATTCTACTTCCGACTGGTTTGGGGATGATAAAATGAAGCAACTCTATGATTAACATCATATTTAGGAAGGGTTTTTCTAAAACCACCATGAATAAAATGAGAACCTCTATTAGTCATAAGATATCTAGGCACACCAAACCTAGGGAAAATAACATATTTAAGCATTTTTAATGAGGTTTCACCATCAACACTCTTTGTATGTATAGCCTCCTCCCATTTAGTAACATAATCAACATCAACAAGTATATGAGTATAACCATTAGAAGGAGGAAACGAGCCCATAAAGTCAAATCCCCAACAATCAAAAGGTTCAATAACAAGAGAACAATTCATAGGCATTTCATTGCGTCTAGAAAGATTACCAATTCTTTGACATTCATCACAAGATAAAATAAACTTTCGTGCATCTTTAGAGAGAGTAGGCCAATACAAACCTGATTGTAGAACCTTTTGTGCGGTCCTATCCCCAGTGTGATGTCCTCCATAAGCACTACCATGGAGCTTTCTCAATATCTCTTGTTGTTCATATTCCGAAACACATCTTTGCATAATACCATCTACTCCTTCTTTATATAAGTTTGGGTCATCCCAAAAATAATGCCTTGAGTCATAAAATAATTTCCTTCTTTGCTGGGCTGTAAAGGTTGGAGGCAAGTACTTGGAAACAATAAAGTTAGCATAATTTGCATACCAAGGACTATCTCGCGAGCTTAATTTTATTGTAACCAGCTATTCATTTGGAAAACTATCATTAACAAGAATAGGGTCATAAGCAATGTTTTCCAATCCAGACAAATTATCAGCAACATGATTTTGAGCACCCTTCCTATCTACAATATGCAAATCAAACTCTTGTAAAAGCAACACCCATCCAATAAGCCTAGTCTTAGCATCTTTATTTTCCATAAGGTAGTTAATAGCAGCATGATCAGTATGAATAGTACCTTTCAAATGAACAATATAAGGTCTAAATTTATCACACG
Organism: Alopecurus myosuroides; assembly: GCA_028641055.1. Lineage (NCBI taxonomy): Eukaryota > Viridiplantae > Streptophyta > Magnoliopsida > Poales > Poaceae > Alopecurus > Alopecurus myosuroides. Next base: position 209,062,425 of record CM054063.1, on the reverse strand, counting down.
CAAAAACTATAGCTAGGAACTCTTTTTCAGTGGTAGCATAATTATTTTGAGCACAACCAAGAGTCTTACTAGCATAATGAATATCATTAAACTTCTTATCTATTTGATGTCCAAGAACAACACCTACAGCAAAATCACTAGCACCACACATAATTTCAAAGGGTAAATTCCAATCAGGTGGTTGCATAATAGGAGTAGTAATTAAAGACATCTTTAGGTTTCGAAAGCTTCTTTGCAATCATCATAAAAAAAACAAAATGTACGTCTTTTTGGAGAAGATTAGTAAGAGGATTTGATATTTTAGAGAAATCTTTAATAAATCTCCTATAGAAACCAGCATGACCAAGAACACTACGAATACCTTTGACATCCCTAGGATAGGGCATTTTCTCAATTGCTTCGACTTTAGCTATCTCAACTTCAATACCTCTTTTAGAAATTTTATGCCCAAGAAAAATTCCTTCATTAACCATAAAGTGGCATTTCTCCTGATTAATAACAAGATAAGTTTCCTCACATCTCTACAAAACTTTATCAAGAATGTGCAAACAGTTATCAAAATAAGTTCCATAGACGGAGGAATCGTCCGTGAATACTTCCATAATTTCTTCACAAAAATCATGAAAAATAGCAGACATGCATCTTTGAAGCGTAGCAGGAGCATTACACAAACCAAAAGGCATACGTCTATAAGTATAAGCTCCATAAGGACAAGTAAATGTTGTTTTCTCTTGATCTTTCTATTTAACAGCAATTTGAGAAAACCGAGAATAACCATCAAGAAAGCAAAAAATGAGTTTTCTTAGACAACCTTTATAGCATTTGATCAATAAAAGATAAAGGATAATGATCCTTCTTAGTAACTTTGTTGACTTTTCTAAAATCAATGCATATTCTATAGCCAACTACTACTCTTTGATGAATAAGCTCATCAATTTCATTAGGCACAACAAGCAGTCCTCCTTTCTTAGGGACACAATGCACAGGACTTACCCATCTACTATCAGCAATAGGATAAATAATACCAGCATCAAGGAGTTTTAATACATCATTTCTTACCACTTCCTTCATCTTAGTAATTAAACAACGTTGATGTTCAACAACTGGCTTTGCATCAGAATCTATATTAATAGCATGCTGGCATATAGTAGGGGAAATCCCTTTCAAACCATCACGAGTGTATCCAACAGCTCCGCGATGTTTCTTCAATATTGCCAATAACCTTTCCTCTTCTTTACCTGAAAGTTTAGAACTAATAATAACCGGGTATGTTTTCTTATCATGAATATAAGCATATTTAAGATCATTGGGTAAAGATTTTAAATCAAAAACAGGATCCTCCTTGGGTCGTAGTGTGGTACCTAAGTCTTCCACATGTAAATTATGTTTCAACATCGCTGGTTGACGAAGAAGAATATCGTCAATCTCATATCTATCTTCCATAAAGACATTACTTTCGTGGTCCTCCATGTATTGTTGTGCCAAGCATTGTTAGGAGCAAGAGAAATAAAGGCAAGTTATGACCCACAAGTATAGGGGATCGCAACGGTCTTCGACGGAAGTAAAACCCAAATTTATTGATTCGACACAAAGGGAGCCAAAGAATATTTATGAGCCTTAACAAGTGAGTTGTCAATTCACTTGCACCTGAAAGTAATTTTGTTCGTGGTGGTTTATTAGTAGTAACAGTTTTATAGCAGCAGCAGCAGTGAAATGATAACAGTAGTAGTATGAAAACAACAGCAATAGTGATTGAAGTAAACAGCGGAATTAAATACTGTAGGCATAGGGATGGATGAGCGGGCATTGCATGGATAAGAAAGTTCTAATAATTATCATGTCAGGGGCATTGTAGATGAATAAGATGAAGCATCCAAGCACTAAGTAACCATAGGCATGTGTTCCGTAAATAGTCGTGCGTGCTCGCAATGAGAACTTGCACAACATCGTTTGTCCTACCAGCCCGTTTTCACTGGGGCTTCAAGGGAACTACTGGTAATTAAGGTGTTCCTTTTAATAGAGCACCGGAGCAAAGCATTAACACTCCAAGAACACATGTGATCCTCACATCGCAGCCATCCCCTACGGTTGTCCCAATTTCTGTCACTTCGGGGCATCGAGTTCCAAACAACAATATGTGTAAACAACTTGCAGGTATGATCAAGAAACAACAATTATCAGCATGATTCAATAACATGTTCAGATCTGAGATCATGGCACTCGGGACCAAAGTGGCAAGCATTAAGCATAACAAGTTGCAACAATGTCAATAGCACTAATAGAGGATACTATGCAATATGCCCTAACAATCACGGCATTATTACATGACCGATCTCATCCAATCCCTACCATCCCCTTCAGCCTACAACGGGGAATTACTCATACATGGATGGGGGAAACATGGGTGGTCGATGGAGAGGTGTTGGTGATGACGATGGCGATGATCTCCTCCACTTCCCCGTCCTGGCAGGGTGCCAGAACAGGAACTTCTGGTCCCCGAATCGAGGTTCGGGACGGCGGCGGCGCTCTATTGTGTTTATGTGGAATATGACGTACCCCCTCAGATTTTAGGGTTGAAGGCTACTTGTAGTCGAAAGGGGAGTCCGAGGGGGGCCTAGGGGGCCCACACCCTATGCTGGCGCGACTAGGGGGACCCGCGCCAGGGGGGTGTGGCCACCCTGTGGCCCCTCTCCTGGCCCCCTTCTGGCTTCCGGGGTCCTCCGGGGTGAAAACATCAATGGGCTCTTTTCTGGGCATTTTCCCAAAAGTTAATTTTTCTGCATAAAAACGAGACACCAAAGTAATTCTTCTGAAAAAAGCGTTAGTCTGTGTTAGTTGTATCCAAAACACACCATTTTAGAAGAAAACAATAAGAAAAGTGTTCGGAAAAGGAGATACGTTTTCTACGTATCAACTCGCCCCAAGGTTAGCTTATTGCTTGTCCTCAAGCAATTCAGTGACAACTGAGTGCGATAAAAGACTTTTACGAACACATTTGTTTCATATGATGTAAATATAGTCACTATGTGATCAAATACTTAATTATGCTCAGATAAGATACATGCAAGATACTAACACTTAATAGCTATGCAAACCATGAGAACATATTAATAATAAAAAAACATGAAGCATAACTATTTGCAAGATTGAAATATTCATAATAGGATCTGACAAAGTGGTATCTCGCTTGCCCTTAAGTGTGGGGCAAAACATAAATGCCAGGGCACCTCTGAAGTTCAAGGGAAGACCAGAAGTAAATATATGAAAGATGCAAGTATCAAGAATATACCACAATCAACCGTGCTTTGGGAAAAACGCATTACACTAAGAATGATAATCATGGTCTCAAGAAAGTTCTCAAAGAATATGGTGGAGACTCAAAATAAAAGTAAAAGAAAGGCCCTTCGCAGAGGGAAGCATGGATCACTCATGTGCTAGAGCTTTTTATTTTATTTTATCAGACAGAGGTATTGAAAACATTTTGAGAGAGGTGTATGCTTATGTTAACGAATGGTAAACAGACAATACAGTACGTCACAAGTAAATTGGATTCACAAGAGTGGCTCCCATGGTGAAGGACGCAACTGCTGTAGAAGGTCATCCCTCTTTCTCTTTTGTTTACACAATTATGCTTTAACTGGTAAATCAGGGGAAACAAGAGTGAAGAGAATTTGTGTGTATTAATTTGGGGTTGGGCACCCCGCTGCCAGCTCTTCTAGCATTTGGATAAGCGTATGAAGCCACTAGTCCAGGGTGTGAAATCCAATCAACAAGTGAGATAAAGATTCTCTATTTACATCCTCATGAGATAAAACAGGGGCAGAAAACAGGAATAATTTTTACCAGGTTTTAAAGGTAGCACATGAGAAATTTACTTGGAGTGGAGGTTAAATACCACATATAGGTAGGTATAGTGGACACATTTGGCAAACTTTGGTTTTCAGGGATTTGGATGCACAAGTAGAGCTCATACTCATTACAGGTGAAGGCTAGAAAATAGACAGGGAGTGACAATCAAGAGAGCAACAACTATCATAATCATGTTTGCGACAAAGTAAAATCAACTGAGGCATAAAATTGATACCAGAACTCTGAGGAAAAATAAATCATCGAGGCTTATTGACTTTTTGTTTTCAGTCTTAGCATGCGTGAGCACGTGCCAAGTCGATTCAAATGAAACAGTCAGAGGAGGCTACCACAATATCATGTCCTTCAATGAATAGAACAATGCGAACAGATATTTATGCGACGGGCAATTTACTATTAATACATTGGAACAAAACATGAGAGAACGTGAACTATTAAGCACCATTAAGTCACATATATCTTATATGAACAAACTAAGAATGCTCACATAGATGGATATATGTACAAAAATGAAAGAAAATAGAGTTCATACCAGCCTCTCACCACAACTTGAATTGTCGTATATCGTCATTATTGCTCTTCACTTGTGGCTCGAATAATATATAATGAAAACCAAGCTCCAATGGAATCACGGACAATTGTTGAACTCTATAACAAACTTTAAAACCAAAGAAGAAAAACAAATATTTTTGGGGTTTTCAATTAAGGAACGAACAAAAAGAGAGCAAGCAAACAAAGCAAAAATCTGTTTGGGTTTTCAAAATGAAGCAAGAACAAAAGAAAGCAAACAGCAAACAAAAGAAAATATTTTTGGGTTTTTGAATATTAAAACACAACTAAAGAATAAAGAAAACCAACTAAAGAAGAAAAAAAATAGAGAGAAACAAAAGAAATATTTTTGGTCTTTTTGTGTTTTGGAAAGCAAAATCAAAACAGTAAAAACGAAAGAAACGAAAACAAGCGAAACAAACAAAGAGAAACGAAAACAAACGAAAGAAATGATAAACATGGATATAGAGAGAACCGAACGAACATGACATATAAATGAGTGTGATGTCAGTATACCTCCCCCAAGCTTAGGCTTTTGGCCTAAGTGGAGATCAATCACCAAGGGGTCTAAGAGGTGCCGCCCCCGTAATACGCCGAGGAGGAAGCCTCCTCCTGATATGTGCTCGAGGATGCGCCAGTGTACTGCGTGTTGTGGTCCTCGGGAGGCACGTCTTGCCTCTCCTGCTGCCGGTAAAACTCCATGGTTCTCAGATGCTCATCTACTTGCTCCTTGGAGAGCGACCATGGTGACCTGTCAATCTTAAATAACACAGGTTGCGACAAAGTAACTTTCCGCTCTACTCCATCCATATATAAAACTCTATATATTAAACGTTCATCAGTAGAGTTAGAAGTGATAAACTGATGGGATTTCATAGAAGCAAGGTTAAGCCTATGTGGATCAATAATTTCATCATTAGTATCAATGGAAACATGCAAAGCGGCTGCGACACGTGTAGCAATAATGCCACCAAAAATAGGCCCAGCAGAGGCAAGGCGGCGTGCAACAAGTGCACCAAGGTTATACTTTGTGCTATGGTTCAGTGCAGCATAAATGAAAGCAAGGTGATAACTACAAACATTGCTAGTGTTCCCTTACCAAGAATACTAGTGCCAATATAGTAAGTAAAGTATCTGAGAATAGGAAGTTGAATGTTCCTTATCTTCCCACGCTGGAATGAGCGACCATCATCGTTGGTGATCTCTCGGTAGATCCCCTGGAGGTCTGTTGGTCTATCTTGAATCCTGCTTGCCGTCCGGTGGCGTTGATACCTATAATAGCACAAAATTCCACCAAGGACAAAGACACAGAACTGCTATATAATTTGAATGCAACGGTTGGTCCATATTGAGAGTTCTGAAATTTGAAGCTCTTAACAAAAGCTTTTGTGAGCGTGGCATATTGAGGACTTTCATCCTCCATAAAGTTGGTGAGACCAACTCTCTCAACAAGCATCAGAAAATCATGTAAAATACATGCACTTCTTAAAAATGTATGACAAGGAAAGCTAGATGGATAAATGATACCGTCATCTTCTGCATTATCAATAGTTGACGCCATAACATCTTCATTATATGATGTCCTCGCTGAAGTAGACGAGCGTGATGGCCTTTTCCTTCTAGGAGCATCACTCCTAAATATCTCACCAAAGTTGAACCTAGCCATCTCTGAAATTTTTCAACAATCATCATAAAAATTAATTTCAAGCTACTATAAGGTGGAAACTACCATAGGGACTTATATGAGAGCTAAACATGCATCAAAACTATATTATTTCTACTCAAATCAAGCATGCAAACTCACATAAGCTGTCACCTACTGTGGCAAAATACTCAAGAAATACTTCACTAAATAAAATTCTACTTGGATCATCGGAGGAGTCACATACCGGAGATCAAACACACCAAAAATCAGCACAAATGATGGGCTGAAGAAGGAGATCGAAAATACAGAGGAAGAACACCAAGACGGGTTTCAGGAAATGTTTTCAGCTTTGGGGGTGAGAGAGAAGACTTTGGCAGTGGAGAGAATAAGTGGGGGGGCAGGGGGCCCCACACCATGGGCTGGCGCCACAAGGGGAAGGACGCGCCACCCAGGTGTGCCTTTTTGGTGGCTCCCCCTGGGGTCTCCCAGGTGGCTTTCTGCCTCATTTTTTACTTAAAATTTTATTGTAATTTTTCTGGGATTTTTCGAGAAACTTTATTTTTGAGGTATTTCCAGAATTGTAATAATTAATAAAAACTGGGAAAACGAAAGTGAAAAAATGGAAAACAAAACCAAAACCAGAACTGCAGAGGTTCCATGACACTCTAATCAAATAATAACCAAAGAAAACAAAGGTGGTAGTGGTGAAAACAAAAGTATGGGTGGTGAAAACATGCATAACTTCAGTAATCAAGGTGAAAACATCAGGAAAACATGCATAAGGATGGTGGAAAACATGATTGCAATCAAGTAATAATGTAATAACAGAAGTAAACATGGTGAAAACAATATGGGGAAGGTGAAAACATAGTGAAAACATTGCCCATTTCATTTAAAATCATTTTGTTAACAAGGGTGATCAAGTCTTGCTACCAAAATAATTTTATATGAAACAAAACTTTGTTTCTCACTAAATAATTATGTTACCTCAACCTTGATAGGCATAGTCCTAATCATAATAATATCATATTCTTTTGGTGGCTTTGGACTAGGACAATAAAATTCTCCAATCTTGATAATAAAAACATTTTCAATGGAATTTAGACCATATTTTCTATCAATCTTCTGGGGAAATAAACAGTGTGCTCTTCATCATTAACATTAAAAGTAACTTTTCCTTGACTATAATCAATAACAGCCCCTGCAGTATTAAGAAAAGGTCTTCCAAGAATAATAGACGTATTATCATCTTCAGGCATTTCCAACACAACAAAGTCATTAATATCAGACAATTATTAGCAACTTGAACATGAACATCCTCACATATACCCACGGGAATGGCAGTAGACTTATCAACCATTTGCAAAGATATATCAGTTGGTATCAATTTTTCTAGGAGGAGTCTTTTATAGAGAGTAAAAGGCATGACACTAACTCCAGCTCCCAGATCACACAAATCAGTTCTAACATAATTACTTTTAATAGAACAGGGAATAGTAGGTATACCAGAATCTCCAAGCTTCTCAGGAACCTTGCCATTAAAAGAGTAATTAGCAAGCATAGTGGAGATTTCCTTAATAGGAATCTTCCTTTTGTTAGAGACAATATATTTCATATATTTTGCGTAAGGAGGCAATTTAATAGCATCAGTTAAAGGAATTTGCAAGAACAAAGGTTTCATCCATTCACAAAACTTGTTATAATGTTCATATTAGCAATGAAATCTTCCTTAGTATACTTTGTAGTTTTAGTTTGCTTTTCAGGTTCAGCTACATGTTCTTCTTTATCAGAAGCATCATTCTTTTCATTACCACTTTCAGTTTCAGTATCAGAGATAGATATACTATTAGGATCTTTAGCAGGTTTAGAGGATTCTACAGTAGTTTTATGTTTATTCTTCTTTTTCTTCTTAGTATGAATAAAATCATTTTTAGTTTGCTGAGAATCTTGTTCAGTTCTTTTAGGATGTCCCTCAGGATATAAAGGATCTTGCGTAGCAATACCACTTCTAGCTCTTATTTCATAAGCATGTTTTTCTTTAGAAGCGTGAACTAGCAAATCTTTTTTCACTTTAGCAAGTTGATCAATTTGAGTTTAAACCATTTGAAAATGTTTAACAAGCATTTTAACATCATTAGACGTTCTTTCTATAATACCATGTAGATCATTAATAGCTTTAGAGTTTTCCATTAGGTTGTTCTGCACTCTCATATTAAAATTATCTTGCTTAATGACATAATTATCAAATTCATCTAAGCATTGATCAGTAGGTTTTCTATAGGGAATATCTCTACTATCAAAATATTGGAGAGAGTGTACCTCAATGGATGGTGAGTGAGGGATTGGCTTACATAATTCTTCTATAGGTGGAACATTCTTCACATTTTCAGATTTAATACCCCTCTCTTTAAGAGATTTCATGGATTCTCTCATCACTTCATCATTTAATTCAATCATTCCCCTCTTCTTGGGTGTTGGTGTTGGTGTTGGTGTAGGTACTTGAGTAGGAGTCGGCTCAGGCTCAAACATAGTCCAATCGTCATGATTTTGGCTTATTTTATCCATTAATTCCTCAGCTTCTTCTGGAGTTCTTTGCCTGAAAACATAACCAGCACAACTATCCAGGTATGTCCTAGATTCAATAGTTAGTCAATTATAGAATATATCAAGAAGTTTATTATCTTCTAGCTTATGCCCAGGTGTAGCTCTGACTAAAGGACCAAACCTTTCCCAAGATACAGGCAATTTCTCTTCTTCCAATTGCTTAAAATTAAATATATTTTGTAAAGCAGCATGTTGAGCACTAGCAGGAAAATATTTCTGAAAGAAAGAATTAACCAAACCAATAGGACTATCAATAGATCCAGGAGACAAGTTGTTAAACCATGATTTATCTTCATCCTTTAATGAGAAAGGGAATATTTTAGCAACAAAGTAGCTACGTTTCTTAAGATCATCAAAGAATAAACTACTCAAAGAAGAGAGCTCATTCATATGTTTCACAACACTTTCATTTTCAGTTCCACAAAAAGGTTCTTTACCAACAATAGATATATAAGATAAATCAAGAGAGAAATCATAATCCTTATCCCTAATATGAATATGAGAAGTGGCAAACTTATCATCAGGATATAATTTATATCTAACATCACGACTTTACATAAGACGTATAGCAGCATCTTTATCTTTCATAGCATGTATTTCATCAATAAGATCATCACTCAATTCAATATAAGAATCATCTAAATCATCACTAGGATTTTCTCTAAACTCAGGTGAAAAAGCAGGAGTAACAGGATTTTTATCAGGAGTTTCAGTGTTTGCAATATTTTTAGCTTTACCAATAGTAGCATCTAAGAAAGGACCGAGAGAACCACTCTCATCAAGCACAGTAGAAGCATCATCAAAAGTATCAGAAGCATTTTCACATTCAGCAGAAGTAGCTTGTGTAGCATGTGGTGGTGTAAGCAGCTTACTCATAACAGACGGTGAATCAAGAGCAACATAGGTGTTCAGAGTTGTACCTCTTCTTGTAGTGGATTGTAATATAGGAAACTTTCCATCACGAGACTTACCCATGATGAATGATTGGCAGTAGATAATAATACTCTCCGTGAACTCACAAATAAAGCTATGCTCCCCGGCAACAGTGCCAGAAAATAGTCTTGATGACCCACAAGTATAGGGGATCGCAACAGTCTTCGAGGGAAGTAAAACCCAAATTTATTGATTCGACACAAGGGGAGCCAAATGATATTTTTTAGCCTTAACAAGTGATTTGTCAATTCACATGCACCTTAAAGTACTTTTGTTTGGAGTGGTTTATGAGTAGTAACCGTTTTATAGCAGCAGCAGCAGTGAAATAATAACAGCAAGAGTATGAAAACAGCAGCAGTAGTGATTGAAGTAAACAACGGGATTAAATATTGTAGGCATAGGGATGGATGAACGGGTGTTGCATGGATAAGAAAGTTCTAATAATGATCATGTCAGGGGCATTGCAGATAAATAAGTTAAAACATCATAGCCCTAAGTAACCATAGGCATGTGTTATGTAAGTCGTACGTGCTCGCAATGAGAACTTGCACAACATCTTTTTCCTACCAGCCTGTTTTCAGCGGGGCCTCGAGGGAACTACTGGTAATTAAGGTGTTCCTTTTAATAGAACACCGGAACAAAGCATTAACACTTCGTGAACACATGTGATCCTCACATCGCAGCCATCCCCTCCGGTTGTCACAATTTCTGTCACTTCGGGGCCTCGGGTTCCTGACAACAATATGTGTAAACAACTTGCAGGTATGATCAAGAAACAATAATTATCATCATGATTCAATAACATGTTCAGATCTGAGATCATGGCAATCGGGCCCAAAGTGGCAAGCATTAAGCATAACAAGTTACAACAATGTCAATAGCACTATTAGAGGATACTAGGCACTATGCCCTAACAATCACGGCATTATTACATGAACGATCTCATCTAATCCCTACCATCCCCTTCAGCCTACAGCGGGGAATTACTCACACATGAATGGGGGAAACATGGATGGTCGATGGAGAGGCGTTGGTGATGATGATGGCGATGATCTCCTCGACTTCCCGTCCCGGCAGGGTGCCAGAATAGGAACTTTTGATCCCCGAATATGACGTACCCCCTCGGATTTTAGGGTTGAAGGCTACTTGTAGTCAAAAGGGGAGTCCGAGAGGGGTCCTAGGGGGTCCACACCCTATGCTGGCGCGGCCAGGGGGGATCCGCGCCAGGGGGGTGTGGCCACCCTGTGGCCCCTCTCCTGGCCCCCTTTTGGCTTCCGGGGTCTTTCGGGGTGAAAACATCAATGGGCTCTTTTCTGGGCATTTTCCCGAAAGTTGATTTTTCTGCATAAAAACGAGACACCAAAGTTATTCTGCTGAAAACAGCGTTAGTCCGTGTTAGTTGTATACAAAACACACAAGTTTAGAGGAAAACAATAAGAAAAGTTTTCTGAAAATACGTTTTCGACGTATCAGCAAGTTGTTCAACTCTAAAATCTTCATTAGGCAAATTTAGAAAAATCAAATTCATAAGATTTTCTGTTAAATTTAGTTGCTATTTCCTCCTTACAATCTATAATAGCACCACAAGTGTTTAAGAAAGGTCTATCGAAAATAATAGGAAAAGTTTTACTAGCAGCTGCACCAAGTACTAGAAAATCAGCAGGATATTTACTCCTACCACATAAAACTTCTACATGTACAACAATTCCAATTGGAGAGATAGTTTCTCTATAATCAAGCTTAATGACCACATCAATTTCTTCAAGTTCACAAGAACCAATTTCATGCATGATTTCTCTATAAACCTCATAAGAAATATCACTTGAACTTGCACCAATATCACATAAACCATAATAGCAATGATCACCTATCCTAGCAGAGAGCACAGGAACACTAGTTTTCTTAGATCTACTAGGATGTGAAACAATATTACAAGCATCTTCACAAAATATAATGTGTCTATCTTCTACACTTTCAGTGACAAGGTCCTTTACTATTGCTACCGTAGGTTCTACGATTATTTGTTCAACAGATTCTATAGATTTCTCTGTACTTTTGTTAACCACACTAGCTATAATAGAATGTTCCTTTACCTTAACAGGGATAGGAATTTTATCAATATAAGGTTCAGGCACAGCAGGATTAACAGTATGAACTTCTATATTTCTAACAGGAACACTGTCGCACCCTGACCTCTAGAGGATACTCACCGTTCCGAACTGGATAGCAGATGTTTGGATTACGGGGCCGAACTGCTCCCGCATCCTCTTACGAGTAGGCCAGCACTTATGTGCGACAACCAAACTCCGCTATTCCATCGTCGATGTAAACTATCCCATAGAGATCAAGATACTACCATTGACGTACTTCATACCATTCACACATGGTACGTCAACGGCGTTAAACGGAATGATACCACAACATATCTCTAAGACACAAAAGATTGAAATAAGTTGCAACTGGCCCTCACTAGGGCAGAGAATAGCAAATACAATCATCCAGAGGACACATGTCCCAACATAGCATCATTACATAGCAGCGGAAACACTCAAAGGGTCTGAGTACAGACAAATCCAAATAGGCTTAAGAAGCCGGGGATGAAAAGAAGACGGAGCCCATCCACGTAGTCTCGGATCCTGCCCGGGTCCGCTATCTACTCGTCTGCAGTCTCGTCGTACTCCACGTAGTAGCCTCCAAGGGGATCCTCGTAATCGTAGTCTGCGTAAACCACGGCCCCAAAGGGGTCAGTACATCCAAGTACTGGCAAGCAAGACTCACACTTCACCAAGGTGTACCCGGCAACACCGGGCACAACTGCTTTAGGTTCAACGGAAGAATAGGTGATACAAAAGATGCTGCAGCGGGCTGCTCTAACCAACTACAGAAAGATACTACAACTTCCGGCTAACAGAGAGAAGATAAGATAGAGTATTGTAACCAACTGCTGTTAACCATCAGACAAACCCATCCTGGACCTCGCCCCTTATCCGAAGAAGCAATCCGAGGATAACTCACACAGTTGGATTAATGAATTAATGGATCAAGTTGTTGTGTCAATAATCCTATTACTAGTCAAGTTATCATTAGTTAGGTGTAAGTTGTTCTGGGAACTTGTTAGCCAGTACTTTCACCAAGTCAACCATAACCGCGGAAAACACGGCTTCTCGAGAAGATTTATCCCTGCAGGGGTGCACCAATTTGGCCGTACACGTAAGAATAACCCGCCAGATGGGATGCCTCCCACCAAGCGGGGCACTCAACACAACTCAACTCTTCTTCGCATCAAGCCCAAAGCACCTTGGGCGCACGGCTAATCTAGCCCCGAAGAAAAGGGACCCTCATAGCACTCTAAGACCGTGTCCCCCTATATGCCGACTACAAAAGTCCCACCCTGCGCTAGGCTCGCAAAAACATGCATGCGGCAAATGGAAAACCCGAACTAAATGAGGCGATTTGGACGATATGCGAATCGAATCAAATTGAGGGGGGCGCCCATACACGCTTCCCACATGCGGGTAGTGCGCTCATCATGGATCAGTAGACAAGACCCTTTTCCTATTAGGGTCGACACTAGCAGGACTCAAAACCACACAGGGCCTCCTGCCGGTGCCTTATCATCAAATTATTATTACCATTAGCATTAACAGGTTGATTGATTTAACCCGAGCCCACAGAACATAAATAAGATAGGTAAAAGAAGTAACCGACAACAGACTCGAGCAAAAGACACCCTAAGCATGCTAGGTAAGACTAAGGCAACAAGCAAGGGGTTTTAGGTATGGAGGTGAGGCAATATCAGGGTTCAGGGTATCATGTGATGGGTTCGGAGAACAAGCAACGATACATATGGCTAGCAGAATAGACAACGGAAAGTATCGGTAACCAGGGTTGAAAGGAACACAGTGGTTCATGTGAGTGATAACTTGCCTGCAAACCCAGTAGCCTGGTACTGAGCTAAATCCTCAGAAGGGGTGTCGTAAGTCTCGTCTGTCTCAACGTCGTCGTCTAATCGAGAAAAAGCAAACACACAATCGAAAAGAGACGAACAATCAATAACAGAATATAATGCACAATCATGGGATGATGCATGGCAATTAATGGATGCATCAAGATAAACTAATTGACAAGATAACAAGTTTAAATGGACCCATATGCAATTGGATTGCATATGGCAAGTCCATGAATTAAGGTTGAAACAAATGATCTACAATTAATTACCATGTGCAAGTTGATTATCATGATGCATGCATGATGAAAACAATAAGGTAACAACATTAGATGCAAGTAGAAATGAGATTACCAAGTGTGGACTTTTATTTAACAAGTTAAGAAATTTGGCTTCTTAATGATGTCACACAAGTATTTGTTGTTTTCATCAAGTTAAATTTCTCAAAACAGATAGCAAAGTTTATATTTGAAAAGAGCAAAACATTTTAGGTGGATTACATGTTTCAATTATTGAAAAAGGAATTACAATAATTTATTTATGAATTAAACAAGATTAAACAAGTTTTAATTGGAATTAAATCAAGCATGAATATTAATTGAATTTTATTTGTTCAAAAAATTAATTAAAATTCATATTTGGAAAGGTTATGTTTTTCTGGTTTGAAAACATATTTTACATGTTCAAAAATAATTTAAATTGAGCAAGTTAGGAATTTAGCAAATTTAAATGATTTAAACAAGGTTTAAATTATTTAAGCAATTTCAGTTATCCAAAACATGAAACAAAATTTATATTTGAATAGGTGGTTTGAAATAGCATGAAAAACATATTTTATTTGCATTAATTGGATTAAGTATGAATTAGTTATGGATTTTAGCAAATTTCAAATGAATTGTTTGAATTCAAATTTGGAATGCATTTAAATTATTCAAAACAGAAAACAAATAGGTTAGATAGTTAGATAATTTAATTTGGATCAACAAACATATTTTACTTTTATTATTTGGAGTTATAATTTAAAAGTTATTAGCAATTTAAATTGGAGGACCAATCTGTAATTTATAAGGGACTTAATTTGAAACAGAAAGGGTTGCAAACTTGTGTTACTCAGCAGTGGCTGGACACAGCCATTGACAGAGGGTCCAGGGGACAACGGTGGCCCTCGTGTGCTTGCGTGGCAACAGTGTGGCTGATAGGGGGGGCCACCATGTCAGCGCGCTGCGGGAAAAAGTTGGGGTTTTTAATCGCGAGCGCGAGGGCTCGAACCCGCGCTGCGGAGGGCGTGCAGTGGAGCGTAACCACTACGGTGCGTCTCGGTGTTTGACAGTATACGCGCTACAGCAAGGTTATCATTCAGTTACGCGCAGGTTTCTGAATTTTGCTGACAGAAACGTGGTCGCCGGCGACGATCACCGTGGCTACTCGCGCATGCTGGTGTGTGCATGTGCTTGCGGGCGTGTGGTGGACGCGGAGGCGTTCGTGCAGAGGGGGAACAGGGAGGAGGAGGACGTGCTCGACTGCTCACCGGCGTCGTGGAGGTGGCAGAGGCTCGGAGCATACGGTGGCGTCGACGTTGAGGATGGCGGCGCGGCTACAGGAGGTTCCCGGACTCGAGGAGGTGTTGTCGAGGGAGAGGGTAGTGCGGCGGTTTGATTCCAGTGGCTAGGTGGGTAGGTGGCGCACGGCAGCGGCGGTGGCCATTGGAGGTTCAGAGGAGGAGCTCGTCGGCGAGGTTCAGAGAGGGGAAACGGGGCAGAGAGATGGCGAACGGTGGCGGAGCTCGAGGGAGGAGGTAGCAGCTAGGGTTAGGGCACTCTAGGGAGGTCCTAGGGGGTAGATATAGGGGGCTAGGGTGCGCATCGGCCGTCGGGGCGTTACCGCTACCGCCGTGGCACCGGTGGGATGCTTGCCGTACGCGAGGAAGAAAAGGATCGCGGGGCGAAGCGGTAGCGGGCCAGGGAGGAAAGAAAAACGGGCTGGGACGCGCGGGCTCCCCCCTGGTAAGTTTTCCTTTTTTAATTTTCCTTCTGTTTTATTTTTTTTTGCAGAAAAATGAAAAGGAAGAAAAAGGAGGGTTTTGGGTGAGTAAAAATTTAGGGAAAATTTGTGTCAACTCCTTAATGGAATAGTAACCAAATGCAAGTTTGGAATTTCAAAAATATTGGAATTATGGTGCTGTTTGAGCTTGGAGTGAAATTGATTGAATTTGTGGTTAATTGGTTATTGAAAACAATATTTTAAATAGGGTGATCATATGATTGTAATTGGAAACAAATGAGCACAATTGTTTTGGTTATTTCATAATTTCAAAAGTGGGTACTGTTTGCAATTTGATTTGAATTAACATTTGAATTAAGGATTAATTGAATTATTAAAAGCCATCATTTTAATGGTTTGAACCTTATGGTTTAAATGAAACAAATGGTTGTTTTGATTTGAACTTTTAGTTGGAAAAATTGTAACAGAGCAAGTATGAAATAAAGCATTTGAAATAATGTTTGAAATTCAATTGTGAAAACAAATAAAAACAGATGTAAACAATTAGGAAACAAATGCAACAAAGAATGAGTATGATGACATGATGCAAAACTTTAATTAAACAAGAAATCAAACATTCTAGGGATGTTTTCATACTTGGGATGTTACAGAACGCCCCCCCCCCCTTGAAGGAATCGCGCCCCGAGATTCCTTACTGAGAAGAGAAAAGGTCCGGATACTTCTTGCGAAGATCCTCTTCGGTCTCCCACGTTGCCTCTTTATCGGAATGATGAGACCACTGCACTTTCAAGAACTTGGTGCTCTTGTTGCGAGTCTTACGCTCGGTCTCATCGAGAATACGAACAGGGTGCTCCTCATAAGAGAGATCATCTTGCGTTTCAATGGAATCATAATCAACTGCACGATCTGGATCTTTGAAACACTTCTTGAGCTGTGACACGTGAAACACATCGTGCACCTTGGATAGTTTTTCTGGAAGTTCAAGACGATAAGCATTTTCCGCACGCCTTGAGAGAATGTTGAAAGGACCAATGTATCTCGGTGCAAGCTTTCCTTTCACACCAAAACGATGAGTGCCTCTGAGGGGAGTTAAACGGAGATATGCTTTGTCACCAGGTGCATAGATCATATCCCGGTGCTTGCTGTCATAGTAGCTCTTCTGACGAGAATGAGCAATCTTGAGATTGTCACGAATGATGCGAACTTTCTCTTCGGCTTCCTTAACAATGTCAGGGCCTAAGAGTGAACGTTCACCAGCTCCAGACCAATTGATTGGACTCCTGCATCTGCGGCCATAGAGTGCTTCAAATGGTGCCATGCCTAGGCTTGCCTGGAAACTGTTGTTGTAGGAGAATTCAGCATATGGAAGGCAATCCTCCCATTTCATGCCAAAGGAGAGACCACATGCTCTGAGCATATCCTCGAGAATCTGATTGACTCTTTCGACTTGCCCTTGAGACTGAGGGTGATAAGCTGTGCTGAACAGAAGTTTGGTGCCCAATGCATCTTGGAAACTCTTCCAGAAATGAGAAGTGAATATGCTTCCACGGTCTGAGCTTATTTCCAATGGAACACCATGAAGGGGAACAATCTTTGTTGTGTAGAGCTCTGCTAACTGGCTAGCTGAGATTGTCTCTTTGACAGGAAAGAAGTGAGCTACTTTAGTGAGACGATCAATGACAACGAAGATTGCATCGTTGCCCTTCTTGGACTTTGGAAAACCAGTAACGAAGTCCATTTCAATCATGTCCCACTTCCACTCAGGGATTTTCAGAGGTTGGAGAAGACCGGCTGTTTTCTGATGAACTGCCTTAACACGTCGACAAACGTCGCATTCAGAAACGTATTGAGCAATTTCACGTTTCATGCCAGACCACCAATACAGAGTCTTGAGATCCTGGTACATCTTTGTACTTCCAGGGTGGATGGAGGGAGGAGTTTCATGAGCCTCCTTGAGAATGACATCTTTGAGACTTTGAATCTGAGGAACTGCAATGCGTCCTTCGAAGAACACAGTCCCCTTGTCATCAATTGAGAAGGACCTGAATTTATCGTTGCCTTCTTTGATGTGCTCTACCATCTTCTTGATTTCAGCATCACGAAGTTGTTCAGAACGAATCTTGTCCTCGAGAGTTGGACTGGCTGTCAAGCTTGCAATATAACCTTGAGGAACAAGACCAAGGTTCAGCTTCTGGAATTCTTCATGAAGTGGAGGTTGGCTTTCCATGATCATGAGATTATTGCAATACGACTTGCGACTGAGAGCATCGGCCATAACATTAGCCTTGCCCGGAGTGTAAGAAATAGTAAGATCGAAGTCTTTGATCTTTTCAATCCATCTCCTTTGCCTGAGGTTTAGATCTGGTTGAGTGAAGATGTATTTCAGACTCTTGTGATCGGAAAAGATTTCAGTGCGATTACCCAACAAGTATTGTCTCCATTTCTTGAGGGCAAACACAACTACTGCAAGTTCAAGATCATGAGTGGGATAATTTTGCTCATGTGGGTTCAACTGGCGTGAAGCATAGGCCACAACTTTACGTTCTTGCATAAGAACTGCTCCTAGGCCTTGGAGAGATGCATCACAGAATATCTGGAAAGGTTTCGTAGTATCTGGGCCAACCAGAACTGGTGTAGAAGTGAGTTTAGTCTTGAGGAGATTGAAACTTTCGTCACATTGTGGAGACCAAACGAACTTCTTGTCCTTCTTTGTGAGATCAGTGAGAGGTTTGGCAATCTTGGAGAAGTTTTGGACGAAACGACGGCAATAGCTAGCCAAGCCAAGAAAACTTCTTACTTGCTTCACCGTCTTAGGAGGTTTCCAATCAACAATTGCCTTGACCTTTTCTGGATCAATGGCTATGCCCTTGGCAGAGATGATATGACCAAGATAAGCAACTTCTGAAATCCAGAACTCACATTTGGAGAACTTGGCATATAGACGATGCTCGCGAAGTTTCATGAGAGTGAGACCAAGATGTTCTTCATGCTCTTCCTCGGATTTGGAGTAGACAAGAATGTCATCATGATATACCACAACGAACTTGTCGAGGTATTCATGAAAGACAGAATTCATGAGTCGAGAGAATGTCGCCGGTGCATTGGTGAGACCAAAGGACATGACGGTGTATTCATATAGACCGTAGCGAGTGGTGAAGGCTGTCTTAGGAATATCTTCCTTTCTGATCTTTATTTGATGGTAACCCATCCTCAAGTCCAACTTTGAGAATATTGAGGCTCCAGCAAGTTGATCAAAAAGATCATCGATACGAGGAATTGGATACTTGTTTTTGATGGTTTTCTCGTTAAGAGGACGATAGTCAACAACGAGTCTCTTTGTTTGATCCTTCTTGGCAACGAATAGAGTTGGGCAACCCCAAGCGGAGGAACTAGGTTGAATGTAACCTTTCTCCATGTACATATCGATTTGCTCCTTTAACAATTTCAGTTCAGGAGGAGCTATCTTGTATGGATGCTTAGAGATTGGAGCAGTACCTGGCTCAAGCTCGATCACGAACTCAACTGCTCTGTCCGGAGGCATTCCTGGCAATTCTTCTGGAAAGACGTCAGGGAATTCACAAACCACCGGAACATTTTCGAGTAGAGGTAGAGGTTTTGCATCGAGTGTGCATAGCTGAACAGAACTTGATCCATATGGAGAATAGACTATCTGGCCAGAAGGGTGGGAGAGAGTTATTGACTTTTGAGCACAGTCAATTTTAGCTTTGTTGGTCTTCAACCAATCCATACCAAGAATGACATCAATGTCAGAATTTCCCAGCAACATGAGTGAAGCAAGGAATATGCGACCTCCAATTAGGATTTGATTGTCCATACTTATCTTGGAAGTCAACATTTTAGATCACGGTGAGTGAACAGAGATTTTATTGCTTAGTGGAACCAGAATTAGGTTGTACGTTGTTGCAAAGATCTTTGACACAAAAGAATGCGATGCTCCGGTATCAAACAACACTTTATCTGGAAAAGAGTTTACGGGTAATGTACCGAGAACAACGTCAGGAGATTCCTCAGCTTTGTCAATCTTGACGTGGTTCACCCTTGCGGTCCTCCCGACAGGCCTGTTGTTGGAGTTGAAGGCCTTGTGCGGGGGAGCGCGCACCATTGCCTGGTTGGTGTTGGGGCGAGGTGGTGGTGGAGGTAGCTGCCTCTGAGTGCACTTGTCGGCGTAGTGTCCCGTCTCCTTGCACTTGTAGCAAGTGACGACACGAGGAGGACCTGGCCTTGGCTGCCCCATTGGAACCCTTTGACTCTGCATCTGAGCTGGGTTGGGTGGGCGGGGAGCGAAGCCTGGAGAATCTTGGGCGTATGGAGCCCGAGTGACAGCACCATTTGGCACCCAGATGCGGCGCTTCTGCGGAGGGGTGGTCATGTTGGAGGAGGAACCACCCTCACGCGAGTGCTTGCGAGAATCCTCGAACGCTTTGCGCCCATTTTCCTCATTGAGCGCGGTGTTAACGAGCTCCTCGAAGTCTTTGGTCTTGACATTTGTGAGAGCGTACTTCAGTTCCGGGTTAAAACCTCTGCGGAACCTTGTCATCTTCTTGGCCTCAGTGGACACCTCGTCTCCAGCATATCGAGCGAGGCGATTGAACTCATTCTGATAGCCGATGACGTCCAGCTTGCCTTGCTTTAGAGAGCAAAACTCTTCACGCATTATTTCCATGAGACCATCTGGGATGTGGTGCTTCAGGAAGGCATCCTTGAAACAACCCCAGGTGATAGGATAGCCAGCTCTCATAGCCTGGTAGTTTTCCCATCACGAAGCTGCCTGACCCTTCAGCATATAGGAGGCATAGTTGACTTTGTCCTCTTCAGCTACATGTGCAATCTCCAGAGCCCTGGCTATGTCACGGATCCAGTCATCAGCGTCCAGAGGCTCGCGTGTGGCCACGAAAGCTTTCGGGCCCAGACTGAGGAAGTCCTTGATGTTGACCCGTGGAGCATTCTGGTGGATGTGCTGATTGTTCTGAAACTGGGCCATCTGCGCCATGACTTGGGTCATCTGAGTCAACAGCTCCGCGATTGGCGGCGGCTCAGGCGGGTTGTTCCTTGTTGGCGGCATCCTGAATGGAAATGCATTTTAGCACAACAATAGAAAAAAAGGATAGACTTGGTAACCGAAAGAGAGATTATTCCGACGCATGAATAGATAACCAACAGGTACATCATCACGAGTTCAAATACATCAGAATATCCAACAGACCATACAATGGTTCGAATGCCAAAGGATAACTAAACATAGCTAGGAATGGATACATCGGTACTCCCATGCTCATCACGCAGGACGGCGGTGAGTAGTACGGCGAGAGGTACGGTGAGGAGCACGCTCACGAAAGTAAGTAGAACGACGATCCACGTAGATCGGGACTGCTCTGAGAGCGACTCTCGGTGTGGTGAAGTAGAAAGCGTCGTCTCCCTGTGCTTCAAAGCGGGGAATCCCAGTGTAACCAGGACCAAGGTCGAGGAGTGGACCTCTGATCGGCTCGTAACCTCCAGCATCTGGCAGACTACGCCCAACTGGCTGCTCGAAACGTGCAAAGCTCTCGTCTCCAACAAAGTCTGTGGTGTAAGTCGCCAGACGAGTCAAAGCAAGGTAGAGCTGCTCCCTGACTGAAGCTAACTCCTGAGATAGTGTGGTGGCAACTGCATCACTGTGCCTCACAAACTGAGCGGTGGTGTGCAGCCTGGAGCTATCATGCTCATAAGCATCCAAGTTGTCGTGGAGAGTGAAGTGAGCTCCCGCTGAGGTGATGTAACCACGGGGGATGTGGCGATAGATAGAATCATCAAATCCCCAGTAGTCAGCACGAAGGACGGTGAGGCTCACATAAGCTGCCTGCTGCACAGCCATATCCACTGTGGAACCTACTGCCTCGTAGCGGTGGACTACGCTCCTGCCATCATCTGACAGAATGTAGACGATAGCCTGGTAGTAGGTATGCTCAAACTCTCGCTGCTGCTCGTAGACCTGGTACTCTGGTGCCCAATGGAACCCCAGATAAGTGACCATGTCTCTCAGCATCTCCGGATAACCGGCGGTGCTCTCACAACGAGTCATCCGAACCACCTGCGGGTAGAACCTGAGATCCATCTGCAGATGATTTGGGAGGTTTTGATTAGATGCCGGTAGAAGAAACTGATGTGGAAAACAACAACAAGGTTTCAACGGACGATAACGATGTTGAGAAGAACAGGATATCGAAGCAACATTCGGGAAACACGAGACCAAAAATCCTGAGGTACTACGGAGAACCCAAGACACGTGAAAACCTAACTTGAAAGTTTAGATGAGAAGGGAAAACAACGTTGCACTTCCTTACCAGAAAAAGGGAGGGTGGGTGGGGAAAGAAGAAAAAGAACAGAATTCCTACTCTCATGTTTCATTTTTCCTATATAGCTACAAAATAGTTTCTAGACTCAAACTGCGACCAGTAAAAGGGATCCTACAGGCAGACAGGCTCTGATACCATTTGTCGCACCCTGACCTCTAGAGGATACTCACCGTTCCGAACTGGATAGCAGATGTTTGGATTACGGGGCCGAACTGCTCCCACATCCTCTTACGAGTAGGCCAACACTTATGTGCGACAACCAAACTCAGCTATTCCATCGTCGATGTAAACTATCCCATAGAGATCAAGATACTACCATTGACGTACTTCATACCATTCACACATGGTACGTCAACGGCGTTAAACGGAATGATACCACAACATATCTCTAAGACACAAAAGATTGAAATAAGTTGCAACTGGCCCTCACTAGGGCAGAGAATAGCAAATACAATCATCCAGAGGACACATGTCCCAACATAGCATCATTACATAGCAGCGGAAACACTCAAAGGGTCTGCGTACAGACAAATCCAAATAGGCTTAAGAAGCCGGGAATGAAAAGAAGACGGAGCCCATCCACGTAGTCTCGGATCCTGTCCGGGTCCGCTATCTACTCGTCTGCAGTCTCGTCGTACTCCACGTAGTAGCCTCCAAGGGGATCCTCGTAATCGTAGTCTGCGTAAACCACAGCCCCAAAGGGGTCAGTACATCCAAGTACTGGCAAGCAAGACTCACACTTCACCAAGGTGTACCCGGCAACACCGGGCACAACTGCTTTAGGTTCAACGGAAGAATAGGTGATACAAAAGATGCTGCAGCGGGCTGCTCTAACCAACTACAGAAAGATACTACAACTTCCGGCTAACAGAGAGAAGATAAGATAGCGTATTGTAACCAACTGCTGTTAACCATCAGACAAACCCATCCTGGACCTCGCCCCTTATCCGAAGAAGCAATCCGAGGATAACTCACACAGTTGGATTAATGAATTAATGAATCAAGTTGTTGTGTCAATAAGCCTATTACTAGTCAAGTTATCATTAGTTAGGTGTAAGTTGTTCTGGGAACTTGTTAGCCAGTACTTTCACCAAGTCCACCATAACCGCGGAAAACACGGCTTCTCGAGAAGATTTATCCCTGCAGGGGTGCACCAATTTGGCCGTACACGTAAGAATAACCCGCCAGATGGGATGCCTCCCACCAAGCGGGGCACTCAACACAACTCAACTCTTCTTCGCATCAAGCCCAAAGCACCTTAGGCGCACGGCTAATCGAGCCCCGAAGAAAAGGGACCCTCATAGCACTCTAAGACCGTGTCCCCCTATATGCCGACTACAAAAGTCCCACCCTGCGCTGGGCTCGCAAAAACATGCATGCGGCAAATGGAAAACCCGAACTAAATGAGGCGATTTGGACGAGATGCGAATCGAATCAAATTGAGGGGGCGCCCATACACGCTTCCCACATGCGGGTAGTACGCTCATCATGGATCAGTAGAAAAGACCCTTTTCCTATTAGGGTCGACACTAGCAAGCCTCAAAACCACACAGGGCCTCCTGTCGGTGCCTTATCATCAAATTATTATTACCATTAGCATTAACAGGTTGATTGATTTAACCTGAGCCCACAGAACATAAATAAGATAGGTAAAAGAAGTAACCGACAACAGACTCGAGCAAAAGCAACCCTAAGCATGCTAGGTAAGACTAAGGCAACAAGCAAGGGGTTTTAGGTATGGAGGTGAGGCAATATCAGGGTTCAGGGTATCATGTGATGGGTTCGGAGAACAAGCAACGATACATATGGCTAGCAGAAAAGACAACGGAAAGTATCGTAACCAGGGTTGAAAGGAACACAGTGGTTCATGTGAGTGATAACTTGCCTGCAAACCCAGTAGCCTGGTACTGAGCTAAATCCTCAGAAGGGGTGTCGTAAGTCTCGTCTGTCTCAACGTCGTCGTCTAATCGAGAAAAAGCAAACACACAATCGAAAGGAGACGAACAATCAATAATAGAATATAATGCACAATCATGGGATGATGCATGGCAATTAATGGATGCATCAAGATAAACTAATTGACAAGATAACAAGTTTAAATGGACCCATATGCAATTGGATTGCATATGGCAAGTCCATGAATTAAGGTTGAAACAAATGATCTACAATTAATTACCATGTGCAAGTTGATTAGCATGATGCATGCATGATGAAAACAATAAGGTAACAACATTAGATGCAAGTAGAAATGAGATTACCAAGTGTGGACTTTTATTTAACAAGTTAAGAATTTTGGCTTCTTAATGATGTCACACAAGTATTTGTTGTTTTCATCAAGTTAAATTGCTCAAAACAGATAGCAAAGTTATATTTGAAAAGAGCAAAACATTTTAGGTGGATTACATGTTTCAATTATGGAAAAAGGAATTACAATAATTTATTTATGAATTAAACAAGATTAAACAAGTTTTAATTGGAATTAAATCAAGCATGAATATTAATTGAATTTTATTTGTTCAAAACATTAATTAAAATTCATATTTGGAAAGGTTATGTTTTTCTGGTTTGAAAACATATTTTACATGTTCAAAAATAATTTAAATTGAGCAAGTTAGGAATTTAGCAAATTTAAATGATTTAAACAAGGTTTAAATTATTTAAGCAATTTCAGTTATCCAAAAAATGAAACAAAATTTATATTTGAATAGGTGGTTTGAAATAGCATGGAAAACATATTTTATTTGCATTAATTGGATTAAGTATGAATTAGTTATGGATTTTAGCAAATTTCAAATGAATTGTTTGAATTCAAATTTGGAATGCATTTAAATTATTCAAAACAGAAAACAAATAGGTTAGATAGTTAGATAATTTAATTTGGATCAACAAACATATTTTACTTTTATTATTTGGAGTTATAATTTAAAAGTTATTAGCAATTTAAATTGGAGGACCAATCTGTAATTTATAAGGGACTTAATTTGAAACAGAAAGGGTTGCAAACTTTTGTTACTCAGCAGTGGCTGGACACAGCCACTGACAGAGGGTCCAGGGGCCAACGGTGGCCCTCGTGTCCTTGCGTGGCAACAGTGTGGCTGGCAGGGGGGCCACCCTGTCAGCGCGCTGCGGGAAAAAGTTGGGGTTTTTAATCGCGAGCGTGAGGGCTCGAACCCGCGCTGCGGAGGGCGTGCAGTGGAGCGTAACCACTACGGTGCGTTTCGGTGTTTGACAGTATACGCGCTACAGCAAGGTTATCATTCAGTTACGCGCAGGTTTCTGAATTTTGCTGACAGAAACGTGGTCGCCGGCGACGATCACCGTGGCTACTCGCGCGTGCTGGTGTGTGCGTGTGCTTGCGGGCGTGTGGTGGACGCGGAGGCGTTCGTGCAGAGGGGGAACAGGGAGGAGGAGGACGTGCTCGACTGCTCACCGGCGTCGTGGAGGTGGCAGAGGCTCGGAGGAGACGGTGGCGTCGACGTTGAGGATGGCGGCGCGGCTACAGGAGGTTCCCGGACTCGAGGAGGTGTTGTCGAGGGAGAGGGTAGTGCGGCGGTTTGATTCCAGTGGCTAGGTGGGTAGGTGGCGCACGGCAGCGGCGGTGGCCATCGGAGGTTCAGAGGAGGAGCTCTTCGGCGAGGTTCAGAGAGGGGAAACGGGGCAGAGAGATGGCGAACGGCGGCGGAGCTCGAGGGAGGAGGTAGCAGCTAGGGTTAGGGCACGCTAGGGAGGTCCTAGGGGGTAGATATAGGGGGCTAGGGTGCGCATCGGCCGTCGGGGCATTACCACTACCGCCGTGGCACCGGTGGGATGCTTGCCGTACGCGAGGAAGAAAAGGATCGCGGGGCGAAGCGGTAGCGGGCCAGGGAGGAAAGAAAAACGGGCTGGGCCGCGCGGGCTCCCCCCGGTAAGTTTTCCTTTTTTAATTTTCCTTCTGTTTTATTTATTTTTTTTGCAGAAAAATGAAAAGGAAGAAAAAGGAGGGTTTTGGGTGAGTAAAAATTTAGGGAAAATTTGTGTCAACTCCTTAATGGAATAGTAACCAAATGCAAGTTTGGAATTTCAAAAATATTGGAATTATGGTGCTGTTTGAGCTTGGAGTGAAATTGATTGAATTTGTGGTTAATTGGTTATTGAAAACAATATTTTAAATAGGGTGATCATATGATTGTAATTGGAAACAAATGAGCACAATTGTTTTGGTTATTTCATAATTTCAAAAGTGGGTACTGTTTGCAATTTGATTTGAATTAACATTTGAATTAAGGATTAATTGAATTATTAAAAGCCATCATTTTAATGGTTTGAACCTTATGGTTTAAATGAAACAAATGGTTGTTTTGATTTGAACTTTTAGTTGGAAAAATTGTAACAGAGCAAGTATGAAATAAAGCATTTGAAATAATGTTTGAAATTCAATTGTGAAAACAAATAAAAACAGATGTAAACAATTAGGAAACAAATGCAACAAAGAATGAGTATGATGACATGATGCAAAACTTTAATTATACAAGAAATCAAACATTCTAGGGATGTTTTCATACTTGGGATGTTACAAACACAATTAGCGGTATCTTTATAAGGTGAATATCAAGATAGGAGGCAAAAGCTTTAAAACATTTTGCAAGGATTTGAGAGTCAAGGCCATAAGGAGCACTAACATTATGGCAATCATCGGTTCCATATAAGATTTAATGCATTCATAATCATAATTTATACCTGACTTTCTTCCTTTGTCATTCTCACATCCTTTAGTATTTTTCTGAATACGGTCAATAAGATCCCATTTAGCTTCTCCTTTCATACATGTGAATGATCCAAAACAATAAGCATCCAATAAATCTTATCATGAAGAGAAAGCTTTGCATAGTAATTATTAATAACAATATCACTGGTGAGCTCATGAATGGGGCATTTGAGCATTAATACCTTCAATCTTACCCACTCTTGGGCAATACTCTATGCATCATGAGGCCAGAAATTATATATTTGATTCCTATCCTTATGAATCTCACTAGGAGGATAGAATTCAAAACAAAAGAGAGGTACAATTTCCTCCCATCCAATAGATCGGCTATTCCTCAGCATTTTAAACCATTCCACAGCTCGGCCTTTCAGTGATAAAGAGAATAACTTCCTCTTAACTTGGTTCATTGTAATACATGCACACTTGAAAAACTTGCACAATTCATGTATAAAGAGTAAATGATCACTAGGATGGACAATTCCATATCCAAAATAGCAGTTGTCCATAACACATTCAACAATACTCATAGGTATTTTAAAAGAATCCAATTCAGCAGATAACGGGTCATCTACTACCCTAGCCGTGGCAGTAGTGCTCCAAATAGGGAACCAAATGGAGATCTCTCCATAATAAAATAAAGCAGCACACAGAAATAAAAACAACACTCACAGTAAAAGTTTCCATTACCAATTCCAGTTACCAATAGCACTTCACTCCCCGGAAACGGCGCTAGCAAATAGTCTTGATGACCCACAAGTATAGGAGTATATCGTAGTACCTTCGATAAATGTAACACCCGGGGGTTTCCCCAATTAGAACTTGTGTGTTTGTTTTTCCTTTCCGCATCATCATGCATCATGCCATCATGTCATTAACTCACCCAATATTTAATTGGTTGGAAATCTTAAATCTTCATAAAAATCAAAGTTGAGTTTGTGGCCTAAAAAATTATTTTCAATAGTGCAAAAACAATCTCTGAAAATTAATAAAAGAAACAAAACAAACAAAAAATGCTTAGAGAGAGAGAGAGCAGCCCAGCAGCCAGCTGGCCTGGCCCAAAGCCAACCCAGCCCACTCCTATCTTCCCTCCAAGCCCAACCCAAAGCAACCCAGCCCACCCCACCTTTCTTCCTCGTCCGTACACAAGCAGAAGGAGAACGTGATCCCCCCTCCTGTCCCTGTCTACTCCATGGTCCCCCCTCTCACCTCCTCCTCTCTCCCATAAATCTGCCCCCTCCTTTCCAAACCCTAGAACCTCCCTCTCCTTCCTCCTGCGCCGCCACCCTCCTTCCCTTCCTCCTCTGTCCTTTTCCCCACCTCTCTGTAACTTCTGAAGAAGAACCGGAGCCCCTCCATGGCCGCCACTTTGGGAGCATGGCGCCGCCGCTACGCTCGTCCTCTGGCCAAGGTCTCCGCGGGAATGGAAACGTGGCGGTGTGGGCTGCGGATTTGATGAAGGCGCCGCGGCCGGAGGACGCCCGAGGCGACGACGCCATCACCGTCTTCTTCCCCGTCGACAACCTGCTGACGCCAGCACCGCACCGCTGCGTCCTCCCCGACCTCGATGTCCTCGCCTTCCGCGCCTTCTACACCAACGCGGTGAGCACGTCCTACCTCCTCTACTCCCTCTCCCCCTTGCGCTGGAACCCCGCCATCGAGCGGTAGCGCCGCCGTCGGCCGCTCCTCTGTCCCAGTCGTTCCGCCCGTTCAGTTTCAGTTAATTCCGCAGGGATCCACCTCAAAAGCCCAACTCCCCCCATCCAATCACCAACCGAGCAGCTAGCCTAGTTGCTTGCGTTCCCTTCCGCACGCTGGAAGCCCCGAGTTCGAATCCCCCCGGCGCAAAGCCACCCCTTTTTATTTCGGCCATTTTCTTTTATTTCCCGAAATCCAGAAAAAACAGATCTAAACCTTTAATTGTAAAATCAATAACAAATTGAATATTGCTCCAATTTCAGTTATTCAAATTGCTATGGATTCAGAATCTTGTGCTCTTTCTGTTAATGTCAAAGTTGCAACATGTTTCTGTAATAAATTTTGCACTAAATAATTAAATACAGAAAATGCAATAAAAATTGGAAACTTTGGGAATTCATAACTTGAGTTCTGTTCACCCAATTTGAGCAAACTTGGGCTCTAAAAATTTGTCTTAACAAACTCTACACATTGGTATTTTGTTTGGTCACAATTGAATTAAATTTGAGCATGTTTCCTTCTGTTTACTAAAAGGGGCAGAATAAAAATGCTTATGGAAAAATGCATATTAAATTCAATAATGATCCAAAAATTATGTTTAATACCTCAAAATGTTCAGTGAAACATTTGCTACATGTTTTCAACCTTTTCATTACAATTTGTTTACTATTTTTCCTAATTAAAAGTGGTGCAATAATTCAATGCTTTAATTAAACCTTTTAAATTGCAAAAATTCATAATTAAATATTTAAAATTCCAAATTTGGCAAATGAGGTATCAAATTGAAGATAATGTTGTTTACCTTCTGTTTTCATCAATTATGTTGCATTTAATCCACTTTAACTCAATGTTTATTTGTAGTTCAATTAATCAACTATTAATGCATATGGGATTTTCCAAATGCAATTCAAATTGCATATGGGCTCATTTAAATTGTTCCTTGTGTCCTTTAGTTTATTTTGATGCACCCTTTAACTTGTCACATATAAAATAGGATCATGCTGGATCTTTTGTCGTAGAAGTAATTGTTGCATCTGGTGTTTGTTCTAGTTCGTTGCTTCTTCGCGGATAGGACGTTGAGATGATGTGAGCAACGACAAGTTCTTTGGATGTACCTCTACTTGCTGGATTCCAGGCAAGTATACTCACTTGCTACCTATGTTGCCTTTCCTCACTTGTTACCGATTCTTCCCGTTGTCTTTATGCTAGCCTTATGATTCGATGCTTGTGTCTCGATCCTATCATATGTTTACCTTGCAGCCATGATATAGCCTTTCCTTCCACTTCCTATCAACTATTGCTTGTTTACCTTGTTGGCCCTCGTGTCGTAGTTGCATGCTTATTGTTGTTTGCGCTCAGGTCTTGTTGTCCTTTTTCATATCACCTGTTTAGTTTGATAGTTGGGTTTCAACTTAATCAACAACATGTTAATGTATTGGGTAATAATAATTTGATGATAAGGCACCGGCAGGAGGCCGGCGTGGTTTTGAGGCCTGCTAGTGTCGACCTTAATTAGGAAAAGGGTCTTGTCTACTGATCCATGATGAGCGTCCTAACCGCATGTGGGAAGCGAGTATGGGCGCCCCCCGCAATTCTGATTCGATTCGCATCTCGTCCAAATCGCCACACTTAGTTAGGGCTTTCCATTTGATGCATGCATATGCAGGTGCGAACCCTTGGCGCCAGGGTGGAACTTTTGTAGTCGGCATTTAGGGCGGCGTGGTCTTCCAGTGCTATGAGGGTCCCCCTTTTCTTCGTGGGGGCTCGATTAGCCGCGCACGCACATCACGTGGTTCTTTGGGCTTGATGCGAAGAAGAGTTGGGTTGTGTTGAGTGGCCTGCTTGGTGGGTTTGGTCCCCGTCTGGCGGGTTATTCTTACGTGTACGGCCAAATTGGTGCATCCCTGCAGGGTTAATCTTCTCGAGAAGCCGTGTTGTCCACGGTTATGGATGACTTGGTGAAAGTGCTGGCTAACAAGTACTCAGACAACTTACACTTAACGATGATAACTTGACTAGTAATATAGATTACCTCCACATAAAAATGAACGTCACCTTAATCAACAATGTGAGTTTCCTTGGGTTGCTTCCTTAGTAGGGGGTAACACTGGATGGGTATTGTTTGGTGAGTAGTTATAGTTGGTTTTGTCGCGCTATCTTATCCCTTTCTTTTAGCCGGATGTTGTAGCACGTCTCTGTAGTTAGTTAGTGCAGCCCGCTGCCGCTTTTTTGCAATAATCCCTTCCTTCCGTTCTACCCAAAGTATTTGTATCTTGTGATGATTGGTTACGCTGGTATCTTGTGAGTATGGTTTATCCACTTGCCAGTACTTAATAGTACTGACCCACGAATCCATTTCGTGGCTGCATATTCCACATTGCAGTCAACAGGTTTGAAGTCTAACGACGTTAGCTTGGGAATCCCTCCGGCTTGGCCTGGGCAGGGATTGGATGCCATCGGTTATCTTCAGGACTCTTAGTCCAATTTGTATATTGTCCGTAGTCGGACACTATGTTGTTTCTTCCGCTGTTATTTGGATCTTTGTATTGTATCAGTTGTATTCTTGACTCGTTGAGTCGTCTTGTATATATCTCTTCTGTTGTTGTTGCGGAATATTCGTGAACTGTTGTAATGTTATCACAAGTGGCAATCTGGAATCGGTTATTATGCGGATTTGGCGGAAATGCTGAAATCTGCATAGTGCCCGATCTCGGAGCGTCACAATAAATAAGAGTGTCGAACCCAACGAGGAGGAGAAGGTGTTGACAAGCAGTTCGGATAGAGGATTCATTGTAAACATTAGCAGACAGGTTTTTTGGTGGTTTTTGATATAGCAGATAAATAAATTGCGAGTAAATAAAAGACAACAATAATAATTGCAACAAGTGGCCCAATCCTTTCTACAGCAAAGAACAAGCCGAATTTTTTACTAATGATGACTAAACGTTCTCGAGGACATATGGGAATTTCGTCACGTTCTTTTGCTTCATGCAGTTGATTAATATTTATTGTTTTGATAGGTGTTGTGTGGATGAACCAATGCTAATGCACCGCCCTACTTGGACTAATACATACTGGTGATTATACCCCTTTCAAGCATCCGCAACTACAAGAAAGTAATTAAGATAAATCTAACCATAGCCTTAGACTCTAGGATCCTACACTCCCTCGTGCATTGGTTTCCTAACCAGGTGTTTAGGTTTCTGTCACTCCGGCAACCCCATAATTAGTAGCCAAATACACAATGCATCCCTCTAGTCCCATAAAGGTGTAGTGTCATGTAGTCGACGTTCACATGACACCACTAGAAGAATAGCGCCACAACTTAAATATCAAACCATTAGATATTACTTCAACATAATTCCACTACTAACATCTTGACTTCTCCCATGTCCTTAAGAACTAAACGAACTGCTCGCAAGACATCATATGGATCATGATCAGAGGTGATATAATGATGAGTAACAATCTGGTCATAAAGTGCAAACACCGGTAAATCTTGTAAGCATCAACTACAAACAAGTAGTCCACACCGGGAGAGAGATCTAGTGGAGAACAACGATATAGAATCCTAATTGTTACAACGGGACGGAGGTTGATGGTGAGGATGATCGTGCTGGTGGTGAGGACGACGATGATGATGATCTTGATGATGCCCAGAGCGATGACGGTGACGATGGCGCTAATTTCCCCTCGCCGGGGAGGAATTTCCCCCGCAGATTTTCAAGGGGTCGTTGCATAGAAAACAAAAAAATTCCTACGCGAGAGACACCCGAAAGGCCAAGATATAATCTAGGAGACGAAGTGCAGTGGGCAAAGAGAAGTTTAAGGATAACGCATACCCTCGAAGATACAAAGCGTTACGAGATCAAATCTCGTTGTTGGCGTAGTCGTACTCACACCGATCCCGAGAGCGAGAAGATGTGCACCGCAATCCGGCGGTGCCTCCGTGATCGGTCACACGTACGGTTGATGACGACCTCCGTTCGATCGATCCATCGGGGAGGCGGAAGTAGAGGATCCCTCGGAACTCCGGCAGCACGACGGCGTGGTGGTGAAGAAGAATCCCACGGTCAGGGCTTCGCCAAGACGGAGACCATGGAATGGAGCAGCGGGTAGAGGGAAAAGTAAGTGGGCAAGTGTGTGAGAGAGAGGGAGCTCATGCCCTCTATTTATAGGAGAGGGGGGAGGCATCCCAAGGGGGGTGCGACCATCCCCATGGTGTGCCCCCACCTCTTCCTTCATCATGGGAGTGGACATTCCACTCACACCCACTCATTTTCCCTTAAAATCCACTTACAAAATCAAGAGTTTTTCTTTAATAAATAAATAAAACATTTTTATTTCTTTATTTTAGCATTTGTTAATTCTATTAAGAAACTTTTGCATATAGCACCTAGAATCATTTTTTAATTCTATTAACAACTATTCCACGAAAAAACCCCTTGAACTATTTCAAATTTCCCCGAAACAATTTCGGTGGTGCCCAAAATATTCTTCGATATTACATATCCTCTAAAACGCGTCATCGAACCTTAAGTGTGCCACCCTACGGTTAGCGAATAAGATAGACATGATCGAGACTCCTCCTCGATCAATAATCAACAGCGGGATCTGGAGATCCGTGATGACTCCCATATATTCAATGATGACTCTCGTGATCGTGTTAACCATCAACGTCGTGAACTATTCCCTTTGTCTCGCGATATATTAGTTGTCCGAGATTCGATCATTGTTATCAACCATACCTTTTTTCAATCTCGTTACCGACAAGTACTCTTTTATCGTTCCCATGATATAACATCCTAATGATCCTATCACGTGCTTGCAAGCGGTTTCGATGTGATATCACCGAGAGGGCCCAGAGTATATCTCTCCGTCATTTGGATGTACAGAACCCACTCTTGATCCATGATACAAACTAATACTTTCCGAATACTTAACGACACCTTTATAGTCACCATGTTACGGTGTGACGTTTGATGACATCAAAGCATCCTTCCGGTATCAGTGATTGACATGATATCATGGTCTAAGGAATAAGTTACTTCGTATGTTTGATATAACAATGTAAACTTAATGACTTGATCGCATTGCTATATTCACTTTGTTTATATGTTCATCACATCATTCTTCTAATGACATGACCCCGTTATTAACAACATCCAATTTTCATGATCAGGAAACCTTGATCATATATTAATCAACGAGCTAGTTAAAAGAGAGGCTTTACTAGGAACCATTGTTTGTTAAATAAACACACATGTATCAACGTTTCCGGTTAATACAATTCTAGCATGAGAAA
The DNA here is from genome assembly GCA_028641055.1 of Alopecurus myosuroides. Taxonomy (NCBI): domain Eukaryota; kingdom Viridiplantae; phylum Streptophyta; class Magnoliopsida; order Poales; family Poaceae; genus Alopecurus; species Alopecurus myosuroides. Next base: position 209,028,783 of record CM054063.1, on the reverse strand, counting down.
TAAACAATCATCATAAACAAGGATTAAGATAATAACCATTTTATTATTGCCTCTCGGGCTTATTCCCTTCAGTCACCCACTTGCACTAGAGTCAATAATCTAGTTTGTAAGCACTTAACGCATATGGCGTTCCAGTGTTATTACCATGCTTCGCATGTGGTAAACATCATCAAAAAGATCTGAACTGTTCAGGTCCTATTGTATTTGCATGTTCTTTGCGTCTACACGCATCACTCATTCTCTAATGAGATGGCTTTATATATATATGGTCAATCGGTGAAGCCTTAATTCCTTAGCTTAAAACAATGTCACTAACATTGTGAAAACGTAGCTTCATAGTGTTAGCATTTTTGGAAAGTCACCAAGTTCAATAAAGAACTCCTTGACACAAAATATGCTTATTATCAGTTGTCAACACAACGATATACTTTAGCCTTTTGTTGTAGTATCTGTCACAATATGTTAATTTTGAAACTCTTTCAAATCCAGCATGAAACTTTCTTCCAGCCTATTGTGCTACCCTTCATCACATATTTTAATTGAGATAAAATTACTTGAATAGATGACAAGACTATTAGTGTAACATATTACAACTAACATTTTGTCATTACTCCATAGGAAAACATATCCTTATAATTTCTAAAATGACACAAGGATCTCTCCCACGGTTGTCTAATCATCATATGAATTATCCTACTATAACATTTTATAGCATAGGACTCATCTGGTTGTGTACATAGCATGGAAACATGACTTAGAAATCTCAATTTCAATGATGCTCATCATGTGTCAAAACACTTGAATCTTGCTCAATTATTTTCCATGAGACAAGAACTCCTTCTTGTCATTTCGATATTGACTTACTTCAATATTTCATATATGTAATTTGGCTTCAATCATAACAGGCGCTTCAATCCATCTATTATAGATATCGATGCCCAATATCTTCTAAGCCTTTTATCAATATGAAAATCTTAACCGTGTTAATTTAAAATACATATTTTCCAATCAACCATATGTCATCTACATAAAACATTGGAAATATGTCATAGCGCTCCCACTTAATTTCTTGTAATTCTACAAGCATCTTTATCGTTCATGATGGAATAAAACTCTTTTGATAACTTCATTAAGGCAAAGATTTCAACTTCGTTATGCTGACTTCAACCATTGAAGTGTGCATACCTTTCTAGCAACCTTTTGAATTTTACAAAACTCTCAGACTGCGTCAAGTACACATCTTTGATCAAACTTCCTCGAGAGGAGAGTTGGTTTTGTTATTCAACTTCCATATCATAATATGTAACTTTTGCTAGAACTATCCGCAAAGACTAAAGCATCACTACGGAAGATCAAAATCTTGTAGTAGTCAACTCTTTGAACTTCGTCGAAAACAACTTTTTGATAAGTACAACTTTCAAAGGATGTAAAAATCCATGTCTTTGTCGCTATATAGACCCTTTTGCTATCGTTAGGCATCATGCCTATCGAAAGGACTACCAAGTCACATACTTGATATTCATACAAGGATACTATGGCGGATATAATGACTCATAGTCAATTTTACGAAGTCATGGCCCATCATTTGCCTCGTTTATAAGGTCCAGGTCCTTTGTTGTCAAAACAACACTTTACTCTTAAACCATAAGTTGGTCTAAGTACAAAGTAGTAGGACTTTTGTGGTTCAGTTCCCCAACTCATTCGAAGTATCTACAACATTTCTAGTGTCTTCTACTTTGTCAAAATAGGAAACCCTGGAACAACTTCGAGTGGTTGCGCTACTCTTGACATGGTAACGGATATTCTTTAATCTCGTTGAGTTTGTACTGTCCTCCCACTCACTTGTTTCGCAAGAACTACTTTCTCGAGAAATCAACCCTTTCTGACAAACAACATTTGTCTTTTGGTTCGGTGATAGGAGAAATACCCAATGTTTTATTTGGGATAACCTTATAAACATATATTTATCCTATTTTGGTTGTAAATATTTTACACATGCTATGCATACCAAAACTTAAGAAAATGACAATTCGGGTCACTACCCAAACCATATCTTATATGTTGTCAATTTCAACGGATCATGATGATGCTCTTTTCAGTGTAAAAGCGGTTGTCCTTAATGTATAAACTACAAAATTATAATGGCAACTTTATTAATCTTACCATGTCCAACAAGGTTTGATTTTGTTTCTTGAATACTCCAAACTAGTGTGGGGTATTCGAGAAGTATAAGTTGTAGAACAGTTCTGCAACTTCTCAGATGTTTTGCTAAACTTGTAACTCAAACTTTATCCTTTATGATCCAATCATAAATACTTGATTATCTTGTTACAATGTCTTTTACTTCATATTAACAACCATTTGAACCAATTCAAAATGTCAAACTCCGTTCTCTTTAAATAGATATACTCACATATCTACTCAAATCATCGACAAAATTTTATGAAGGAAAATTTAATCCACCATACATGACTACACATAATGGACTATATACATCAATATGTATAATCTCCACTAAATTAGTCGTCCATTCTACTTTGGCCTAAGAACGGAATTCTAGTCATCTTTTGGAAGAGGTCTCACAAGCGTCAGTTTATTCGAAACAAAATGACTCCGGAAGTCCAACAATATGGAGTTCCTTCATGATTTCCTTTCCGATATGAACTAAAATGGTGGTGTCACAATTTAAGTGAAACTCTTTTACGTCTTGCAACGTTTAGCATTTAGTCTTATATATGTTTACTGTACCAACATGATTTATATTAACATATCCATCAATTATGGAATATGGTCATGGTTTGAACAATCTCATTTGTTCTCACAAAAGACCAGAAAAAAAATAACAACTTATTAGGTTCTTAAAATAAATCATGAATGTTTGGTTCGATACGACAATGAACACAATAATACTTTATTATTGTTCTTGTCATAATCGATTCCACATCTATTACTAGTTTCTTTTAGGCCCTTGTATTTCTTGCATTGTGTTGCTTTGTATGACAACTCATACCAACCAATGTGGTATCAAAATACCCAAAAAATACTTTGTTAACTAGTAATACATCTATAACTTGTATATCAAGCATATACTCCTGAGCTGGACTTTTCCAGTTATCTTCTTTTTCTGCCAAATATCTTTCTGTAATTCTATTTTCAATATTACCTTTCCTTTACAGAAGAATCATTCAACATCAAACAATGCTAGTCGTACTAGCTCATTTTGTTTGGCGTGTTATTCATATACTATCACCCATTGAGTCATACTTTGAGTTTGAATGTTCTACTAATATCACCATATTAATAGTATTCTTCTAGATTCCACTCTTAGCAATCTCCAAGTAAGGTAAACGACTTTAACCATACTTTTAATCCATCCCATCATAACAATTTTATGATTAAGCTACTATAGCTCGAGGGAAGAAATTTAGAGGATAACGTTTAGCGCCCAATTTCTTGGAATATTCAAACGCCTAGCGTCTGCAATCATTGCATATATTCAAATAATATAAGCATACATTGTCACGCTAAAATATACTCAGTCATGTTGCCACAAATTAGTTTCTAGATATTAATATATATTTAACTTGATTGTTTCTGAAAAACAACTCTTTTCAGTTCCTAAATCACCTTGATCAACAAAACATTCTTTTGAAGATAAAGTAATATGGAAGTAATCATGACTCTGGATTCTAAGTAGGAATTGGTTGCCCTCTAGATCAATCAATCATTAATCATATGGAGCTAGGTAGGAAATAACGAAAATCTATAATAGGGCTCAATTTTAAATTTCACTAATACGATACCAATCTTAAATGATTTTTACCAGATCATAACAGTTATATCTCAATTAACAATCTAAGTGTAAGGGCATCTCTAGTCGTTGCGCGCCCCCAGGGCCCAAAACGCCGCCGCGGCGCTATTCTGGAACCTGGGGGGCAGGCTTCCCAGTCGCGCCCCGAGCCCAAGATTAGGCCCAAACAAACGCAATTTGAAAATTAGGCGATTTTTTTTGAATTTTGCGAAGTGCGTACATATTCGGCGCGAATTTAAAAAAGTAGAACGGGAATGTAAACTAAACTAAAGCTACTGATGAAGGCCGAGGCTCGCGGCGATGGCCTGGCTGTAGTCGACGTCGTCGGGGCCGTCGCAGGGGCGCTTGCTCGGCCCCTGTCCGGCGTCGCCGCAGCCATCCCACCTGCTCGCCGCGAGGTCCAGGACGATGTAGACGTTCTCCTGCGGCGGCGGCGGGGGAGGGACACGGAGGCGGGCCGCGTTGGCAGCGGCCTCCTTGTCGCGCGCCTCCTTGCGCTTCTCGGCGTCCGCTAGCAGGCGGCGCTGGAGCTCTAGCTCCGCCGCGGTGCTCTCCCGCGGGCTCCACGTCGCGGCGGCGTCGGTGTCGAGCGGCTGGAGCGTGTCCAAGGACAGCTGCTCCGCGACCTTCTGGTCGGGCCACTCGTCCTCGTCGTCGCCGGCGTCCTCCGTCTTCGGGCGAACCACGCGTTCGAAGCGTGGCTCGCCGATGACGAGGAGGCGCCCGTCCGCCGCGCTTCCCACGGCTGGTTCTGCCGGGGCGGCATCTCCAGGCGCGGCTGGTTGCCGGCGTGGATGTGGTCGAGGACCCGCTCCAGGGTCCTGTTGGGGCCGCTCCACCAGCGGCGGCGCCCGTTGGCGTTGCAGCGGCCGTCGACCGGCCCGTTGTCGTTGAGGGAGGCGATCTCCCTGTCGCGGCGGCTAGTGAGCTGCTGCCACCAGAACTCATCGATGCCCGACTCTGGGAAGCGGTCGGACTACGCCATGGCGTCGCGCATCTCGCGGATGGCGCGCCGGAACTCGGGGTCCGTGTGGGGGAGGGGAGGCACGGGGCACCCCGCCGCCGCTGAGCGCCCAGCGGCTCTGCCCAGCGCCAGAGCTCGGGAGGCGCATGTCCGGCGGGCACGGGTAGCCCGCGCGGTACAGCGCCATCGCCTCGCTCAGGCGAAGGTGGCGGCGTGGGGAGCCGTTGGCTGCTGCGCCGTCCTTGTAGCTGGCCATTTGCGTGGAGAACGGGGGAGAGGAGAAGAGAGGAGAGCGCCGAGGGGAAGAAGAGAAGAGGAGAGTGCCGGTGGAAGAATGGCGAGCGCCGCAAGTGGCGGGGGGATTTTATAGGCGGCCGGGCATTTACTACGCGCGCGTCCCCTCGCTGCCGCCCGCCACGTCATTACGCCGGCAGCCTTTGAACGGGCGCATGCACTGGGCGGCCGCCACGCCATAAACGCCGGCAGCCTTTTGACCGCGCGGAAGCCGAGAAGATGATCACAGGGCGGTTCTGTTCCCGCGCTTTCTCGTCGCGTCACTGACAGAGCTGGACCGCGTGCACGGCCGCGTAGTTTCTCCCCCCAGGCCGAACCCAGCGGGATGGGTTTGGCCTGGGTGCCGCGGCGCGAAATAGCGCCGAAACGGCGCTATTTGGGCTTCTGGGGGGCCGAGTGGTGAAGAAACGGCGCTATTCGCTGCTTCCGGCGCGAAAAAGGCCGCCTGGGGGGCTCTGGGGGGGACGACTCGAGATGCCCTAAGGTAGTTATGTGGAAGCCAATGAGTACTGCAATTTGTGCAAATTCTTTTTTATCTGTTGTTCATGATAAATAAGTTCAAGTTAATTCAAAATTATACCATGAACTCCCACTCAAAAACAACATCCCTCTTAGTCGTCTTTAGTGATTACACGAACCAAATTCACTACACCAAAACCGATCATCACGTGAGATGATGTAGCTTTGTCGTGGGATAATCACGGCAGACGTTACCGGGGGTAACTTATCTTGGGGCAAGACGACTCTGGTGTTTGGGAGAGGGTTTAGCTCAAGGGAAAACATAACGATATGCGATCTGGTAGCCGGCAATCTAGTCGCCGAGTCTTCGATCTCGATCTATTAAGTCAGCTCTCGTGTTACACCGGATACTCGATACCTAGCGATATTGCTCTAACTCTTGGATACAAGGATTATCCTGGTTCAGCCTCTCCATTGGAGATAATAGCCTACTTCCAGCTGGGATCTTATTAGCTATCGATCTAGAGGCCCGGACTGCAATGTCGCCGAGACCCCAAATCTTGGGTTACAAATATTGCCGAGACCTGGAATTTGGCTCGGGCTGACTCTCGCCGAGACCTGGAATTTGGCTCAGGCCGACTCTCGCCGAGACCTGGAATTTGGCTCGGGCTGACTCTCGCCGAGACCTAGAATTTGGCTCAGGCCGACTCTCGCCGAGACCTGGAATTTGGCTCGGGCTGACTCTCGCCGAGACCTGGAATCTAGGGTTTCTACCCGAAAGTCTCCTCCCTCTGTGACCTAGGAGCCTGCTTATATGGGCGACTGGTCTCCTGGTCGTACAAGGTAAAAACTGGGTCATACCATATTAAGAGTCCTAATCTAGGTCTCCTGCGTGACCTCCAAGTCTTGAGTCTCCAACTCGTACAAGGTTTCCGGGTCTTCCAGAATCTTCCTTCCATAGCATCTTCCAAAGCTGAGTTACCCCCAGACCAGGCTTTGCCTCCTGGCCGGGTCTCCCCCCCCGACCAAGCTTTGCCTCCTGGCCGGGTCTTCTTCCAGACCAGGCTTTGCCTCCTGGCTGGTCATACTTTCTTCGTCCTTAGGGGTACCAGGTTATCTTTCCCCCAACAGTAGCCCCCAAGTTTAAGCTGGATTCGAGCTGGTCTTGTTCTCCTTCATGATCTTGTTTTTAGGCGTCATGTTTCAGGTGAAGCATCAAAGCTCGATCATCCAGGTTAAACTCCTGAAATAAGACAAATAATATATAAAAGGATAAAACCCGGTTATTCTTCCTGGGTTCATACGCCTCCAGGTTTATCTCAATAACATCCCATAAATCATGTTTCTTCCTGGGTTCTTATGCCTCCAGATTACCGAGGTGGGTCCTCTCAATATGTCGATGGTTTAGATGACCCTTTTGCAAACCTTTAACTGTAAGCCGGCTTTCGCATGGATTATCACTGTTGTACTCACTCTGTAAAACAAGGTCAGTTAAGTCCCCATGGGCATCATAACTGATTGAGATTACAGGAGAGCAAACAGGCCATATAAGTGCGAGTCACATCGAGCTTAAGCAAGGTAGGCAAGGATTATACTGGCGGCATAAAAGCCAGGTCTTAGGATCGCAGCTACAAACTATTCAAGTAAGAGCCCCCAAGACCCGGATCAATGTTTATAAAGTAAAGGCTTAATTGTGCAACGTTACCCCATTGATCCGCATACTGTTGCGAAGAACTCTTTGGGCAACACTAACCGGAGTTGTGAAGCACTCTTGGACTAAGCTTATACTAATAGGATATTTCACAATATTGCGAAGCACTCTTGGGCCAAGCTAATATAATTTTTTGCGAAGCGCTCCGGGCCATGCTAACCGAAGTTGCGCAGCACTCTTGGGCTAAGCTAATATAATTTTTTGCGAAGCGCTCCAGGCCATGCTAACCGAAGTTGCGCAGCACTCTTGGGTTAAGCTGATACAATTTTTTGCGAAGCGCTCCGGGCCATGCTAACCGAAGTTGCGCAGCACTCTTGGGCTAAGCTAATATAATTTTTTGCGAAGCGCTCCGGGCCATGCTAACCGAAGTTGCGCAGCACTCTTGGGCTAAGCTGATATAATTTTTTGCGAAGCGCTCCGGGCCATGCTAACCGAAGTTGCGCAGCACTCTTGGGCTAAGCTAATATAATTTTTAGCGAAGCGCTCCGGGCCATGCTAACCGAAGTTGCGCAGCACTCTTGGGCTAAGCTAATATAATTTTTTGTGAAGCGCTCCGGGCCATGCTAACCGAAGTTGCGCAGCACTCTTGGGCTAAGCTAATACATAATCATACTCAAAATCATCGGGGATTGAACCGGACGTACATACCATGTCGATGAAGACGTTGACCCGGCCGATTGTAACGACAGATCCGGATTCGAGCAGATCCGACTCTGGCCCCCAGCCAAAATCGTCCACCATCTTCTCTCCTTCGGGGTTGGTGTAGATCTCGCCGATGACAAGGTTCTCCATGTTCTTCCGAGCTTCTCCCGTGATGTAAACACCCTTGGACGTAGGCCCCACGGTGGGCGCCAACTGTCGTGGGATAATCACGGCAGACGTTACCGGGGGTAACTTATCTTGGGGCAAGACGACTCTGGTGTTTGGGAGAGGGTTTAGCTCAAGGGAAAACATAACGATATGCGATCTGGTAGCCGGCAATCTAGTCGCCGAGTCTTCGATCTCGATCTATTAAGTCAGCTCTCGTGTTACACCGGATACTCGATACCTAGCGATATTGCTCTAACTCTTGGATACAAGGATTATCCTGGTTCAGCCTCTCCATTGGAGATAATAGCCTACTTCCAGCTGGGATCTTATTAGCTATCGATCTAGAGGCCCGGACTGCAATGTCGCCGAGACCCCAAATCTTGGGTTACAAATATTGCCGAGACCTGGAATTTGGCTCGGGCTGACTCTCGCCGAGACCTGGAATTTGGCTCAGGCCGACTCTCGCCGAGACCTGGAATTTGGCTCGGGCCGACTCTCGCCGAGACCTGGAATTTGGCTCGGGCTGACTCTCGCCGAGACCTGGAATCTAGGGTTTCTACCCGAAAATCTCCTCCCTCTATGACCTAGGAGCCTGCTTATATGGGCGACTGGTCTCCTGGTCGTACAAGGTAAAAACTGGGTCATACCATATTAAGAGTCCTAATCTAGGTCTCCTGCGTGACCTCCAAGTCTTGAGTCTCCAACTCGTACAAGGTTTCCGGGTCTTCCAGAATCTTCCTTCCATAGCATCTTCCAAAGCTGAGTTACCCCCAGACCAGGCTTTGCCTCCTAGCCGGGTCTCCCCCAGACCAAGCTTTGCCTCCTGGCCGGGTCTTCTTCCAGACCAGGCTTTGCCTCCTGGCCGGGTCTTCTTCCAGACCAGGCTTTGCCTCCTGGCTGGTCATACTTTCTTCGTCCTTAGGGGTACCAGGTTATCTTTCCCCCAACAAGCTTCAAAGGCGAACATCGACATGTTCATCATATCATCCATATGACTCATGCTTTACCTTTCGGTTACGTGTTCCGAGGCCATGTCTGTACATGCTAGGCTCGCCAAGTAGAATTGTAGTATTACGTGTGTTTCAAGGCCATTTCTGTACATGCTAGGCTTGAAAACACCTGTTGTATGCGAACGTTGAGTCTATCACACCCGATCATCACGTGGTGTCTCGAAACGAAGAACTTTCTTAACGGCGCATACTTGAGGAAGAACACATTATTATCTTGATATTAAGTGAGAGGGATCATCTTATAATGCTACCGTCGCTATTTAGGAAAAATAAGATGCATAAAAAGGATTAACATCAAAGACATCACATGTAAGGATAACGTGGTATGATATGGTCCTCCTTGCACTTGATCTCCATCGTGTGCATTATGGTATGATATCCATCATTCCACCGGTGTGGTACCAAGTACCATGGTACCCCAATCTTGATTGTCAATCAATAATAAGACAACCATATAGATACCTTCCGGTATATCAATAGTTTTAAAAAAAAGATCATCTCATAATAAAATTTGTAACATTGACCATATCATATCACATGCCCATCAAAAACTAGTTAGATGCCTCTAATTTAATTTTGCGTATTTGACGTGGCTTAGAGATTTCGAGAATAGAACCGTTCATACCTACGAAAATCAACCACAACATTGATAAACACATTTTTAACAACCCTTCGTAGATTAGATCTTAACTATAGTAGGAGAAACGGACACCCCCTTAGCCACAAGTGAGACAACTCTCGCGTACATAGTACACGTAAATTTAGTCTGGGGCAACTTCATCCTACTATGCCACTAAGATCATAAAATACTCAAGGAGATAATAATATGATCATCAACGCCCACATACTGATATGTGTTCTACCCGTACAATACATCTACGCATTGATCCGGCTCTGATACCACTAAAGGGGTCGTTGCATAGAAAACAAAAAATTCCAACGTGAGAGACACCCGAAAGTCCAAGATCTAATCTAGGAAACGAAGTGCAACGGGCAAAGAGAGGGTTAAGGAGAACACATACCCTCGAAGACACAAAGCGTTACGAGATCAAATCTCGTTGTTGGCGTAGTCGTACTCACACCGACCCCGAGAGAGAGAATATGTGCACCGCAATCCGGCGGTGCCTCCGTGATCGGTCACACGTACGGTTGATGACGACCTCCGTTCCCTCGATCCAGCGGGGAGGCGGAAGTAGAGGATCCCTCGGAACTCCAGCAGCACGACGGCGTGGTGGTGAATAATAATCCCACGGTCAAGGCTTCGCCAAGCCGGAGACCATGGAATGGAGCAGCGGGTGGAGGGAAAAGCAAGTGGGCAAGTGTGTGAGAGAGAGGGACCTCATGCCCTCTATTTATAGGAGAGGGGGAGGCAGCCCAAGGGGGTGCGGCTAGCCCCATTGTGTGCCCCCACCTCTTCCTTCATCATGTGAGTGGACACTCCACTCACACCCACTCATTTTCCCTTAAAAATCCACTTAGAAAATCAAGAGTTTTTCTTTAATAAATAAATAAAACATTTTTATTTCTTTATTTCAGCATTTGTTAATGCTGTTAACAAAATTTTGCATATAGCACCTCGAATCATTTGTTAATTCTATTAACAACCATTCGACGAAAAACCCCTTGAACTATTTCAATTTTCCCCGAAACAATTTTGGTGCTGCCCAAAATATTCTTTGATATTCCGTATCCTCTCAAACGCGTCATCGAACATTAAGTGTGTCACCCTACGGTTCGCGAATAAGATAGACATGATCGAGACTCCTCTCCAATCAATAATCAACACTGGGATCTGGAGATCCGTGATGACTCCTATATATTCAACGATGACTCTCGTGATCGTGTGAACCATCAACGTCGTGAACTATTCCCTTTGTCTCGTGATATATTACTTCTCCGAGATTCGATCATTGGTATCAACCATACCTTGTTCAATCTCGTTAACGACAAGTACTATTTTCTCGTTCCCATGATATAACATCATTTTGATCCTATCACGTGCTTGCAAGCGGTTTCGATGTGATATCACCGAGAGGGCCCAGAGTATATCTCTGTGTCATTTGGATGGACAGATCCCACTCTTGATCCATGATCCTCAACTAATACTTTCCGAATACTTAACGACACCTTTATAGTCACCCTGTTACGGTGTGACGTTTGATGCCATCAAAGCATCATTCCGGTATCAGTGATTGACATGATCTCATGGTTTAAGGAATAAGTTACCTCGTATGTTTGATATAATAATGTAAACTTAATGACTTGATCGCATTGTTATATTCACTTTGGGTATATGTTCATCGCATCATTCTTCTAATGACATGACCCCATTATTAACAACATCCAATGTTCATGATCAGGAAACCTTGATCATCTATTAATCAACGAGCTAGTTACAAGAGAGGCTTTACTAGGAACCATTGTTTGTTTATTAACACACATGTATCAACGTTTCCGGTTAATACAATTCTAGCCAATGAAAAAAATAACATGCTATGAGAAATAGCGGCAGCCTCCTCCATATGCTATGCAAGATATATCGTGATAATAGCGTGCTATATGAAAATAGCGTTTTGAAATAATTATCAAATATATCTCAAAATTTGAAGGATTTCAACAAGAATAAATGATGTAGTATAAAAATTTCATAACAATATGTGTATAACCATATAAAAACCTGTTCTCTAGATTGTTAGATCCTAACATCAACATCACACGGGCAATAACACAGTATAAATTACTTATTCAGAATTATAAACCTAGCGATGTCATCTTGACGATTGTTTTTTATCGCCACAAAAAACATGAAGCAACCTTTTATTCTTCCTAAGGTGGAAAACTCGGGCATTCGGCCCGATAGCCTGGAAAAAAATATCGCGCTATAACGTTATGTCGTTTTAGCGTGACATAGCATGGTATTTCGTGAATAGCGCAATAGCGAGCAAACATGTTAAAATTTAGCGTGGACCCTCCAGATATGCTATACCGTGCTATTAGCGCCGAAATAGCGTGCTATTTTTTTCCATGATTCTAGCAGGAGAAATAAATATTCATCGTAAACAAGGAATAAGATAATAACCATTTTATTATTGCCTCTCGAGCATATTCCCTTCAGATTTCTCCCTGCCGGAGAGCTTTTTTCTCTCTGTTTTTTCGCCCCGAGGAGGCGGCGGAATATGTCCCCGATGGTTCTGTAGGTCTTAGAGTTCTATGGGGATGAATTACACTAAAGGGCTTGGACAAAGGTGGACCAGGGTAGCCACACCACCTGGCGGCGCTTCTAGGGGCGCGCAACCACATGGTGTGGGCCCTGTGTAGCCCCCCTCTAGGTCCCCTCCTGGTTGGCTCCGATTCTTGTCACGCCCCCAAACTGGGCCTGGACGTAACAGCTGCCACGTGTTTATAAGACGAAGATTATAAACATGTTAGGCCTAAAATTTCACATATCTTGATTCTACAGGAAAGACAACTTTATTTAATATTCGGTGATTTTACAAGCTTTCTTGCAGAAAATAAACTCCTAAACATTCTTTTATCTCCCTCCCGTCGCTACGGCTACCGCTCATCGCTAAAATCCTCAACCCTGCTCTGCAAAAATGGAATTAAACAAGAATGAGTATGAAGTCATACTCAGCAAACACATGTCAGCAAAGAAAATAATGGAGATCAACAAAAGATTAGTGGGATGACAAAGATACAATAGTTGCTAGATAAAAAGAAATTAAATAGACGATAAAAAAACATAGTTGGTATCACGTATGACAGCAAGTTTCCCAGCCCGGGAATCACAGGGGTGAATATTCACACTTTTACACTCTTAAGAGGGGTACTCCGATGCCGACAACCCCGACAAGTACCACACAGGCACTCGTCGAGCAGAGTCCTTTTACCCGCTAAAACCCGGACACCTCGACTTACTGATGTCGGTCGCTCCTACGGATCCATCACCGACACTTTCCGGAAGAGGGCCGTCTCTAACGGAGAACTCCGACGGTCCCCCGGTACAATGTGTTCGCTGTCGTGATACCAGACTTTGATCAAGCATGTATGCCAGGAATTTATAAAGTAGCTGAATCACCAAGTGGTGTGTATTGATCCCTCTTGTCACCCAACTAAACAAACTCATGTGCATGTGAACCGATTCATGGCCTGCCATCACCATGAGCAGTGCCTTCCACATAGTACACCGAATCAAATAGAAATAGATGGGTACAGGGATCAAGTAGCAAGAAGTGACGTGCATGTACCATGGAATAAAAAGTAGTGCATGCATCGACCTAGTAGTAGTACCATGCTCTCATGACTACCAGACTAGGCAGTGTGCAAGAAACTGGACATCAATAAGCATGGTAGTACTCATGAGTAAGAAAATAGAAAGGAACAAGTAAACTAGGCAGACTTTGGAGATGGAATGTATCTAGTACACCAGATTTGATCAAAAAGTATAGACAAACAGCTACAGGATGCCAGTTCTAGGAGCAAAGAGAGAATAGGTGAGACAGCTAGAGAAACTAGCTGGGAACGCATGCTTGCCTTCTGCAGCTCTGCTCCTCTCCAGACTGCTGTGAACTGAGCTCTTTTCTCACGGGTTGCTCTCTGTTTTGAGAGGTATGCTGGTCGCTGCCCTTTTTATAGGCTCCAAAGGGAGAAATATCTCGGGCTAGGGCACCGAGTCACCGCTTATGACTCGGGAAACTATATGCCGACGTGAACTACCTCTTGACTACCTACTAGAGCCAGACACGTACACACAAGTGAGCTTACTCAGCAACTGGGCACCGCTGAGCTTCCCGGCCGCAGAAAATATCTACTGCCATGCAATCATGATTGCTTAATTCGGAGGGAAACGAGCATGCTGCTAGCGCCTGACTCTTCCTATGTATGTGAAACCAAAAACATAGACAAAACAGGATGCATGCACATGCTGGCCCATCGATGCACCCATGGAAGTATGTACACGTGAGTACTAGAATATCTAATACTAACTCCACCACCTTTACATATGCATGCAAAGCAAAAACTTCTAAAATTGGCACGCATGACTTATTTAAATATGTTGGTAATCAAAATTTCATAATAAGATGCAATTAATTTGTTAATATCTTTTTAATTATTTTCTAAGTAACACGGGTGTTACATCCTCCCCTCCTTATATAAATTTCGACCTCGAAATTTAATTACCCATATTTTGAGGATGCGAAAAACATGCTCATAGTTCGTCCTCTTATTTCCACGCCAACTCTTCTTCGGTATGTTCATCATCTTCCTGAGTAGATGTTTCCCCAGTATGTTCCTCGGCATATGCTTGTTCTATGGTTAGAGATTTATTAGCGACCTCACGAAATGATTTTAACTCAAATACCTCCACACGAGCCTTGAAAGGTTGTCGTAACCCTTGGGCAAATCGTCGAGCCTTCACTTCATCATTCTCAACATATGCTGGTGCATAGCGAGCCAGTCTAGAAAATTCAGTCTCATATTCCCCTACTGACTTCCCCTCTTGTTTTAGCCTGCAAGAATTCAATTTCCATCTTTCTCTGAACACACTCTGAAAAATATTTTCTATGAAACTCTTCTTTAAATGTCTCCCACGTGATCAAATAATTCTTAGGATATTTATTCTTCTGCACATTCCACCAATCAAATGCCCCGCCTTGTAGCATAAATGTAGCTAATGTCGTCTTCTCTTCATCCGGGCAGTGCATAGCTTTAAAGATCTTCTCAATCTGAATTAACCAATTGTCTGCTTCCGTCGGATTCGGACTGCCAAGGAAGGCAGGAGGTTTCAGTCGTAAGAACCGACGCAGGTTATCCTGTGGGCCATCTTCATGAACATTTTCTCTAGGTGATTTTTGCACTAGGTGTGCGAGAATCTCAGCTTGCCGCATCTGAATCTGCTGTTGGCGATGTAGAAGCTCCAGTAGAAAATTACTTGGAGTTAGTTGATCTTCGGTACCGCTTGGCGATCCTGTGTTACCTCCAGCATGAGTTGCAGAAAAATCTCCGTGATCATTGTGAGCCATCTGTGCGATTATGCAAGAAACGTAGTATAACGGATCGAATTAATAAACAACCGTCGGGCATGCTAGTGTCAACATTAAGCTTCAAATAAGAGCACAAGCAAACCACAATTATACTATTGTTGCTACGGAAGGCTGCAATCACCAAACGATCATATCTGATCATAACGTCTTGGCTCAACTCACAAGAACACGACAGTTCAAAGGCATGCGACAAGAAAGAAAACACGCCATGTCATAATTCTTGTAACTATAAGCCTATTGCTCCTAACTTAATCGTTGAGCTATCCCGCTTATCCCACATTAAATTTAAAATTTTGTTTCTTTTAATTAGCCTACGCTCTGATACCACTAAACTGTCACGCCCCCAAACTGGGCCTGGACGTAACAGCTGCCACGTGTTTATAAGCCGAAGATTATAAACATGTTAGGCCTAAAATTTCACATATCTTGATTCTACAGGAAAGACAACTTTATTTAATATTCGGTGATTTTACAAGCTTTCTTGCTGAAAATAAACTCCTAAACATTCTTTTATCTCCCTCCCGTCGCTACGGCTACCGCTCATCGCTAAAATCCTCAACCCTGCTCTGCAAAAATGGAATTAAACAAGAATGAGTATGAAGTCATACTCAGCAAGCACACGTCAGCAAAGAAAATAATGGAGATCAACAAAAGATTAGTGGGATGACAAAGATACAATAGTTGCTAGATAAAAGGAAATGAAATAGATGATAAAAAACATAGTTGGTATCACGTATGACAGCAAGTTTCCCAGCCCGGGAATCACAGGGGTGAATATTCACACTTTTAGACTCTTAAGAGGGGTACTCCGATGCCGACAACCCCGACAAGTACCACACAGGCACTCGTCGAGCAGAGTCCTTTTACCCGCTAAAACCCGGACACCTCGACTTACTGATGTCGGTCGCTCCTACGGATCCATCACCGACACTTTCCGGAAGAGGGCCGTCTCTAACGGAGAACTCCGACGGTCCCATACCCGTATTGTGACCGGTACAATGTGTTCGCGGTCGTGATACCAGACTTTGATCAAGCATGTATGCCAGGAATTTATAAAGTAGCTGAATCACCAAGTGGTGTGTATTGATCCCTCTTGTCACCCAACTAAACAAACTCATGTGCATGTGAACCGATTCATGGCCTGCCATCACCATGAGCAGTGCCTTCCACATAGTACACCGAATCAAATAGAAACTAGACGAAACCGCGCGCTCCGCTGCGCCGGCGTTCCGCGCGTTCCTGTACCGTGTGGTCGGTGCGTTTCTGTGTGTGGCGTGTGAGTGCTGTGCTGCCGTGTCGCGCTACAGGAGGATAACTGGCTGCCGTGGCGCTCAGCGGGCGTCCGCATGCATGATTGTCTTGTAGCGTGTGGACGTTGGTGCGATCATATATATATATGCTTCTCCTCGGCCGCTCCGCTAGGCGTCGAAGTGTCGTAAGGGCTGATGCTGTTGCGTTTCTGTGTGCTAGTTGCTGTCGCTCTGGTCTGTCTAATATTTTGTAAAGGCTGGATGTAAAGGCTGTTGGTGATCTAAACTTTGGCTGTAAGGTTTGCAGGATGGTTTTTTTTTTTCAGTACCTATTTGGCGAACTGGCACTTGAAGTTTGACGCGGTATTCATAGCATTGGCACGTATTTAGACAGGCAGAACTTTACAAACGGATGGCTTCAACATCTAGAAGGTGCTTACCGACGGTACCATCGAGCAACTACTGGTACATAGTAAGGGCTCGCTACTCACTGATCCCACCATGCAACGAGGACCGCTACATTTTCTGGGAGGGCACTACTTAGCGTCGTAGCTCTCGTCATCGGAGGACAGGATTACAATGAACTCCTGCTCTCGCCGTGGAAGACCGCGGCCAAGCGGCGTGAGCATGGCAGAGTCGTCGTGGTCATTGCTGTCTTCAGGCTCTGGGCTGTTGCCGGTGCTGCTATCTTCAGCCTCTAGCGGGTTATCTGCTGGAACGGTAGGCTCGTACGCGCCGCCCGGGAATGTGCCGGGGGCGTGGTCGTCTTCGGGCTGCGTCGGGTCGTCCAAGGGCACTTCAGGCTCCGCTTCCTCTTCTGCCATCTCTGTGCGGGCGCGTCGTTTCCTGCAGGGGAAAACAACGGTGGCGGGAGGAACAGCTGGCGGAGGTGGCCGGTGAACGATGGGGGCGGCGTTATAGCCAGGGCGATGTCGTCGAATGGCAATGGGGCGAGGACCGGGACGATCGCTCCGTTAACGTATACGGGGACTGAGACGGCCGGGCGACCCATCGGCGGATTTAGGTTAGTACGACGCGTTCCAGCGGCGTCGCGGCGATTTATGGGCCTGTCCGTGCTCTGCGAGCCGCGAGGTGGGCGGCATGCATGGGTGGCCACGCAGGCGAGCGGAGGCGCGTGTCCGGCAGGAGCGAACAGGTGGCGCCTTCCATGGCGAGCTGAGCTGGCCCGTTTTAGTGCCCGCAAGCTGGCGTGGCGGTGTGGCGATCTGTGGCGAAGGACGGATACACGTATTGGGTGGAAACATGGGGCCTAAGATGCCACCTCTGACTGAAACACACCTAGCAGAACACGCGTCAGGCAGACCGGAGCAGCTCGCTGGTAATCGTTTCGCTCGCGGCGCTCATCCTTTCCCCTGTTTGCCGTGTTCGAGGGCCCTGTATACCTTGCTCTTTGTACGCGCTAGGTTCTCGTTTCAAGGTCCAGGGGTAGATCGTGGCCCAGGATGTCTGAACCTCTGGAGCTGGATGATCTTCTCGATCTCTGGGAGCCCGAGCTGGAAGAAGAAGCCGCACGATTCGACATCATACCTTCGCGCCGGCCTCCTCCAATCCGTAAGTACCTACGTTTACCTCTAACTCAGCAAGGAGGCTACCATCAGCCGATTATTTGTGCAGCTAACGCTGGAGGGACGTAAATCCGAAAGTAGATGGAGTTATTTACATGCTGCTATTTCAAATAGTAAAAAACTCTGAATTTGCTACTGGTATAGGCGCGGCTGTACCTCATCGCAGAAAGAATCGGTAGGCCGAATCAGTAAAGAACCTCATGTATCCTGAGTTAATGATCAACCAGGGAAGCAAAACGATTCTTTCAAATTTGAAAGATTTTTTGGTTATTTCTTAGAAGATGATTCCTAGGAATATACTGTAAGGATCTTCAGGTTTGCTGCTCTGGGCGAGAGTTTTCTGCATTCAGTAAGCATGATCCTTTCTTGTCGTGAAACGACTGAAAGCTCGGCGATCAAATGCGGCATGTCTTCAACCTGATAAGGCTGGTGCCAATGCACCGCCCACTATTCACGGGCTATAGCCCCCGCCACGTCACCTTCTCTCACCACTATCACGCCACTCTCACGGGCACGGTGCCAGTGCACGGGCTATAGCCCGGGCTGTAAGATTCTCTCTCTGCCACATCAGCTTTTCTCTCTCCTCCACGTCAACACATATTTTGAAGATTAAAAACATTGTAAATAATAGAAGAAATTATTTTATTCAACTAAAATTGTACCGATTACATAATAATAAATAAAAATTACATAAAAAATGAGAAAATTACATAATCTAGTTTTGATGAGCCCACACATGCTCAATCAAATCCCCCTGGAGCTGTGTATACATCGGCGAGTCCTGCATTTCGTTGTCCATCTGAATCCTTGCTGCTAGGCTTGGTGGTGCATTGGTATGTATTGGAGGCCCGACGTTGCTCGCAACTGTCTCATAGGTGTTCTCCAAATTGGTACCACGCTCATCGTCGATGATCATGTTGTGCAGAATGACACATGCACGCACGATCAACCCAAGAGTGCGCATGGAGTAGGAGCGTCCGGGAACTGCTAAAATGTTGAATCTAGACTTCAACACTCCAAATGCACACTCCACATCTTTGCGCCAACACGATTGAGCAGCAGTGAAGACACGTTGCTTGTCACTTTGTGGAAGAGTAACACCCTTCATGAACACCGGCCAGGAGGGGTAGATGCCGTCGGCAAGGTAGTAACCCCAGTTGTACTGGTGTCCATTCACCGTGAAGTTCACTGTGGGTGCTTCTCCTCTAAGCACTTCCGTGAACAATGGGGACTGATTGAGCACATTGATGTCGTTGTTGGACCCGGCGACTCCAAAAAAAGCATGCCAGATCCAACGATCATACGACGCAACGGCTTCTAAGATTACGGTAGGGTGTTTGATGTCTCCCCTTGTGAACTGACCGGCATGCGCAACTGGGCAGTTCCTCCACTGCCAATGCATGCAATCTATGCTCCCTACCATGCCCGGAAAGCCGCGCTCCTCGGCTTTCGCTAACAGACGCTGAGTATCCTCGACGTTAGGTCGACGGCAAAACTCTTCACCGTAACAGTCGATGATGCCCTCACAGAATCGATCTAGACAGTCTGACGAAGTTTGTCTAGCTAACTTAAGCGCAGTTGGGGGCGAAGTAGTCGTCGTAGAGCCGCTCGGCGGCGCCAACACGATCACGCCTGATGAACTGTCGACGGCGCCGCGGCGGTCTTGGCACCGCTTGGAGCGCCGCCTCGTACTCGGCCTCCATTGCCGCCTGCATTGCGGCGATCATCTCACCCTCCAGTCCCTCGCTCGAATCGCTGCTGCTTGACGAAGACATGGCGTCGAGAGGGTGGAAATGAAGAGTAGAGAGGACGAAATTGGTGTGGAATGAGTGCAACATATGGGGGTATTTATAGGAGGGATCAGCTCCAAATTTCAAATTTTTCGAATTTTTTTTCATTTTTTTTGGACAGCAACGGATACCCCTAACGGCTAGCTGACGTGGACCAATAGGGGGGCGCCATGTCAGCTAGCCGTTGGGAGCCAACGGCTCTTCCCTGCCGCCCCGCCCTACCGCCCCGGCCTGTCATCCCACCGCCCCGCCTACCGCCCCTCTCGCCCCCCCCTACCGCCCCACCCCGTCGCTACCGCCCCGCCTATGCGGGCGGCAAGCCGGGCGGCAGCCCCTACAGCCCGGGCGGCAGCGCAGCCGCCCGCCGGCACCTACCGCCTCCTCCTACCGCCCCCTCTCGCCCGGCCCCGGGCGGTAGCGCCGCTACCGCCCGCCCCTATAGCCCCGGTTGGCACCAGCCTAAGAAAGATGCTCTGATGTCAGGGAAAATGGGGAGAGATGGTCTTTCTTAGTTCTCTGGCTTTAGCACTTCTATCCAAGTAACAATATGAGCTTTTTTAAGGCTAAATGTAAACCATGCCAACCATGGGTGCATACAGAAAGATTTCGGCCACTGATGTGGATTCCAGTTTTTTCTAGGGCCTCACTTCTGTGTTAGTGATCTAAGAGGCAGTTCGTTTCATGACCTTTCCATGTAAAAAAGGTCTTTTATAAGCTGGGGATCCCTATGGCGAACAATAACTAAAGATAATTTGATAAAGAGGAATTGGCATGGTTGTAAAAAATATGTTTTTTGCGATACAGATGAGTCTGTCGAACACCTTTTTATAACATGTCCGTTTGCCCGTGATATTTGGCGCCTTATTCACTTTACTTATAGCATTTATCCACCTACTAGCATTGCGAATATGTTTGGTAATTGGTTAAATGGTATTGATAGGAAAACAAAAGCACGAATACGAATTGGTGCGGCGGCTTTCCTGTGGGCAATTTGGAATTGTCGCAATGATTTGGTTTTTAACAAACAAACGAATGTTCATTTTTTGCAGGTTGTAAAAAAGGCGGTTTATTCTATCCAGATGTGGGCTTTCCTTCTCCCCCTGGATCAGCGAGGACTTATGGATTTCGGCTGTGCTCGACTGATGGCGGTCGTTCGGGCTATTTACAGCCAGGCTGGGTGGCTTAATTCTATGCGAATTAATGCGTAGTTCGTCTATGTTTCGGTGGCTTGTCTTTGTGGCCACGCTTTCGGACCCATGATTGTATTAAACTATATACTCTGGATGCTTCTTTTTATTTAATAAAAAACCGGCTGTGTGCATCAGTTTGATGCAGAGGCCGGGGCCCAGGCTCCCATTTCAAAAAAAAAAAAAAAATCAGCAGGTGAAAATGTTTGCTATAGTATGAACTGTATTTTTCATGCAACTCTTGCGACGAATCTGTATCAAACCATGAGATAGAGTCAAAGATCTGCCAATGCGTAGAGCAAAATCCTCAGTTACCTGACTCTAGAAATCATACAATAAACCTGAATAGCCTAAATCTGCCTGTTTGCCCTGAATAGGATTTAGAAATCTAATGGATGTAGATACCAGGTAGCGTGGCTAACCTTTATTAATCGAACAAAATGTACAGGTGGTCGAAACGCCTCAAAATATTTGTTGTGCAAACAGAAAACTAAACGCCAACTAATATTTTAAGTCAAGCAGAGAGAGCTAGCCACCGTAGATCTTAAAATTTTTTTTCTGCGGTTTAGAAATTTCAGGACGCACACGCATCTACTATGCAGTATTTCTATACCCAAAGCAACAAAAGACAGAAAAGATGAAAGGGGGCATCACCAGGCCGGAAAAACAGAGCAGAACACAGCATCCACGCTCCGCAACGCCCAGCCCGCCCAATCACCAACCTGCAAGAAAACGAAAACAAGGACGAGATTCAGAACGGAGATCTAGCAGAGCGAACGCAGACAAGGAGCACACAGAACGCGCATGGAGTCAAGCCAAACAGGCGGCCCACACAAAGAGGAACCATCGAAAAGCACCCATCGCCACAAGCCCGCCCGCCGCAATCGATCGACACCCGCTTCCCCCAAGAAAGGAAGAAGAAAGAACAAGCCCCATCGCCACAAGCACGCCCGCCGCAATCCATCGACAGCCGCTTCCCCCAAGAAAGGAAGAAGAAAGAACAAATCCAAAACAGCGAGCAAGGGACCTACCGAGCAGCAGCACCAGCGGGGAACGGCGCAGGCGGCGAACAGGAGGAGAAGACGGAGCTGTGGAGAACCGCCCGGGGAAAACGAGGAGGAGACCCGACAAGAAGAAAAGGCAGGTAGCGATTTTCCCTAGCGGCCTCGGAAAAAACAGCACGCGCACGAACACGAAAGCAGCACAGCTGCACCGACAGCGGGGTCGACCGCAACCAAAGGCCCACCGATCAGACGGGAACGGCGAAGGAACGCAGACAAAAAAATACGAGGGACGAAAAAACGCGGACACGCGTGCAGCGCTTCCTCCGTACGCGGCCACGCGTGCAGCGCGCTTTCCGCCGACGACAGCTGCGCAGCAAGGGCCCACAGTACAGCCTCACCAAACGCGGCAAAGCGCTGAGGAGCCTCCCTGAGCACCAGGCTTAAAGCCTTAGAGGAATTTTCCCTAGCGGCCTCGGAAAAAACAGCACGCGCACGAACACGAAAGTAGCACAGCTCCACCGACAGCGGGGTCGACCGCAACCAAAGACCCACCGATCAGACGGGAACGGCGAAGGAACGCAGACAAAAAAAAACGTGGGACGAAAAAACGCGGACACGCGTGCAGCGCTTCCTCCGTACGCGGCCACGCGTGCAGCGCGCTTTCCGCCGACGACAGCTGCGCAGCAAGGGCCCACAGTACAGCCTCACCAAACGCGGCAAAGCGCTGAGGAGCCTGCCTGAGCACCAGGCTTAAAGCCTTAGAGGAATAGATGGGTACAGGGATCAAGTAGCAAGAAGTGACGTGCATGTACCATGGAATAAAAAGTAGTGCATGCATCCACCTAGTAGTAGTACCATGCTCTCATGACTGCCAGACTAGGCAGTGTACAAGAAACTGGACATCAATAAGCATGGTAGTACTCATGAGTAAGAAAATAGAAAGGAACAAGTAAACTAGGCAGACTTTGGAGATGGAATGTATCTAGTACACCAGATTTGATCAAAAAGTGTAGACAAACAGCTACAGGATGCCAGTTCTAGGAGCAAAGAGAGAATAGGTGAGACAGCTAGAGAAACTAGCTGGGAACGCATGCTTGCCTTCTGCAGCTCTGCTCCTCTCCAGACTGCTGTGAATTGAGCTCTTTTCTCACGGGTTGCTCTCTGTTTTGAGAGGTATGCTGGTCGCTGCCCTTTTTATAGGCTCCAAAGGGAGAAATATCTCGGGCTAGGGCACCGAGTCACCGCTTATGACTCGGGAAACTATATGCCGACGTGAACTACCTCTTGACTACCTACTAGAGCCAGACACGTACACACAAGTGAGCTTACTCAGCAACTGGGCACCGCTGAGCTTCCCGGCCGCAGAAAATATCTACTGCCATGCAATCATGATTGCTTAATTCGGAGGGAAACGAGCATGCTGATAGCGCCTGACTCTTCCTATGTATGTGAAACCAAAAACATAGACAAAACAGGATGCATGCACATGCTGGCCCATCGATGCACCCATGGAAGTATGTACACGTGAGTACTAGAATATCTAATACTAACTCCACCACCTTTACATATGCATGCAAAGCAAAAACTTCTAAGATTGGCACGCATGACTTATTTAAATATGTTGGTAATCAAAATTTCATAATAAGATGCAATTAATTTGTTAATATCTTTTTAATTATTTTCTAAGTAACACGGGTGTTACAATTCTGGTGAAATAGGAACTTCATGATATCCCCATTTTTCTTCTAGTCTTATGAAATATAGTATCCAACGGTGTTTTTTCCGGCAGATTTCTGGTCCCGGTGATTATTCTCCAATAATCAAACATGCAAAATAAGATAAAATAACATAAGCAGTGCATCATAATATGAAATATATCAATGAATAACAGTAAATAATGATATAAAATACTGATGCAAAATAGTCGTATGAGTTTGCCAGGCCATCCCTTATATAGTCGTGTCATCCCTCTTAACCACAATGCGACAAAGGGAGGTACGGCCACAACCGTAAGCTAAGGGTTGACATAGTCAACAATTGATTAAAGCATCAGTCCATGGCAGCCGTGTGGTCTTCACGATGACCTCAGGGATGACGCTCGTGGAGAAGCTTTATGTAGTCAGGATCCTCTTTCACCAAAAAGGAAGGTCCTGAGTGGCGTTTTTGGCGCCATAGATGGACGGTGGTCTTTATACACGAAAATGGGAAGTGGTGGCGTCTGCGCCCTGCGATGTTGCTTCATGTTTCATCATCCACGCATGAGTGCATCTCTCTACATTAGGGGAAGAGGCATGTGTGCCCCTGCCAGGGAGTCACGCTTGCTATAGTACGTTGCCTCCTTGTCGAGGTAGCGCTCTCCTCGCGGGGTCTTTCCGCTAGGTCTCCTCACAAAGCCTTTGATAGTCTTGATTCCTGCAAAGTACCGTGGGAATGGAGGGACGCTCCCTCGCCAAAATCGATTCCTCACGAGATAACTTGAGGCGTAGTGCCAGGGATGGCCCGCAATGTTGACCACCTCCTTGACACGTCCCAAACGTATCTGTAGTTTTTGATGCTTCATGCTTGTTTTCTTTATGTTACTGCATGTTTTCTAGCTTTTATCCTTCATTTTCTGGATGATTTCATGGACTAACTGTTGCGACCCCGGACCCATAGGTACAGATACTGTTACGCGCTCCTAGTCATGGACTCACAAGGGCTTCGGGGTTACCATCCCCGGCCACAACAAACAACGGTAGGTAGACCGAATTCATCTGCACTCGGGCGGAATAACATCGGTACTACTACTCCTTGTGTCCATGCGAGTCATAACCAACTATGCATATCAAAGCGTCCACGAGTCGTATGAAACTGAAAGAACGGGACCAAATCTATACAGATATGCTATGTGTCCAGGAAGTGCAACAACAATCAAGGGTTACTGGGGTTACCAAACCCAGGCTGAGTAAACATCGGAAGGCGTGCTCGGAAATGGATCATCGGCCCCACAACCCCTCGACTGCGACAACTACGCAGACATAGCCAAAACTGTATAACGATGAGCTGGAAACCAACAGCCGATCAAAGCAGTAACTCTAGACATGAAGCTGTATAAAACAAGTATTACTAGAGTATAGCTTTACAAACAGAGGTCACATGACCCAACATTACATCACAACGGAAGGAAAATTATGTTGCTAATCAACAAGAACCAAAAAGGCCTAAGAGGCCGCAACATAAGGCAACGTCCCAGCCCATAGATTCCAGGCTGCTACCTGGGAACCCCAAACTACTCGTCAATGTTGTCGGATATATACCGAATAGGGGTATATCAGATGGTAGTCTAAAGTGCCAGATTACCCGGGTGGCTCAAATGGTAGTGGGCTACGGTCCATTGGGCGGCCCAGTAAGCTGGCGCACAGAAGCCGGATTCTAGAAGAACCCGGATCACGGCCCACGTGATCTGGCTTGGAGTAGAAGGCGGATTCCTTACTTTCCAAGTTAATAGTTACCGTAGTCTTCTAGGTTTCTTACTCTGTATGCCCTAACCCGGCTATTATATAAAGCCGGACGGGGGATATGATAGATAGACAAGAAGCTACTGGCTAACTCGCCGAGAGGTTGATCCTCGACGAATAGCTAACAGCACCTCACGTTGTACTTTGTATACACAGGCTTTAGCCCTGATTAGTGAGATTGCAGGAGTAGGAACGCCGCATTACTGCGACGTACCGAACCTGGGTAAACCCGGTGTCTTTGTCCTTCGCACAATCACGTCCCCCCACGTCTCTACCCGTAGTCTCATGACACCCCCGTCTATGAATTATACTACGATGTCTCGACAGTTGGCGCCCACCGTGGGGCCAGCGACGTTAGGCGTTAAGTTTCGATCTGGGATACTCGGCGGAATCGGCAGTTCCATAACTGTCGGAAGCCTGGAGTTCAACGATGATGTTGGACGCTTCCTCGACAATGGATCTTACATACCGGCGCAAAATCATCTGGTAAGTGCCTGCGTGTTACCGATTGGATCTGCAAATATCTTTATCGGACTAACTGCAGAGGCCATGGGGTTTTGCGGTGGAAGCAAATTTTTCCCACCCGCCCTATACCCAGTCGAAGATGACTATGATATAAAATACTGATGCAAAATAGTCGTATGAGTTTGCCAGGCCATCCCTTATATAGTCGTGTCATCCCTCTTAACCACAATGCGACAAAGGGAGGTACGGCCCCAACCGTAAGCTAAGGGTTGACATAGTCAACAATTGATTAAAGCGTCAATCCATGGCAGCCGTGTGGTCTTCACGATGACCTCAGGGATGACGCTCGTGGAGAAGCTTTATGTAGTCAGGATCCTCTTTCACCAAAAAGGAAGGTCCTGAGTGGCGTTTTTGGCGCCATAGATGGACGGTGGTCTTTATACACGAAAATGGGAAGTGGTGGCGTCTGCGCCCTGCGATGTTGCTTCATGTTTCATCATCCACGCATGAGTGCATCTCTCTACATTAGGGGAAGAGGCATGTGTGCCCCTGCCAGGGAGTCACGCTTGCTATAGTACGTTGCCTCCTTGTCGAGGTAGCGCTCTCCTCGCGGGGTCTTTCCGCTAGGTCTCCTCACAAAGCCTTTGATAGTCTTGATTCCTGCAAAGTACCATGGGAATGGAGGGACGCTCCCTCGCCAAAATCGATTCCTCACGAGATAACTTGAGGCGTAGTGCCAGGGATGGCCCGCAATGTTGACCACCTCCTTGACACGTCCCAAACGTATCTGTAGTTTTTGATGCTTCATGCTTGTTTTCTTTATGTTACTGCATGTTTTCTAGCTTTTATCCTTCATTTTCTGGATGATTTCATGGACTAACTGTTGCGACCCCGGACCCATAGGTACAGATACTGTTACGCGCTCCTAGTCATGGACTCACAAGGGCTTCGGGGTTACCATCCCCGGCCACAACAAACAACGGTAGGTAGACCGAATTCATCGGCACTCGGGCGGAATAACATCGGTACTACTCCTTGTGTCCATGCGAGTCATAACCAACTATGCATATCAAAGCGTCCACGAGTCGTATGAAACTGAAGGAACGGGACCAAATCTATACAGATATGCTATGTGTCCAGGAAGTGCAACAACAATCAAGGGTTACTGGGGTTACCAAACCCAGGCTGAGTAAACATCGGAAGGCGTGCTCGGAAATGGATCATCGGCCCCACAACCCCTCGACTGTGACAACTACGCAGACATAGCCAAAACTGTGTAACGATGAGCTGGAAACCAACAGCCGATCAAAGCAGTAACTCTAGACATGAAGCTGTATAAAACAAGTATTACTAGAGTATAGCTTTACAAACAGAGGTCACATGACCCAACATTACATCACAACGGAAGGAAAATTATGTTGCTAATCAACAAGAACCAAAAAGGCCTAAGAGGCCGCAACATAAGGCAACGTCCCAGCCCATAGATTCCAGGCTGCTACCTGGAAACCCCAAACTACTCGTCGATGTTGTCGGATATATACCGAATAGGGGTATATCAGATGGTAGTCTAAAGTGCCAGATTACCCGGGTGGCTCAAATGGTAGTGGGCTACGGTCCATTGGGCGGCCCAGTAAGCTGACGCACAGAAGCCGGATTCTAGAAGAACCCGGATCACGGCCCACGTGATCTGGCTTGGAGTAGAAGGCGGATTCCTTACTTTCCAAGTTAATAGTTACCGTAGTCTTCTAGGTTTCTTACTCTGTATGCCCTAACCCGGCTATTATATAAAGCCGGACGGGGGATATGATAGATAGACAAGAAGCTACTGGCTAACTCGCCGAGAGGTTGATCCTCGACGAATAGCTAACAGCACCTCACGTTGTACTTTGTATACACAGGCTTTAGCCCTGATTAGTGAGATTGCAGGAGTAGGAACGCCGCATTACTGCGACGTACCGAACCTGGGTAAACCCGGTGTCTTTGTCCTTCGCACAATCACGTCCCCCCACGTCTCTACCCGTAGTCTCATGACACCCCCGTCTATGAATTATACTACGATGTCTCGACAGTTGGCGCCCACCGTGGGGCCAGCGACGTTAGGCATTAAGTTTCGATCTGGGATACTCGGCGGAATCGGCAGTTCCATAACTGTCGGAAGCCTGGAGTTCAACGATGATGTTGGACGCTTCCTCGACAATGGATCTTACATACCGGCGCAAAATCATCTGGTAAGTGCCTGCATGTTACCGATTGGATCTGCAAATATCTTTATCGGACTAACTGCAGAGGCCATGGGGTTTTGCGGTGGAAGCAAATTTTTCCCACCCGCCCTATACCCAGTCGAAGATGACTATGATACCGGATTTTGCTCAGATCGCCGACATAAAAGTGATGCACACTTTATTGGTATGGTGCAATCCGAGGTCGCCGAAAACACGGATGATGGAAACCCCGTGCAGGAGGCAGAAATCAGCAAACCCACTACCGAGGTGGAAGATCCGACACCCGTCAACATAGAGACGAACTCGGAAGTTGACACTATTTTAGCCTCCATTGAGGCGAGATTAGAGTCAGAAACCGGATCAGATGACTTTGATTCCGAAGACGAAGACGAGGACACCTTTGAAAGAAAGGTTAAATCTCTTCAGGATGGATTCCACGAAGTACTGATGGCAAAACCGGCTGAAAACACGGATGCCGGCAGTCAGGGAAGCCCTAAAATTCCTCCGTCATAGGAAGAGAGAGAAGATGGCGAAACTTCTCCAATATTTCCCAATGTCAAAGAATTGACACAGGATGAGCCAGCCAAAAAATCTCCCTCTTCCAAGAAAAAGCATAAGGCCGCTAAAAAGCTCCAGTACAAACTCCGGAAGAAAAAATTGGATGATCCAGCCGATGAAAGCCCGGAAGTAGGAGACGAAAGCAGAGTAAAGCCCGCGGAGAAGAAAACCAAAGAAATCCTTGTTCTGCCAATGATAGAGCAAGAAGAACAGGAGCTGTTACAAACACCAGTGGGATTGCACGAACCCCCTGAAGTGCTAGAAGCCAGGAGACGAGCTCTCCAAAGGCAACAACAACATCTACTCAGATCTCGGGAACACCTCCAAAAAAAACCCAGGATGACATCAAGCTCATGAAGGAAGAAAGCGGGGAGTACGAGAAAAAGAATAGATCTGCCATTAAACCTATAAGGTTACCCGGAATCGTAAGACCGGAAGTACTGCCGCCAAAAGAAAGGTTTCACAACCCATCTTGGCAAAAGCAGGTAAACGTCAAGGATGCCAGAGGCGAACCAATATACAAAACCGCAGCAGAAAACGCGGAAGCAGCGTTCGCCATCCTCAACAGTGACATGTACTCCAACGGTGAAAAACTTCATGGGGTGTATGCTTTCCAAGGAAAAGCATTGCAACAACAACAGCGGGGGCAAGAGCGCTCAGGGAGGATGCATGACGACTCCGCCCTATGCAAAACAGCTACTTGCGCCGCTGGAGCACCTGGACCGGAAGAACCTGGAGATTCAAACAACTCAAAAGATAAGAAAGAGGATCCGAGAAAAGACAAGAAAAATCCCGACAACAAGGATGAAGCGTCTAGAACCGGATCCCATCTCCCAAAAGGTGGACTTAACCCCCATGATCGGGAAGAAAAACACCGGAATGACGGCAAAGCAATGCCGCCTCCGAGACACCCAGCTGAAAAAGCTGGACGACAGGATATACCTCACAGGCGTGAGAGATCTCGGACACCCCCCAGGGATAAGGAAGGACACAGGAGTAGAACTCCACCTCATCCAAAGGGGCGTGATCTCGGAAGAAATAGAGACGATCCCGGAAAAGCGCGTCCACGCAACAATGGAAAAGAAAGGAGTAGATCCCCTTCTGTCCATTCAGCCGGCAGGTACTCCGCACACATGTATAGGGCGGAAAGAGATGATCTATACTTTGGACCTAAATGCTTTACATACATGATCTGAAGGATAACCCTACACTCTGGCTTTGCCAAAGTAGGTCCAACGTACCAAAAATATACCGGTAGTACAAACCCGGATACCTGGCTCTCAGACTACTATACAGCCGTCCAGATTAACAATGGGACAGACCTGGAAGCTGTAAAGTTTCTTCCCCTAATGTTACTGGATGGAGCCAGAGATTGGATCAATAGATTACCTTCCAGAACTGTCGACAGCTGGGACGATATGGCTCGAGTACTCACTCAGCATTTCCGGGGAACCTATAAACTCCCGAATAGCATCAACCAGCTAAACCGTTGCACCCAGTTCGAGGATGAACCATACGTGGATTTCATCTTAAGATGGACGGCAATGAAGAATAGCTGCTCTGGAGTAACTGACGTACAAGCAATGCATGCTTTCGTCAATGGCCTAAAACCCGGACTTGTACCGTTCATGGTTGGTTCCAAACAGCACAAAGATCTCGGATCTATGCTTACAACCGCCAATGAACATGCTGCAGCCGAGGACGACATAAGAGCTAGAGGAGGCAATATCGATACACTAATACAGGCCAAGAAGAATCCTTGCCCTGAGAAAAAAGGAACTCCAAACGCAGCACAAAAGCCCAAAGAGGTTAACATAGCCTTTGGAAGCGAAAAGGGAAACAGGTGGAAAGAACGCAGTTCAGAACCAATCAACTACACCAAGGAAGAGTGGGAAAAGATTAAATCGGAACCCTGCGTCCACCATTCGCAATTTGGGAAACCCACCCATACCAACGCACAATGTCGGCTGAACAAGCACATGAAATGCAGTGAAGGATCCGGAAACAAGAGGAAAAGTTCCAAAAGGAAATTTTCCAAGCAAAAGCCAGAAGCTGAGAAATAAGACAGTGAATCGGACATTGACGAAAAAAATCCAAGAACAACAGCGAAAAGGCGAACCCAAGTTTCCGAGAGTTGATGGAGAATGTGCCCTAACTTTCCTGGCAACTCCATCAGCAATGGTGGCTAAACGAACGCTTCGAGAAATAAACGCGGTTGTTCCGGCAACCCCCAAATTCTTAAAGTATTCGAACACACCAATTACCTGGGATCAGTCTGATCATCCCGGAAATATCCCTGAACCCGGCACGCAAGCTCTTGTTGTAAGCCCTATTGTCCAGAACACTAGGCTAAAAAGAGTGCTGATGGATGGAGGATCCAGCATTAACATAATGTACCTGGATACATTGAGGCATCTGAAAATCTCTGAGACCCAGCTCAATCACAGCAACATACGCTTTCACGGCATTGTCCCTGGCAGGCAAGCACGATCCCTAGGAGAAATTTCCCTAGATGTCACTTTTGGAGAAAAAGATCACTTCCGTCAGGAAAAAGTATCCTTCGAAGTGGTGCCGTTCGAAATCGTGTACCACGCAATACTCGGACGTCCAGCTTTCGCCAAGTTCATGGCAAGATCATGTCATATCTATAACAAGCTGAAGATGCCAGGGCCAAAAGGAGGAGTAATCACCATATCTGGAGACTTCAAACTGGCAAACAAGCTGGAAAAAGAAAACGCCCTTTGCGCTGAGAAGATCATAGCAATGGAAGAGCTGAAGGAGTTGGCTAAAGAGGTATCGCCGACAGAAATGCCGGCAGGAAAAGAAAGCCGAAAGCCAGCAGATAGGTTCAAGGCATCCGAGAACACAAGACAGGTAATCCTAGATCCCAAAGATCCGACAAAATTTGTCGTAGTGGGAACTGGGATGACCTACAAATAGGAAAGCGAGCTCATCAAGTTCCTCCGTGAGAACTGGGATATTTTTGCCTGGTGTCCAGCTGACATGCCAAGCGTACCCAGGGAACTTGCTGAGCATCAACTTAAGGTGATTCCAGGCTCCAAACCCGTCAAACAAGGTCTCCGTCGATTTGACGGAAGAAGACGGAAGGCTATTGACAAGGAAATTATCCGGCTTTTAGCAGCAGATTTCATCCAGGAAGTTATACACACTGAATGGTCTGCAAATCCGGTATTAGTACCGAAGAAAGATACTACTGCCCTTAGGATGTGTATAGATTACACTGGCTTGAACAAACTGTGTCCAAAAGATAGGTTCGCGTTACCATGAATCGATCAAATAATAGATGCCACTGCAGGCTCTGAGCTTTTATGCTTTTTGGACGCATATTCCGGGTATCATCAAATACGCATGAAAAAGGAAGATCAAATTAAGACTTCTTTTATAACCCCTTATGGGACGTATTATTACGTAACCATGCCATTTGGCCTGAAGAACGCAGGTGCAACCTACCAGCGTTGCATGCAACGCTGTTTGGATAGCCAGATTGGCAAAAATGTACACGTTTACGTGGACGACATTGCTGTCGTAACCAAGGAAAAAAGATACGCTCCTTGAAGATTTGCGAGAAACCTTCGAAAATTTGCGCACTTACAAGATGAAGTTAAATCCATCAAAGTGTGTATTCGGGGTTCCCTGAGGAAAACTTCTGGGTTTCATCGTTTCTCACAGATGAATAGAAGTAAACCCGGAAAAGATCAAAGCAATCTTAAACATCTCCAAACCTACGTGTGTAAAAGATGTCCAAAGATTGACGGGTTCCGCTGCAGCCGTCAGCAGATTTATTAGTCGGCTGGGGGATAAAGCTTTACCACTCTACAAGTTGCTGAAAAAAATCCGAAAAATTCGTGTGGACAGAAGAGGCAGATGCAGCATTAACCCAGTTGAAGGAAACTTTGATGAAAGCTCCGATTTTGGCATCCCCAAAAGACGAAGAACCTTTGTTATTGCACCTTACGGCTACAAACCGGGTTATTAGTGCAGTAATTGTTGTGGAACAGAAGAAAGACGAACAGAGCATACCATACCAGCATCAGGTATATTATATAAGTGAAGTTTTCTCCGAGTCCAAACAAAGGTATCCACACTATCAAAAACTGGCATATGGCGTATTTTTCGCATCTAGAAAACTTCGCCATTACTTCCAAGGACATTCCATAACAGTGGTATGCAAAGCACCACTAAGGGATATAATAAACAATGCGGAGGCAACTGGCCGAGTAGCCAAATGGGGCATCAGGCTAGCAGCATTCGACATTAAGTATCAGCCAAGGACGGCAATAAAATCCCAGGTTTTGGCACATTTTGTCGCCGACTGGACAGAAGCAATGGAGAAAACACCAATGCCGGAGTCCGAGTACTGGATCATGCACTTTGACGAATCCAAGATGAAGGAGGGCGCTGGAGCTGGTGTAGTTTTAAAATCTCCTAAAGGAGACACAATGGAGTATGTATTACAAATACACTTCAATGCCTTCAACAACGTGGCAGAATACGAAGCTCTGCTTCACGGCTTGCATATTGCAAAAGAAATAGGTGTCAAGCGCATCTTGTGCTACGGCGACTCAGATTTGGTACAGCATCAGCTCAACCAAACTTGGGACGCAAAAAGCCCTATAATGGCCGAATACCGGAGAACGGTTGACGAGTTCGCCATTTGTTTCTTCGGATTCGAAGTGCTCCAAGTTAAAAGGGAGGAAAATTGGAACGCAGATGCATTAGCCCGCATGGGATCAGAAAGGGTAAAAATCCTACCACCAGGTGTATTCGTCCAACATTTGTACGAGCCATCCATAAAAGGTGGAGATATTGATTATCCTCTGGCTTCTGGGTCAATTGAAGTTATGCTCGTTAACCCGGATTGGACAATCCCATATTTAAACTTCTTAGTTAATCAGAAGTACCCGAAAGGAGCAGATGAAGTCTTGAAAAGACAAATCCAGCGTCGATGCAAAGGATACACGGTAATTGACAATTGCTTGTATAAACGCAGTACTTCCGGAATTTTTCTGCGATGTATTTCACCAGAAGAAGGACGAGAAATCCTGCAAGAAATCCATGCCGGAGATTGCGGACATCATGCTCAATCAAAAAGCATAGTTAAAAAAGCATTCCGTGCCGGGTTTTTCTGGCTAACATCCAAGACAGATGCTGAGCACATAGTAAATACATGTGCAGGGTGTCAGTATTATGCCAAGCAGACTAATATGCCAGCCCAAGCACTCAAAACTATCCCCATTACATGGCCCTTTGCGGTCTGGGGGCTAGATATGATGGGACCATTCAAAACTGCACGAGGCGGACTCACACATCTACTTGTAGCTGTGGACAAATATACCAAGTGGGTGGAGGCTAAACCCATCAAAAAGCTTGATGGTGTAACTGCCAGAAATTTCATCATTGACGTAGTCATGAGATACGGCGTTCCACACAGCATAATAACCGACAACGGGACAAATTTCTCCATTGGAGAGTTGGCAAAATATAGCCGACAAACGGGAATTCGCCTAGATCTCGCATCTGTGGTACACCCGCAATCCAATGGACAGGTTGAAAGAATGAATAGCTCAATCCTGCAAGGAATACGTCTAAGACTCGAATCTCCTCTTCATAGAGCAGCTGGAGCATGGGTAGAAGAGCTACCTTCTGTGCTTTGGAGTATTCGAACAACACCAAACAGGTCAACTGGGCAAACCCCGTTTTTCCTAGTTTATGGTACGGAAGCGATCCTTCCAACGGACATGATCCATGATAGCCCAAGAGTGCAAGATTTCGACGACTCGGATGCCGAAAAAGCA
The DNA here is from genome assembly GCA_028641055.1 of Alopecurus myosuroides. NCBI lineage: Eukaryota > Viridiplantae > Streptophyta > Magnoliopsida > Poales > Poaceae > Alopecurus > Alopecurus myosuroides. The sequence continues at coordinate 208,994,305 of CM054063.1, read as the reverse complement.
CGACAGGATGTCGTCGATCTCTTAGAAGAGGAACGAGAACTTGTGCTTCAAATATCCGCCATCTACCAGCAAAGTTTACGATGTTATCATAGTCGGAAAATCAGGTATCGTTCTTTTAAAGAGGGTGACCTAGTGCTAAGATTGGTGCAGCAAAGAAAGCACAAACTGGCCCCAGTATGGGAAGGACCATTTGTCATCAGTAAAGCCATGAAGAATGGATCATATTATCTTGTCGACATTCGCGATACGGAAGATGATACCGAGAAGCCGAATCGCAAAAGAAAGAGAAAGATAGATGATGAACTAGGAGAGACAAAGAGGCCCTGGAGTATCCAGCAGTTACGTCCCTTCTAGACTTAGTTCAATTTCTATGTAAACATCTTTGAGATCATGAAATAAAGTTGTCGGAATTCTTATATCCATGTTTTTACAAGTTTATAATAGTGCAAAACATGATTCCACCTTATCTATTTCCCAATGATCTTACAAAATACTCAATGTTAACCCGAATTGTTCCTGCGTGCTCGGCGTTTAAAAACTGAATGATTTTCAGCCTACTAAAGGCTAAAGGAAACTTGGATTGTGCCTGCATGCCCAAGTTTCATTCAAAAAATTCCTTACTGTTCTCTAAGTATTATCTGATTGTTTATGTGTTGGGTCACTGGAGCTAGTTAGTAAAAATGCCCTTAGTATGATCCATGTTTCCAAGTTTAAACTGATTGGTTTTACCCAGTAACTCGGCATGACGATTCATAGTACTATTGAGCCATTTCAAACACTAAGGACAGTTAAAGCACATAAACCAGAGAACTTAGAAGATAAAGGAATAATAAACCCGGAAAACTTGCAAAGAATTTCATAATTAAACTGCAAAAGGCGGAGTTCTTGTTCATACAAAAGAATAGAAGCATTACAATATAAATTACATTGTAAAGTGCAGTAATGCTCCTATTTTCTACTTCCACCATCCAGGTCAAGAAGAGTCCTTCAAGCATCTGAGTCCTCGTCGCTGCTGTCATTCTCGGGGGCTTCGGGAATCTCCTCTTCTGGGTAAGTGATGGAGATGTTCACCATAGAGGCGATCTTGGTGGCGTGACCCTTGATCTCATCAAAGATAGTGGTCTGCTGGGCCTCCGAATATACAAGAGGGATACCGGACGCCACGCGCCAAGATTTTGCACTAGGGTAATGCATACGCGTAAGGCCTAAAGCCATGCATGCACCACCCCGTGCTGCGGAGCGCAAGGTGGACTCCTTGGATTCCGCCACCTCTAGGATAGCTTCTGGAAGTTTCTCCACTTCCGAGAATTCCCCAGTTCTTGAGGGAAGGAACTTGTTGACCAGCTGCATACCTACAGCTCTGATCGCAGTCCACACCTTCCCAAAAGCTCGGATTCTATCAATCCGAGTAAAATCGGGGTTATCTCCTGTTTTTTCAGATAAACAAATAAAAGGTTAGCGAAAAAACAGAGAAACAAAGCAATACATGGAAAAACCGGTAAATGTAATAACTTACCGAGAATCTTGTCGATTTCGGAGCCTTCCTCCAGGCGCAGGTTCAAGGCATTCTCCAAGTCTTGGATAGTGGCCTTGTCCTTGTCCGCCTGCTGGGAGGCCTTGGATTGAGCAATTCTAAGGGCCAGATTGCTGGCCTCTAGATCCTTTTTAACCTTCATAAGCTCCTTATGAAGGTCCAAGTTCTCCTCGTGGAGACTTGCGGCGTTGCCAGCATCTTCAGCTATTTCCTTGGCCTTAGCCAAAGCAGCTGGAAAGCAAGAAAAAAAATCCGAGTTTAGAAAAACTCGGGAAAGTACTTAGACAAAAATCTGAATAAGAAACTTCAGAGAATAAAGCATACCTGTTGTTTCCGACAGCTATAGCTGAGATGATGCCAACTCTGCTTCTTTCACGTCAAGTATATTTAGAAGGTTCCTAACCTCCTTATTCTTGACAGAAAGCTTGTTGAAAACTTCCATGTTTATGGTTTCAGCGGTTTGCTGGAATACGGAAAGGAAAAAATCATGATATTGAAAAGCATCAAGCGAAAAGTAGACATTTTTACTTAATGCTTGGGGGCTAGAGATAATACCTGGCTCAACCGCTGTAACCCTGCTAAGTTTTCAGTAAACTCTTTTGCGTACTCCGCAAAAAGAGTTCCGGCCGCGCTAAGGCCATCGCTGATGTTCTTGAAGTCCTTGTCAAAGGTGGGGATCTCCTCCTCAGTTATCCAAGAAGGACCTCCTACCTCAGGAGCCGCCCTTTCCCTCGTGTCCGTTTCTGGCACAACGGGCTGGCTGGTCTCCAGAGACTCGGTGGTGGGGGCTACGGCATGCTCTTCTGTTGCCGTGATCGGCGTGTTCGGAGCGGTGGCAGGGGAAGGATGAGGGCCTCTGTTGGCCACAGCCTTATGCCTCTTTAGCTTTTTTGGCTTCAGAGTAGATGGAGGCAGGCTAAAAACAAAGCAAAATGCCGGAAAAGTTAAAACTCCGAAGGTGAAAGAAAAACTCCGACAAAGGAAAGTAACCCAGATGTTCAAACCTGGAGGTCGCGACGGGAACCCCGTCAAGATCGATGACTTCCTGGGAAGAGGAGATCTTCTTGCGCTTACACCCACCTGCAAAGGTGGCACGCAATGCCTCCAGTTCGGCGTCGGAAGCAAGTTCCGACTCGGGAAGTTCGGCAATCTGTTAAAAAGAAAAAGCTGAATTAAAAACACAAAAACCGAGTAAACGAGAAAGAATTTGAACCCCAAAAGGCGAAAGTTATACCTTGGGAGCCGGATTCTCGGCCGTGTACATTGGCCGGCTTTCTTCATATTGGTCGCGTGATGCGACCAACTGATTCACGCTCTTCCGCAACTCTTTCGCGGCCCAGTCTTTGCTGGTTGTCCGCATTTTGTCGTCGGTGCCCGTGTACTCGCAGAGAAGGCGAGCACCATGGTTGGCCAAGGGTGTGACGCCCCGAGATCGGGCACTATGCAGATTTCAGCATTTCCGCCAAATCCGCATAATAACCGATTCCAGGTTGCCACTTGTGATAACATTACAACAGTTCACGAATAATCCACAACAACAACAGAAGAGATATATATACAAGACGACTCAAACGAGTCAAGGATACAACTGATACAATACAAAGATCCAAATAACAGCGGAAGAAACAACATAGTGTCCGACTACGGATAAGATACAACTTTGGACTAAGAGTCCTGAAGATAACCGAGAGCGTCCAATCCCTGCCCAGGCCAAGCCGGAGGGATTCCCAAGCTAACGTCGTCAGACTTCAAACCTGTTGACTGCAATGTTGAATATGCAGCCACGAACGGAGTCGTGGGTCAGTACGGTTAAGTACTGGCAAGTCATACTCACAAGATACCAGCGTAACCATATCATCACAAGATACAAATACTTTGGGTACAACGGAAAGGAAGGGATTATTGCAAAGAAATGGCAGCGGGCAGCACTAACAACTAGAGAGACGCGCTACACCTTCCGGCTATTAGAGAGGGATAAGATAGCGTATCTGAACCAACTACAACTACTCACCAAACAATACCCATCCAATATTACCCCCTACTAAGGAAGCAACCCAAGGAAACTCACACGGTTGATTAAGGTGACCATTTTTATGGTGGAGGTAATCTATATTACTAGTCAAGTTATTATCGTTAAGTGTAAGTTGTCTGAGTACTTGTTAGCCAGCACTTTCACCAAGTCATCCATAACCGCAGACAACACGGCTTCTCGAGAAGATTTAACCCTGCAGGGATGCACCAATTTGGCCGTACACGTAAGAATAGCCCACCAGACGGGGGATCAACCCACCAAGCGAGATACTCAACACAACCCAACTCTTCTTCGCATCAAGCCCAAAGAACCACGTGCTGTGCGTGCGAGGCTAATCGAGCCCCCACGAAGAAAAGGGGGACCCTCATAGCACTCTAAGACCACGCCGCCCTAAATGCCGACTACAAAAGTTCCACCCTGGCGCCAACGGCTCGCACCTGCATATGCATGCATCAAATGGAAAGCCCGAACTAAGTGTGGAGATTTGGACGAGATGCGAATCGAATCAAGTTGAGGGGGGCGCCCATACTCGCTTCCCACATGCGGTTAGTGCGCTCATCATGGATCAGTAGACAAGACCCTTTTCCTAATTAGGGTCGACACTAGCAGGCCTCAAAACCACGCCGGGCCTCCTGCCGGTGCCTTATCATCAAATTATTATTACCCAAAACATTAACATGTTGTTGATTAAATTTAAACCCAGCTATCAAACTAAACAGGTGATAAGACGGACAACAAGACTTGAGCGCAAACAACACTAAGCATGCAACTACGACACAAGGCCAACAGGGTAAACAAACAACAGTTAATAGGAAGTGGAAGGAAGGCTATATCATGGCTGCAAGGTAAACATATGATAGGATCGAGACACAAGCATCGAATCAAAAGGCTAGAATAAGAACAACGGAAAGAATCGGTAACAAGTGATGAAAGGCAGCCATAGGCAGCAAGTGAGTATACTTGCCTGGAATCCAGCAAGTAGAGGTACATCCGAACTTGTCGTTGCTCACATCATCTCAACGTCCTATCCGCGAAGAAGCAACGAACTAGGACAAACACCGGATGCAACAATTACTTCTACGGCAAAAGATCCAGCATGATCCTATTTTATATGCATGGCATGGCAAGATGCAACAGGGGAAACAACTTAAGCAATTTAATCGGAACCGGAGTCCGGACAAATAATTATTGGTTCAAGTTGTTTAGCTAACCATCAAGTTAAATGTTTTTTAGCATGGAAAACAGTAAATAGGTGAGTTAAGCAATATTAAATGGAATAGGGCAATAATTGAATTAAATACCCCAACACATTCCATATTTATTTATTAGGTGAACATACATAAGACTACTACAAATGCAACATACAAGGTGCAAACATGAACATGGATGGCATATTAATATTCCTTGCGTTTTTCTGGTTGGAAAACATATTTGATATGTGGAATTTGGTTTTGAATTAAGCAAGTTATTAAATTGGCAATTTTAATGCATTAATTAAGAAATAGTTATTTTCGGCAATTTAAATTATTCAAAACAGAAAACAAAGTTGATATTTGCAAAGTTTAGAGAATTTTGATTGGAAAACATATTTTACTTTTCAAATTTGGAGTTAGAATTACTTAGTTATGATTTATGCAATTAAATCAATTTAAATTGAGCCGGAAGCCCAACATTTCATTTAGGAGGTTCACGTTATTTATCTACCCATCAAGATTAAATGTTGTTTAACATGGCGAGATAATATAACGATGAGCTATGCAATTTTAAATGGAACCGGAACAATATTTAATTATCCCAACTCATTCCATATTTAATTATTTGATGATATTACTATTACCCGCACCCACAAAAATGCAATGCAACACATGAATGATTTAATATGCACGATATAGATGACATTTAGAAAATAGGCATATAGGGTATAGGGTTAGGGTTTGGGTTCGCACGTTGGAAGGAGGGTATTCGGATCGCCGGTGTCGTTGGTGCGTGGAGGAAGTAGACGTGGTAGTGGAAGTAATCAACGTAGGGGAAGTAGCCGTTCGTTCTCATGTAGTCGAGGAAGTAGTGGTACTCGTTCCGTAGTGGAAGTAGTCGTTCACGTCATCGGTGGTAGTTGTCGATCTTGTCATCGAGGTTCGAAGAGGGAGTAGACGTAGTCGTGGTCGAGGTACTCGTCGCATCCAAGTAGGAGATTCATGGCGGTTCCCGTCTTCACGGCGCGCACGAAGGCGACCGTCACACAAATTTGTAGGGGTTCACGGGCCGAAGATCTTGGCGCGTCGGTAGCCGTCTGTGTCATCGTAGTCGTTCGGGCGCCGTTTCTGTTGGGTCGTTGGAGATCTTGTCGACGCCGGGGTTCTAGTCGTGCACTGCCGTCCCGCCCACGTTGACGAAGTTGCCGCAGCGGCACCACCGCAGCGACGTCGGCACAAGGAGCATCTCATCACAGGCTCATCGCCTGCGACGAGCCACAACAGCGGCACCCGGCCACCGCACCACCACACATCCTCGCCGCGCAACTGTAGACCACCACCAACAGAACATTCCAGGACATCAAATCTCGCGGTGGCATACAATCAAACACCTTCCGCGCTTCCTCCATGACTCGCAGCTCGGCATACAGCCTGACGAAACCAGTACCGACGCAGGCGTCCGCGAACACCCCGGCCTTGAGAGCCCTCGCGTGGAGTTGCCGCACGGATCCCAGGTCGCCTCCGCAGCAAGGGGAGATGATGGAATACGTGAACGCGTCCGGCGCCACTAGGGCGCGCGTCATCTGCAGGAACCTTCGCAGCGCCTCCCGTGTCCGGCCGGCACGGGCGAGCCCGGAGAAGGTGGAACTCAAGAGGGCGGCAGGAGGGGAGCGGCCGCGGCTGTAGGCGACCACAGCGGAAGGAGGGGACGCGGCGGCGCCGTGCAACCTCGCCGCGAGGACGACACAAGAGAGCTTCGGGGATTTGGGAGCTTCGGGCTGCCTGGTTGCGGATCTTGGTGACAGGGGCGAGGAAGGCGATGACTTCCGGCGGTGTCGAGCTGGCGGAAGAAGGGAGGAGAAGCGGGCTGGGGCGGCAGAGGCGCGGCCTCGTGGGAGCAGAAGGGGCAGGCGGAGGCGGCGCTATGGACTAGTAGGAGGCGACGGGAGGCAGGGAGCGAGCTGGGCTCGGGATCGAGGCAGAGGAGGGCGGCGAGCAAGCGAGGGGGAGGGGAGGGGGTGATGGGCGCTCGCCCCTGGCGGCGCTGGATGCAGAGGAAGGCAGGAGTCGGGTGGGGCCTTCGATGTGAGGAGGACGACGAGGGGATCGTTCGATCCCCTCCTGGCGTCGCGTGCGTGAGTTGAGTGCGTGTGTGCGTTGTGTCTGGTGGTTGGGTCCGGGTGGGCTTAGGGTTTGGGGAATTGTAGGTGGGCTGGCTGGCCCATTGCTGCTAGCTGGCCTGCCTCTTCCCCAAAACGTTTTTTTTTTCTTTTTGTTTCTTTATAATTTTTTTATTATATTTTTATTCCAGAGGAAGACAGAAAGAAAAAAATTGTTTTGAGCAATATAGAAACATAGGTTTGGAGGCACAAAATAATTTCAGATTATTTTAAACAGAGTTTTATGTAATTTACCAATTTTGTAATTCTAAATGCACGATGATGCATGATGCTATGATATGCACAAAAAGAAAAACAAGCAAGTTTCTATTGGGAAAACCCCCGGGTGTTACAGACGACACCACTAACAAGGGATTGCGCCCTCGTAATCCACCCCCTAACCTGGGAGGGAGAAGAAGTTCGACTATCGATTCTTCATGCTTCCAGTTGATCACCTCGACACCACTAACAAGAGAATCTTGCTCGGATTGATGACGATGTCCTTCCATCGAGAAATCTTCCGAAGATCGAACCTATTAGGTTAAAGGCTCAGAAAACGTCCACCCACGTAGGATCCTAAAACTTTGACAGATAGGTACGAGAGTAGACTCCAAAACAAATGAGATAGAAAAAGAAATAGAATAGAGATAAGTAGAAAACAAGAATCCTATTGAGATGTTTCCAAAATAGTTTAGCAGAAATAGTTTTTGACACTCTAGAAACAACGACCGTTAGCGAGGTTATCCTACAGGCTTTGCGGACCCGTTGCTTCGATAACCATTCGTATCGAAACAATATCGGCAATCGGAAACCATGCTCTGATACCATTTGTGACGCCCCGAGATCGGGCACTATGCAGATTTCAGCATTTCCGCCAAATCCACATAATAACCGATTTCAGGTTGCCACTTGTGATAACATTACAACAGTTCACAAATAATCCACAACAACAACAGAAGAGATATATATATACAAGACGACTCAAACGAGTCAAGGATACAACTGATACAATACAAAGATCCAAATAACAGCGGAAGAAACAACATAGTGTCCGACTACGGACAGGATACAACTTTGGACTAAGAGTCCTGAAGATAACCGAGAGCGTCCAATCCCTGCCCAGGCCAAGCCGGAGGGATTCCCAAGCTAACGTCGTCAGACTTCAAACCTGTTGACTGCAATGTTGAATATGCAGCCACGAACGGAGTCGTGGGTCAGTACGGTTAAGTACTGGCAAGTCATACTCACAAGATACCAGCGTAACCATATCATCACAAGATACAAATACTTTGGGTACAACGGAAAGTAAGGGATTATTGCAAAGAAACGGCAGCGGGCAGCACTAACAACTAGAGAGACGCGCTACAACTTCCGGCTATTAGAGAGGGGTAAGATAGCGTATCCGAACCAACTACAACTACTCACCAAACAATACCCATCCAATGTTACCCCCTACTAAGGAAGCAACCCAAGGAAACTCACACAGTTGATTAAGGTGACCATTTTTATGGTGGAGGTAATCTATATTACTAGTCAAGTTATTATTGTTAAGTGTAAGTTGTTTGAGTACTTGTTAGCCAGCACTTTCACCAAGTCATCCATAACCGCGGACATCACGGCTTCTCGAGAAGATTTAACCCTGCAGGGATGCACCAATTTGGCCGTACACGTACGAATAGCCCGCCAGACGGGGGATCAACCCACCAAGCGAGATACTCAACACAACCCAACTCTTCTTCGCATCAAGCCCAAAGAACCACGTGATGTGCGTGCGCGGCTAATCGAGCCCCCACGAAGAAAAGGGGGACCCTCATAGCACTCTAAGACCACGCCGCCCTAAATGCCGACTACAAAAGTTCCACCCTGGCGCCAACGGCTCGCACCTGCATATGCATGCATCAAATGGAAAGCCCGAACTAAGTGTGGCGATTTGGACGAGATGCGAATCGAGTCAAGTGGAGGGGGGCGCCCATACTCGCTTCCCACATGCGGTTAGTGCGCTCATCATGGATCAGTAGACAAGACCCTTTTCCTAATTAGGGTCGACACTAGCAGGCCTCAAAACCACGCCGGGCCTCCTGCCGGTGCCTTATCATCAAATTATTATTACCCAAAACATTAACATGTTGTTGATTAAATTTAAACCCAGCTATCAAACTAAACAGGTGATAAGACAGACAACAAGACTTGAGCGCAAACAACACTAAGCATGCAACTACGACACAAGGCCAACAGGGTAAACAAACAACAGTTAACAGGAAGTGGAAGGAAGGCTATATCATGGCTGCAAGGTAAACATATGATAGGATCGAGACACAAGCATCGAATCAAAAAGCTAGAATAAGAACAACGGAAAGAATCGGTAACAAGTGATGAAAGGCAGCCATAGGCAGCAAGTGAGTATACTTGCCTGGAATCCAGCAAGTAGAGGTACATCCGAACTTGTCGTTGCTCACATCATCTCAACGTCCTATCCGCGAAGAAGCAACGAATTAGGACAAACACCGGATGCAACAATTACTTCTACGGCAAAAGATCCAGCATGATCCTATTTTATATGCATGGCATGGCAAGATGCAACAGGGGAAACAATTTAAGCAATTTAATCGGAACCGGAGTCCGAACAAATAATTATTGGTTCAAGTTGTTTAGCTAACCATCAAGTTAAATGTTGTTTAGCATGGAAAACAGTAAATAGGTGAGTTAAGCAATATTAAATGGAATAGGGCAACAATTGAATTAAATACCCCAACACATTCCATATTTATTTATTAGGTGAACATACATAACACTACTATAAATGCAACATGCAAGGTGCAAACATGAACATGGATGGCATATTAATATTCCTTGCGTTTTTCTGGTTGGAAAACATATTTGATATGTGGAATTTGGTTTTGAATTAAGCAAGTTATTAAATTGGCAATTTTAATGCATTAATTAAGAAATAGTTGTTTTCAGGAATTTAAATTATTCAAAACAGAAAACAAAGTTGATATTTGCAAAGTTTAGAGAATTTTGATTGGAAAACATATTTTACTTTTCAAATTTGGAGTTAGAATCACTTAGTTATGATTTATGCAATTAAATCAATTTAAACTGAGCCGGAAGCCCAACATTTCATTTAGGAGGTTCACGTTATTTATCTACCCATCAAGATTAAATGTTGTTTAACATGGAGAGATAATATAACGATGAGCTATGCAATTTTAAATGGAACTGGAACAATATTTAATTATCCCAACTCATTCCATATTTAATTATTTGATGATATTACTATTACCCGCACCCACAGAAATGCAATGCAACACATGAATGATTTAATATGCACGATATAGATGACATTTAGAAAATAGGCATATAGGGTATAGGGTTAGGGTTTGGGTTCGCACGTTGGAAGGAGGGTATTCGGATCGCCGGTGTCGTTGGTGCGTGGAGGAAGTAGACGTGGTAGTGAAAGTAATCGACGTAGGGGAAGTAGCCGTTCGTTCTCATGTAGTCGAGGAAGTAGTGGTACTCGTTCCGTAGTGGAAGTAGTCATTCACGTCATCGGTGGTAGTTGTCGATCTTGTCATCGAGGTTCGAAGAGGGAGTAGACGTAGTCGTGGTCGAGGTACTCGTCGCATCCATGTAGGAGATTCATGGCGGTTCCCGTCTTCACGGCGCGCACGAAGGCGACCGTCACACAAATTTGTAGGGGTTCACGGGCCGAAGATCTTGGCGCGTCGGTAGCCGTCTATGTCATCGTAGTCGTTCGGGCGCCGTTTCTGTTGGGTCGTTGGAGATCTTGTCGACGCCGGGGTTGTAGTCGTGCACTGATGCCGTCCCGCCCACGTTGACGAAGTTGCCGCAGCGGCACCACCGCAGCGACGTCGGCACAAGGAGCATCTCATCACAGGCTCATCACCTGCGACGAGCCACAACAGCGGCACCCGGCCACCGCACCACCACACATCCTCGCCGCGCAACTGTAGACCACCACCAACAGAACATTCCAGGACATCAAATCTCGCGGTGGCATACAATCAAACACCTTCCGCGCTTCCTCCATGACTCGCAGCTCGGCATACAGACTGACGAAACCAGTACCGACGCAGGCGTCCGCGAACACCCCGGCCTTGAGAGCCCTCGCGTGGAGCTGCCGCACGGATCCCAGGTCGCCTCCGCAGCAAGGGGAGATGATGGAATACGTGAACGCGCCCGGCGCCACTAGGCCGCGCGTCATCTGCAGGAACCTTCGCAGCGCCTCCCGTGTCCGGCCGGCGCGGGCGAGCCCGGAGAAGGTGGAACTCGAGAGGGCGGCAGGAGGGGAGCGGCCGCGGCTGTAGGCGACCACAGCGGGAGGAGGGGACGCGGCGGCGCCGTGCAACCTCGCCGCGAGGACGACACAAGAGAGCTTCGGGGATTTGGGAGCTTCGGGCTGCCTGGTTGCGGATCTTGGTGACAGGGGCGAGGAAGGCGATGACTTCCGGCGGTGTCGAGCTGGCGGAAGAAGGGAGGGAGGAGAAGCGGGCTGGGGCGGAAGAGGCGCGGCCTCGTGGGAGCAGAAGGGGCAGGCGGCGGCGGCGCTATGGACTAGTAGGAGGCGACGGGAGGCAGGGAGCGAGCTGGGCTCGGGATCGAGGCAGAGGAGGGCGGCGAGCAAGCGAGGGGGAGGGGAGGGGGCGATGGGTGCTCGCCCCTGGCGGCGCTGGATGCAGAGGAAGGCAGGAGTCGGGTGGGGGCTTCGATGGGAGGAGGACGACGAGGGGATCGTTCGATCCCCTCCTGGCGTCGCGTGCGTGAGTTGAGTGCGTGTGTGCGTTGTGTCTGTTGGTTGGGTCCGGGTGGGCTTAGGGTTTGGGGAATTGTAGGTGGGCTGGCTGGCCCATTGCGGCTAGCTGGCCTGCCTCTTCCCCAAAACGTTTTTTTTTTCTTTTTGTTTCTTTATAATTTTTTATTATATTTTTATTCTAGAGGAAGACAGAAAGAAAAAAAATTGTTTTGAGCAATATAGAAACATAGGTTTGGAGGCACAAAATAATTTCAGATTATTTTAAACAGAGTTTTATGTAATTTACCAATTTTGTAATTCTAAATGCACGATGATGCATGATGCTATGATATGCACAAAAAGAAAAACAAGCAAGTTTCTATTGGGAAAACCCCCGGGTGTTACAAAGGGCTGGATCCGCCTATCCAACCAGCAAAGACTATGTCCATGCCGGTTAGAGGCGGATCAGAAGTGACGAGTTTTACGATGCGCCGCTTGATCCTTAGAAGATCAGGCGGCAGAGTCTGGACAACTTCAGTTCCCCAATTTTCTTGGGGAACAGCAGCGGTGTTCAAGAAAGGTGGAACCCCGATGGCTTTCTTAGGGAAAGGGACATCGGGGTGATAAAAGAAGGAACTCGTCCAAAATTTGACGGATTCCGAGGTCTTTATCTTGGGGAACCAATCCTCCCTAAATCTCCGGAGAGTGAAGGAAATGGTTCCGCAAGTTGGGAGTGCGCCCTCCTAAGAGTTCCGCTTAACCCCAAAACAATAAAGCCAGAAATATAATCTAGGTTCTATACCTAGATAACCCTCGAAAAGGGCCTGAAACCCCGCTAAGTAAAGTATGGAATTTGGTGGCAGGTTGTGTGGCTGGATGTTGTACTGGGACAGGATCTGGAGGAAGAAGGCGGATGGTGGAAGACCCATACCTCTGAGAAGGTGGGAGGAGAGAAGAACCCGTTCTCCATCGTTCGGCATGGGCTCAGTCTCGTCCTCCGGGAGCCGCCATTTTCCCTTCAGTACAAGCCCCTTCTTCTCCATTGTTGGAAGGAGGGACGACGGAATACTGCAGGCACTCCAGTTGCCGGCAGATTCCGCCTCTTCTTCGGCTCCAGCGGCGACGCAAGCTGCGGCATCCGCGGCCACGAGCTCGTCGCCAACGAGCGTGATTATTTCCTCCACCGTTTCGGGAGCGAACGGTGGAGTAGGTGCGGAGGAGGATTCCGCAAGATCTGCAGCGGCGGAAGGGTTTCCTTCACGTGCTGCGGTGCCCGTGGTCTTCGCCGGCTCGTCGCCGGAGGTGTGCACTGGGGAATCCAGTTGCGGGACCATTGTGCTGATTATCTCGTCAATCTCCTTGGCGACGGCGCGGGCTGGTGAAGACGACGGTGAGGCCATCGAGTGGTGGCGCTCGGTCGTCTCAGGTGAGGTCTTGGACGCGATTTTGCGCTCGGGAGTTTCTCTGCTGTGAGCTTGGGCACTGGGAATGGCATGCGAAGTGAAAGCGGAAGGTTTTCACAGAGGACGAAGACGACTATTTATAGCCGGAAACTCTTCACGATGCGTGCTAACGGCTCTTTTGACCGTTGGATGTCCAACGCGTGTCACTCGCCAAAAATCCGGGAAACAAAACGACGGGTGATTATTGCTATCTCCTCGTTTCCCGCGAGAATCTGTCAGAGATATGTTTCTGGGTTTCCCGCCTGAAACCCAAACGTCCCTTACGTCAACATGATCAAAGCGCTGACGTAGGAAGTTCCTTCTCCACGAAGGATCGTGTGAGAAAAGCCGGATTTCCAGGATTCCGAGTTTTGCGTTATGACATCCTTTAAGGAGAAAAAGAAGAATCAAGACTGCAGGCCGATATTTCTCGGAAAGATGACATTTGGCGAAAGACGGCGAATTGGAGTCTTAATCCTTATTGGGGGCTACTGTCAGATATATACGAATAGGGGTATATTAGATGGTAGTCTAAAGTGCCGGATTACCCGGGTGGCTCAAATGGTAGTGGGCTACGGTCCATTGGGCAGCCCAGTAAGCTGACACACAGAAGCCGGATTCTAGAAGAACCCGGATCACGGCCCACGTGATCTGGCTTGGAGTAGAAGGCGGATTCCTTACTTTCCAAGTTAATAGTTACCGTAGTCTTCTAGGTTTCTTACTCTGTATGCCCTAACCCGGCTATTATATAAAGACGGACGGGAGATATGATCGATAGACAAGAAGCTACTGGCTAACTCGCCGAGAGGTTGATCCTCGACGAATAGCTAACAGAACCTCACGTTGTACTTTGTATACATAGGCTTTAGCCCTGATTAGTGAGATTGCAGGAGTAGGAACGCCGCATTACTGCGACGTACCGAACCTGGGTAAACCCGGTGTCTTTGTCCTTCGCGCAATCATGTCCCCCCACGTCTCTACCCGTAGTCTCAGGACACCCCCGTCTATGAATTCTACTATGATGTCTCGACAGATGTCCATGTTGAAATCACCACCACTGTGAGAACTTCATCTGAACCAAAGTTTAAGAAAACCTGAGTACAGGAGGTACTCAACAAGACTTAGTTAACCTATTATATATCTGTTGTTTTTAGAAAGGGTTTTATGAAGGTTAATTTGCATAAAGGAAAGTTTTTTTTTGAAATCGAGGAAGAATAGCACGTCTCTAGGAGTGTTTTCAAAATAGAGAAGAAAACGATTCAACCACTGAAATCATCATCTTTTCATTCCACCAACATCTCACATGCTATAAGGATCAACCCTCTCGGTATCTCCGAGGAGGCACCCTTCATTCATTGTCAACTAGTTTTAGCCATTTCGTTCAAGTTATCTATGACCAAGAAATCCGTTGCCAAGTCGTCTGTAACCGTGGACACGACTTCTCGAGGAGATTTATCCCTCCAGGGCGTACACTTTACCCACACGTACCATCCGACTCTTAATGCCACGTGTACGCTCTTTCTAGGAGCGAGGCAGAGGGTGGCTGACCACGACCTTTACCTTGCTCGACCCTATCCATGAGTCAACCCAAATAGGGCCACCCGTCAACAGGCAGTTGGTCACCTCCTGACGGCACCTGTTCTGTGAGTCGGGACCAAGATCCATGTACGTCCATCACTTGTCCCGGTCACGCCCTAAGTTTTCTCAAATAGTTTTCTGACTCACACGCAGATAGAAAGCTCAAACTACGTGACTCATGGATGTGGTCAAACAAGTTAGTTGGTCGAGCGCTGTCTGTTAGGCCCCGCGTGTGGTTGCACGCTCGGTCTTGGCTTCGAAGGCGATAACTCGTTCCTAGGGGCATGAACGAGACAAAACTCCACAACCCATTGTGGCCTCACATCCATGCAGTTATTAGTCAAGTTACCAAAGATAATTCAAATCACAACAACCTGACATAGTAGATTCACGCATTGACCAGATTCATCAACCGGATGGATCTAATCACAACTAGGGATGGCAAAGCAATACTCACGGGGTTTAGCGAAGCAAGCACAAACACCTATGGCTTCTAGGAGGAGTGGATCAGGATATTGAGGCAATGCAACAAAGTATAGGAGAACTCAAACCACAAGCACCAAATAGTTTGAAATCGAATGCAAAGTACGAGAATCGAAAGCCGTTCAAAAACATATATGAGCAGATAAGAGGTTATGCTTGTCGTGCTTATAAGAAAACAAAAGAATACATATTCTGGAATAGGTGCTTGAGTAGTCGTTTAAGACAAAGTATTCACCAATGGCGTCGTCGATCTTCTCTTCAGAATCGTGTTCTACCGATAAGAAGCAAATACCGGAAAGGGGAACAATCTAGACATGGAATAATGCAATGCGCAATATGCATGCATGAGCAAATTGATGCACTGAAATAAAGTCCTAAACATAAAGATAGGGTTGCTAGGGTTCATATGCCAGTTATGCAAATTAACAGAAATTAGCCCCGAAATGGACCTGAGAGGGCACTTCGGGCAATTCTAAAAGTGTGTCAAATTTTAATTACCCAAATGGGTTTGAAAACATCATAACTGGGTTGCATTTCTCTTTTTGAGCATTTCGACATATAAATTGCAATATTTTGAATTTATTGAGTAACTTGTTATTTTCTCCATTTTTAAATGATTTTCAACAATATTAAAATAATTCGTATTCTTGAAGTTTGTCAAAAATGTTTGAAAATTTTATAAATAGATAGGATTTATTTTTCTGAACATTTTCATATATTTTTCATATTTTTCTGACAAACAGAATTCAAGTTATTGAATTAACAAAATTAAACCATATCTAAAATTATTAAAGGAGGGGCCCCACAAGTCAGGTTTTTATTCATTTCATAATCTAAACTATTTATAAAAGAGCAAACTTCGTAGATACAATCAATCTCAGCCGTCAAACCATGTAGATCAAATGGACAAAATTTCTCCAATGTTGAGTTAAGAAACATAAGTCTAAATTACAATTTTGCCACCCCTAAGTGGCACCAACGAACCGGTATGTGTCGTGTCCTCTCTCAATGCAATGAAAGAATCAGCAGCGCTCCAAGCCTTGCGTGCGCTCGCGGCCGCCTCCGTCGCACCATGGCGCCCCGCCTGTCACGCAGCACCATGCTGCCTCCGGTCCCACCACGGCGTCGGACCTCTCACGCAACACACACTACACAGCCATCTCTAGAGACGCTTTCGTCGCTGTCCGCGCCGTCTCCGGCGCAGCGCCGCAGTCGAGAGACCCTGCCACCACACGTTATTCCTCCTCTCACCGTCCACCGCCGTCCTAACCGAGCACCACCACCTACTGTCCAAACTCCCACCGGGTAATACTGAGGCGCAGTCAACCACAGTCAGCATAAAGAGCCACGGCAAAGATTAGTCGTTCATCCCTGGGAGCACCATCGACGCGTCACCAATTACCACGGTCCCACTTATCCGACCGATGATGCTAGAATAACACACATGTACCTCTGCTCGCCGCCGAAGTATATGCAGGCACGGCAACTCCGTTCCAAAATCCTTACCACTCTTATGGCAGTACCTCCATTAACTGTAGAAGCTAATTAACCTAGTTGCGTACACGTACTAGTATTAGAAGATTAGGAATATGCTACCGAGTCCTACTAGTACTAGTACAAGGTTTACTTGTCCGAGTCCTACTAGTAATAGTCAAGTACTAGTTGATCATGTATATAAGCACCGGCACGGTGCTGCTTTGTATCACAACGAAAAAAATCCAATAAAAAGAGAGGCAAGAGCCGGGGCGATACGCACCTGTGGCAATCTACAATTGATTTCCGTTTCTCCTATCGATGGTTCGCAAAGACGCTAAGACTTCCGGTCGTTCCGATCTGATCTGAGCTAGCTAGCTGATTGCGTACAAGATCGAAGGATCCTAGCTACTCACGTACGCATGTGCTAGTTGATCACGTACAGCCTAGCTGCTAGCTGCTCACGTACGGTACTACGATCGATCAAGAAGTTGCAAAAGAAGCTAGCTCAACACAGCACACGGCGTGTGTTTTGCTTGCCAAAAGCAACGATCTAAAGGCTAGAAACCAACAATTGGTACCAGACCCGTGACGAGGAGACGATGGGCAAAAGCGACAGCGAGTCCGTCAACTCAAAGTCCGGCAAGACCAACGACTCCAAAGCGAACAAGAACGGCGCCAAGAAGGTGAAAACGGAGGCGAACGCAGCAACCAGCAGGGCGAGCGGTGCCAACGTCATGGCGCGCAGCAATATCCCGGTGCAGTACCCGATGCTAACCGACACCAACTACGGCGTTTGGGCGGCGAAGATGAAGATTATTCTCCGATCACTTCGAGTGTGGCAGGCTATCACCGACGATGAAGTCGACGACGCGTGCGACGAAGGTGCTATGGCCATCATAGCCCAGTCCGTACCGGATTCCGTGCTGATGACATTGGCGGAGTACGAAACGGCAAGAGAGGCATGGGACGCACTCAAGGAGATGAGGATTGGGGAAGATCGCGTCACGAAGGCTCGGGCACAAGTGCTGAAGCGTCAATTTCACAAGTTGCAGATGGAGGAAACGGAATCGGTCAACGACTATGCCATGCGTCTCACCACTTTGGTTGGGGAGATCCGCGCGCTTGGTGCAAAGCTCAAAGAGAGGTTGTGGAAAAAAAAATTACGTACATCATCGGCACGCTTGAGCAGCTAACCGACATCGAGGACATGACCATAACGGAGGCGATCGGACGCTTGCGGACGTGGGAAGAAAATTCTCGTGGTTGTCGGAAAGGCAAGGGAGAAGACGTCGATCAACTGCTCTACTCACGCGCTGACTGGGAAGCCCCAAGTAGCAAAGGAAGGCATGATGGCGAAAGGATCGAGCAACTCAAAGCATGACAGGAACAAAGAAAAAGGCAACGGAAACGGCAAGCCACAAAGGCGTGACAAAGATGATCAATCTGACGAGCAGAGGCCATGGAATTTGGATATGTCCAAAGTCAAGTGCTACAACTGCAATAAGATGGGTCATTTTGCCAAGGAATGTCCGGAGCCTAACAAGCGGGAGATGAGAGCAAATTTGGCGAAGTACGAAGACGACGAACCAGCTCTTCTAATGGCCGAAGTTTGCGATCTCACCGAAACGGTGGTTACGACACCGAACGAGAAGGTGCCACTTCATGAGAAGAAGGTGACACCAAACCGGAAGGTGCTACTTCATGAGAAGAAGGTGACGCCTAAGCTATCCGGTAAGAAGGATACGCCTCACCACGGTGACCGAGGTGATCAAAATCACCACGATACGGACACCGACGACGATGATGCGGAAACGGGAGAAGATCTTGGCAAGGACGCTGCAGCTGAGACGGTGTATAGTGGTCACGATCACCACGAGGCGCAAAGTGATAACGACCACGAAGATGATGGTCATGGTCACGACGACTACGCCAATGACACCGATGCAGATGACCTAGCGCCAAGCATGCCAAGATATTCGCCACATTCGCAAGCCACAAACGACTCTTTTCCACGTCGCCATAAAACCCTCAAGACGGTCTACAAACACGCCAAGCCAGTTACGCTCGAGTACTCCGGACTATGCTTGCTCGGAGTTGAGGAGCCGGCGAATTTTGTAGAGGCGAGCAAAGATCCAAGTTGGAAGCACGCCATGGATGAGGAGATGAAGGCGATTGAGAGCAATGGCACATGGACCTTGGTAGACCGATCTCCGAACCATAAGCCTATTGGTTTGGAGTGGATTTACAAGTTAAAGAAGGACACGAAGGGTGCTATTGTGAAGTTCAAGGCACGACTCGTTGCAAAGGGCGACGTACAACGTCGAGGAGTTGACTGTGAGGAGGTGTTTGCACCGGTTTCTCAACTTGAGACCATGAGGGTTCTCACAGCTTTGGCAGCACAGGAGGATTGGAAGGTTCATCACATGGATGTTAAATCCTCTTTCCTCAACGGTGATCTCACGGAAGAAGTATACGTTGAACAGCCCCTCGGCTACGAGAAGAAAGAAGAAAAAGGGAAGGTTTACAGGGATCAAGCAAGCGCCAAGAGCTTGGACCTCAAAGTTGGACCAAAGTTTGGTCTCTCTCGGGTTCAGTAGATGTCCCGTCGAGCCCACGGTCTATACTAAGCACTACAAAGGTTCAAACCTGCTAGTTGGAGTCTATGTCGATGATCTGATCATAACCGGAGATAGCGCGCAAGAAATTAAAAGTTTCAAGGCGCAAATGAAGCAGAAGTTTGGCAGAGTGATCTGGGATTACTGAGCTATTACTTAGGCATCGAAGTGAAGCAAAACTCCGGAGCAATTTCCCTATGTCAGTCGGCTTACGCGGTGAAGTTGTTGGATAAGTGCGGCATGGCAGAATGCAACGCGGCACAAGTTCCAATGGACCAACCTCACAAGTTGAGGAAGCATAGCTCAAATCCGCCGATGGACACCACAACGTATCGAAGCATTGTGGGCAGTCTAAGATATTTGGTGCATACCCGACCGGACTTGGCATATTCAGTCGGGGTCGTGAGTCGTTTCATGGAGAAACCGACGACCGAGCACATGGGCGCCGTAAAGAAAATATTGCGCTATGTGAGAGGCACTATCAATCTTGGTTGCACGTACACAAAGGGAAAAGAAGGATTGATCCTTCACGGCTATTCAGACAGCGACATGGCAGGTGATGTTGATGATCGGAAAAGCACATCGGGCATGGTATTCTACCTCGGTCCGAATCCGATCAGCTGGAACTCTCAGACACAAAAGGTGGTGACATTGTCTTTGTAACATCCCAAGTTTTTAGAAATCCAAAATCCATCATGCATACATACTCACTGCATCACTGCATTTTTGGTTGCAAAAAAATATGGTTTTATTTTGTTAATCCAAAAATTTAGGAGTTATAATCCTTTAATCTCTAATTGAGTTTAAAACATTTTTCAAAAAGAAAGTATTTTATTTTTGGGAAATAATAGTACCAAAATGTTCCTTAATTCCTAAGATTTTCAAAACCTATTTTTATGTATTTTTCTGATTTAGTCTTGAGGGGTGTTCAAATTACTTTTAATGCCTTTATTTTTAAAACAGAAAAAAAAGGAGAAACGAAAAAAAAAACCCACCGCTGCAGCTCTCTCTCTCTCTCTCCTCGGGCCCAGCCCATCTTCCCTCGCCCCTCTTTTCTCGCGCGCGCGCAGTTGCCAGATAACGGGCCGGCCCAGAACCGCGACCGAAAGCTTGGCCCATCCCTTCCCTCTCTCGCTTACAGCTGGGGCCCGCCCCGTCATCTTCTACCCAAACGCGGACTCCGCGCCTAGGAGGTGTTCGACACAATGCCGTCGCCACCGTCGTGTCCGAGAGGGACACGAGATCCGCCCACCGCCTCCCCGTTGCCCTACCCCCTCTCGCACGCCTTCTTCCCCCTTAAATACCGAGGCTCCTCGACGTCCGCACCTCAAACACCCCTCGAAAACCCTGAACCCTAGCCGCGTCTCGAATTCATCCGCCGCCACCGTCGCCATTGGAGAGGCCCACGGGAAACTACGCCGCCGCCGTTCCGAGCCACGGGAGACACCACCGAGGAGACGAGAAGGTTCACCGCGAGGAGTAGAAGCTCTCGCCGTGCTCGCCATCGCCGGAGACGTACGGGAGCGTCCGTGCCGTCCACATCCGAAGTCGCCGTCGACGTCCGCCCGCCCAGCTCCGGTGAGTTCCGCCGCCACTCTCTCTGACCGTTGGATCTCAGTCCACGGCTGAGATTAGAAGTCCTAGCGAATCGGTACGGTAGATCTCGGCCACCCGATTCCCTTTAGATCTAACGGTCCACGCGCACGATCCGGCCGAAACGCCATCGACCAATCAGGAGCCACCATTGCCGTTGCCCCGGATCGATCACTTTTTCTGCTAAAACAAAATAAAACAGATTTGAATTGAAACTTCAAAAATTCATAACTTTCGTTCTGTAGCTCCGATTTAGATGATTTTGGACTTTTTGGAATCAGCACATTGTGTAGATTAATTTAGGCTATTCAAATTTCAAAATTGGAACGTGCAATCACATGTTATTTGTAGATCTCTATTTATCACTAATTTGGGCATAACTTTTAATCTACAAATCCTTTTTAGGAGAAATCAATTGCTATGGTTTTGTATTGATGTTCTCTATCCAGTAGATGCGTTGGAAAAATTAATTGTGCAACTTTGTAACAGAAACCCTATTAATCTTCATATTAGCCTATATTAAAACCCTAATAATGCTTATAATTATAATTTGATAGTTAATTTGTTTTGCACGCATCATAATCATGTTATTAACATCAGAGAACATCATTGTTAGTAGTTCTTGCTAGTTGTGAATTTTGTGCATTAATTGGATCATTGCATAGCATGCATACATGTTTTTGTATTGTTATTTTGTTATGTTGTTTTGTATGTTTATGTGTGGATTGTTTTGCTTGTTCAGATTGTGAAGAGGATCAAGTCTACTCTTGTTGCTGTTATTCTTGTTGTGATTGTTCATCCTATTGCCAAGGCAAGTGACACACCATCAAATCTCCCATATTTTACTATGCATTAGTAGTGTTTTTGAGTAGCATGCATGATAGGAAATTTTACTAAATTATTATATGCTATGCAAAATCCCAAGTAGTGTGTAGCCATCCTTTAGACTTGTTATTTTGGAGACTTATACTTAGTAGATGTTTGGCCTTGCTACAAATTTGTTTTACTCAATGTTGTGGAAAAATTCTAAGTATAAACTCCCAATGAAACACCTGGGTGGATTTTGGATGTGATTGGATTATGTTGAGTGGCTCCCTAGGGCCATATCAATGGTGTTTATCACCGAAGGAGTACACTTGTGGATGGCCACCCAGGAACAAAGAGATTCCTAAGTCCCTCTAAGTTTAGTAGCTTCCCGTGCAGCCCTTTGACATATGGGCTCTGTCTTGATCAACTAAGTTGTGAGAGTTCAACCCATGCTTGACATGAAGATGTAGCAGAATTATAGGTGGAACGGGTCTTGCTGGTTGGGTTGAATTCTTGCTTCTGAAAGATCTCGTCTCAATTCTCTCCTTTCCTTGATGCACTCCGGGTGTATAGGATGTTTGGGCTAATTAAAGACAAAGGGTGAAAGTGCACAACCTCTGCAGAGTTAGAAACTATGATCATAGCCGTGTTCCCGGAAAGGACAACTTCGAGCAGCTGGACAAGGATGGATGGAAGAATCTCAACACCGTTTTGAAGAAGTAAAATTTGGCTAAGGAAATATTAGTTGTGGTGCTCATGGGTGTGTCCCATGGTGCCAATCTTTGGAAGAAAACTTTTTTTCAAAAGTGTTAGGGAAAAACTTGTTTTCTGCAAAATAGCCTAAACTCCACCAAGCCAGATATGCATGTAGTTTAGACTTGCCATTTTATATCCACCATAGTGTCATTTGCCAGTACATTGTTTGTACTGAATCTCCTTCGGGGGCTGCATATTCCAACGTGCAGGAAATTCTGAGAATGAAGTTTGATTAAGTGCTTGGACTCGAGTCTACACCCAACATGTAATGCCTGTGGCGCATGACTGAAGATGGAGGCTCATTGCTACCTTTATTTCTGCTGTTTAGAACTCTGAGTTTTGCTAGTCTTTCAAGACTATGCAGTTTGTAATAAAGCTATACTTGGCTATTCTGGATCTTTTTGTAATAAGTTTGATACTTCTGCAATGATACATTACATTTTGTTCTGTGGTGCTAGCATTGATCCAGGGACTAGCACTTAACACAGTAGTTCTTACATTATTAAATGTGAGGGCGCTACAGTCTTCCTGTGAGGCAAAAGTCATAGCGGCGAGCACGGCGGCTTGTCAAGGTGTGCGGTTAAGAAGACTTCTAGCTGATCTTACGAAGAAGGAGGTGCAGAAGGTGTCAATGAAGTTCGACAACCAAGCTGCAATCTCATTGTGCAAGAACCCGGTTCTTCACGAGAGGAGTAAGCACATAGACACCCGGTATCACTACATCCGGAAGTGCATTGAGGAGGGGATAATCGAAGTTCAACACGTGAACACGGATGACCAGCTTGCCGACATTCTTACCAAGTCCCTCGACAAACAGAAGTTCATCGAGATGAGGAAGAAAATCGGAGCGCGAGAATTGAAGCCGGGCAACCAGGTTAAGGAGGTGAATGTAGAAGCTAATTAACCTAGTTGCCTACACGTACTAGTATTAGAAGATTAGAAATATGCTACCGAGTCCTACTAGTACCAGTACAAGGTTTACTTGTCCGAGTCCTACTAGTAGTAGTCAAGTACTAGTTGATCATGTATATAAGCACCGGCACGGTGCTGCTTTGTATCACAACGAAAAAGATCCAATAAAAAGAGAGGAAAGAGCAGGGACGATACGCATCTGTGGCAATCTACAATTGATTTCCGTTTCTCCTATCGCTGGTTCGCAAAGACGCTAAGATTTCCGGTCGTTCCGATCTGATCTGAGCTAGCTAGCTGATTGCGTACAAGATCGAAGGATCCTAGCTACTCACGTACGCATGTGCTAGTTGATCACGTACAGCCTAGCTGCTAGCTGCTCACGTACGGTACTACGATCGATCAAGAAGTTGCAAAAGAAGCTAGCTCAACACAGCACACGGCGTGCGTTTTGCTTGCCAAAAGCAACGATCTAAAGGCTAGAAACCAACATTAACCAGCCTTGTTCCTCGGGGTATATCCAGCGATGCTGGGCTCGGCCGAGTTGCACGCTGCGTCCGCAAAGCAAGACAGAGGGTCCGCGGCAGGAGGGGCGTCAAGGTTGACAGGACTCAGGCCGCATGGATTCCATGGCTGCTCTATAGCGTGTGGGCGTCATCATCTCTGCTGGTAATCAACAATTAACTCACATATTTTTTTTTGCTCTTCAAGTGCTTGACAAAATGTCTTGATGGTTGCATTCTTTTTTCCTCTGCAACTTACCAAAGGAATTTTCTTTTCTTTGGATGGACTGATATCAGAGCGGATTGGTAACACCAAAGCTACCAGGCTTATAAGTTGTGCAAAAATTATGCTATTATTTGACTCCTAAGTGGATGGGAATATTTCAACCGGGCTCATAGAAATATAGTTTGATTTGGAATGGGAAACTTTAATTTATCTGAACCAGTAAGTATTGAATTGTATCGAACCAATTATAACACCTTAGCTCAAGATTAGTGAACATGGCAGAGTTTAGACCTTGTGGTAAATAAAAGTTTACAGTAGGTACCTCTGATTTCTATGATCGTCTGTCCAAAATTTTGTTCGATATTAAGGTTATGGCCTCTAACAGAAAGAGATTCAAACATGAGTTTTTTCTTGACAAGGCCAATTTTTTTCCTCTGTACAGTAAAAGTGTAAGTTCCTACTGTAGATTTAAGCCTCAATGAATGTATTTTCCATCATCAAAACAGGCTACACTATTCCTTAAATAGTGTGGTGAATTGAGGTGTATGGACAGCTTGCATGCTAATCTGCAGCAAGGTGTTGTGTCCTTATATTTCCATCGTTAAGAGCAACAAGCAAGCCTTCAGATTTGGATAACTTCATGTTTCCTATGGCTGCAATAAAATATTTAATTTGATTTAGTAGATCATTTACATTCAGTGGTACAAAGATGCGAACTGGGGTAATCTGATTAACTTTTACAATTTTTTTGCATGGTAACTTTGTATAATTCTATTAGAACTGTATGTGCGAAATTATATGTCTGGCGAGTTTATAAAAATCATTCGATTGTGTGTAATTGGGAAATTGTATATATCGAGTGCATATAAACTAGCAAAATACCCATCTAGCGTGTTTAATACTATCCTGCAACGACGGCACTTGTAACAAGAAACACCAATTGGACCGGTGTCACTTTTGGGTCCTTGACATATCCACTTACTGCGTCCGCTACGTACAAGGTGATGTTTTGCCATAATTTAGGTCTCACTTGCTCTATGGAATTCTCCCACAATGTATAAGATGAACTTAAGCCATAAGCCGGGACCCACATGTCTTATCATACAACTACATGCAAGAGATAGAGGAGATGGTATATTATTATTTTTATTTCTTATGGTAGATCATAAGCATGAGGTGCACCTTAAACTTATGGATGACTTTATTTATCTCCATAATGTATAAGGTATACTTTGCAACATGCCATGTAGGACTTAAGGTGTGTTTTTTCTCACGTTACGAATTACCTATGCCTTTGACACATGCGCAAATATATGCTCAGGCAATCAGACTTGCGGATGATTGGTGTACCAGTGCTCAGAGGGAATGGGCATTTTGTGAGAGATTCAGAAAACCGAAACATTGTGCGGCCAATAGCGAGCGGAGGTCGCAATGAAGGAAGATCGCATTCGCGGTTGGTGAGCAGGAGTACCCCATTCACTTTAAAATTAGAAAATTAGAGTAGCTTACGAGATATTTAATTATAACACTTCCCAAAATATGAAAATAGACATCGTTTGTATTATTATTGCATCTTGCACTGAATTTTATAAATTTTTGACTCGGTCAGCTTGTAACAAAAAAATAGTTAATTAAAACTACTTATGTAGCAACTAATAGATCAATCTATCTATAAATTTATTTACACCTAAAAAGGATATTACAATGAAAACGTTACAATCATCGATATACACCAACCCCAATAGCAAGAGTTTTGTTTATTTCCAAGATTAAGAACCGAATAATGAAAAATATAATACATTTGTTTATTTCCAAGATTACTAGCTAACTGATTAACGATTTTTTTTAACGAACAAAAGTTCACCTCCGCAATTTTAAACTTTGTAGCGTTTTCTTATATTACACGTGTGTACACGTGCATTTTTACTAGCCAAGAGATGTATATTGCGTGATCTATTGATCAACACCTGAATCTTGTACCGATGTATAAATTTATCATGTCTATAATATAAAGACCTCACGGTTCAAACACACGTTACTGAAAAAGGAAGAAAAGTAGAAACCTTATCGACCCTCCTCCTCTCTGACTATTTTGAGCTCCCCTCATCATCGCTGCGAGGAATCCCGGTGTTGATTCGCCGCTCCGAGATCGTGTCTTCCAACGCAATGATGGCATCTGCTAGGGGTTCCATTACCGGCGGAGCAAGGTGGAAAGGTGCAAGATGCAAGAAGATGAAGACACCACGCCAAGATCGTAGCTACCAACACGGTGATGGAGTTTGCTGAGGCTTCCATCACAAATGGAGTAGGTTGGGGAGATGCAACATGCGGAGAGATGAAGACATCGCATGTCGGATACTCGCATGTTCCACAAGGGGTGAGCATGGATCCACGATGAGGTATACACACTATTGCGGCGTCAGTGGCGGCGTGTGGATCAAGATCGGCACCGTCGTCGACTGACCCGCAACGTGCTCTTGGAGGGTGCGAGTCATGGTAACAGGTACGACATGTCGTTTGGGGAAATATATGTTATCAACTATATAGACGTGCATTGCACGTGCAAACCTACTAGTTATTATTATTAAAAAGAAAAGTAACTGACAGCCCGGCCCCACGCCAATGTCAGCATGACAAGCTCTTTAAAAAACGTCAGCATGACATCATCACGATGTTAGAGACGAGTCGGGGCAGTACTGTGGTGCTCGCCGCCGGCGATTCTGGCCGCGGGCGCGAGCTCGAGAGGGCTCGTTCGACTCCGCGTAGTCCCGGCGACCAGAAGGTGGCATCTGGTGACCCAATTGTCACCAGAGGAGCTCCGGCAACCACCGTCTGCGGTGGTGAGCGGCAGCGCACGGCTCCTCGACGAACCAGAGGGAGAGGGAGGAGATGGAGGGGTCCAGGAGGAGCAGTAGCTCACCGTAAGTTCGGAAGTGAGGTCTAGGAAGTAAATCGGGGTCTTCGTTGGCCGGAATCCATGGACTTCGTGGCGACCGTCGACGGGGAAGGAGGAAGAAATTCGTCGTCCTGGGTCCTTTCCGGGATGCGTGACTCCACGGTGACGATACAGGAACCACGGAGGTTCTCCATGTTAGCACGGAGGAGCTTAGCAAGGTCCAAAACGGCGGCGCCATGGAGGCTTACCCTAACTAGGGTTTCGGCCACAGGATGGAGGGAGCAAGGGGGCGCGAGTATGGGAGAGAGGAGGACACGGAGGCCTCTCCTGGGAGTTATCTGCGCCGGGGTAGTGAAGCAGGGAGGCAGAGAGGAGGTGGTGACGTCGTGACGAAGACGTCTGCCACGGAGCTGCTTCCCGTCCGAAGGTAGAAGATCAAGGCAGTTTTTCAGAAAACTCCCTTGGAGTTCCACGAAATAGAAAACTGGGCCCTTTCTTTTTAAAACATAAGTGAATTTCAATGTTTGTGGGCCTTTTTCAAGAACAAAAATTGACGAAAATAGTTTTCAGGATCCTTGTGAAATTTGCAAACTCGCCATGTCTTGTTTTTTCACATTTGAAAATATTTTGAATTCAAATTGGAAAGTGCCATTGTAAGTGTCTTTTGGGCAATTTTTTATTAAAATCTAAATTCAAAATTGGAAGAAATTTTTCATGCATGTATGAGATGAATACAACACCACAAACCATTACTAGCAAAAGTTGGGGCGTTACACTAACATATCTATCTATACTTCTTATAAAGCAAAACCCTGGACACATGCATTAATGATTTTTCTATCTCAACATGCAAGCTATCCATATCATCCATTCTCCTAGTCAATGAATTGTCCATATCATCTCCACTATTTTTTGTTAAATCAATATATGTAAGCTACACATTATCCATTTCTTAAACCATCCAATTATTCGTATTAGTAGTTTAAAATATATACTATAATAAGTTGAATTTTGCATATTCACTTAGAACCATAGTGTATCACATCTCTTATAAAATTTTGTTTAAAATATGATGTAGTTTCTAAAGCGATCCTCGCAACAACGTGCGGGGTATGCTTCTAGTTAACAAGACGCCCAGAGCCAGTTTATATTTTCTGATGTTTTGGTATTTCAGAAAAATTCAAAAGAAAATATTCGCCAAATGTTCTAAAAATTTACGAGATTATTTTCCCCCCGAACAAACACGGGTCCAAAGGACTCTGTCTTGGGGGAACTTGAGGCGGTGGATGTCGGACCTAGGGATACCAGAGTATCCTGGGCCATATGTTGTACGCCCAGCCCATCCAGCATGGCAGAGTCCCGTACCGAATCGCCTCAAGACATGGACGCGCTAGCTCTCTTCCGCCAGGGAGAAACCCCTCACGAGGAGTTTTCCTTGTAGAGATCATCGCCAGATACCAGAGAGGAGCTCTACCACGCCTCTGCTCCCGTCCAGAGAACTCCTCACCCGCTGGGAGACATCCCATGTGAGGGTGAAGTCTGTGTCCCTACGCGGTGAAGTAGACGCAGCAGCGCTACAGAGCTGCTTTGGTCATAGTTGCCATTCTTGTGTATAAAGCACGAGACGCGGCAGCGTGCGCCAAAGCCCTGACCGGAGCATTCCCCTTTGGTGCAAGAAGACCGGTCATGCACTACAAGACGGAAGGAGCATCACCGGAGCCCCCACATCTCTGCCATGGACGGTGGCGCTGTCCTCGACGACCGACGCCAGTTGATGGCGCGGAACCCTGTGGCATACACTTTGGCACCTTGTGGTAGCTATTTCCCTCCAATGAGAGGGAAAGAGGTCCGGACGCCAGTATAAGAGGTGCCCCTTGTCCCTCGTAGAACGGGATCGAGAGCTCACTATACTCTGAGCCCTAGTAGTTTGAGAGCACAAGCTCACATCCTATACTGTAATCCACCGCATTGCAATCCACAAACAAGTAGGATAGGGTTTTACACCACAACGGTGGCATGAACCTCGGTAAACTCTCTGTGTCACCATTGGTAGTCTTCTCAAGCTTTCCTCTCGAGTCCTCTCGAAGTGTGTTGTGAACGCGCTTAGCCCTCAGTGTTCAAACCTCTAGAGGTGACCCTCTCTTGGACAGACCAATCTCTCCCACATTTCGTGCGCCGGGTAAGGGGATAAGGTGTTCTCTCGCATCTTCGGTGCCATAGTCGCCTCTTGCACCGACCTAACCGGCCGCAAGGCGCGATCCTGGAACCGGACAACCATTGGTGGCCTCGTCTCCAGCCTATCCAGCAATGGAACTCACCGTTCCTACTAACCCGTGTTGTGTCGCGGACGTGGCACGACACCCGTAGGCCACTTACGTGCAGACCCGACACGACCTCTACGGTCTCATGTGCAGGTGAGACTCTTCCTGCAGGCATCGGCCATGCACGGGCATGGTCGACGGTGCCAACAGGAAGCCCTTCCTGGAGCACAGGGGTCGCGGAGCTATCCGTCCAACGGTGCCGTCAGCGACTCTCCGTTGGTACCCACCACTGAACTCTCTTTGACAGCAGGAGCCACGCCCGTGGAAACAGGTGTTTCATCCACAACCTGTGAGCTCACTTGCTCCACCGCGGAGGCCACGCCTGTGGTCGACACTACGGAGTCTCGCGTGCGCGAGACTCAACACTTACGAGCGCGCAGCACGGCACCCTTCGCCCCTCTAGGAGACGCCAGCGTCGACTCGGAGCAGCGCGCTACCAAGAGCGGTGGGCGAGCGCTCGTGCAGGGTGTTGTTTTGCAATCTCCAGGGACATGTGGGAGGCAAGGTGGCCATCCGTTTTCCGCCCTCATCTCCCGCCTCATTACACTGGTGACGTTCCCCCCTCAGGCTTCCTGCGAAGGTACGAAGCAAGAGTCCGAACGGTTGGGTGGTGCGACAGGTGCCTCTTGAGGTACTTTCCCATGGCGCTCCGCGGCTCTCCCCTCTCATGGTTGCTAAATCTCCCTGACAGCTCTCTGAGCATGTGGGAGGCACTGTGCATGCAGTTCCTCCGACGCTTCCGCCACTTAGACCATTTTCCCCACGGTGAACTCAAGGGTCACGTGACCCTATGGCCCTTCGCTGTGGGAAACCGCGGTACCAGCCCGAAGAAGCGGACCATGCCGCTCCATTAGCCCGTCACGTGGCGTGCATTCTCGGCGGATCACTGTCCCCACTCTCCCGTCATCACCTCAAGAGATCCTCGCGAGAGGTCAATGTTGTTCATGGCCGCAGTAAGAAATCTCCTTCGACATCATAGACCACCCAAGACCACCGGCTCTGTGGGAGCCATCCCTTTGGTCTGCACACCCACGATCAATAGCGTCGCTCTCTCCAAGACGCTCGTGGACGGAGGCGCGGGCCTCAACATGATCTCTCTTGAGACCTTCGAGAAGTTACGAGTCTCACGCGATCGCCTGAAGGCAACCAGGCCTTTCACCGACGCCACCAGCAGTACTACCGTCCCCCTGGGACGGGTGTGCCTTGTGGTCATGTTTCGCACGCGCTAGAACTATCGCACTGAGAACATTGACTTCGACGTCGCCCACATCGGGCTCCCCTGCAACGCCATCCTCGGCTATCCCGCCCTAGCCAAGTTCATGTCCGTCATGTACCACGCGTACAACCTGGTCAAGATGCCCGGCAGCAGCGGTCCCCTCACCGTCCACGACGACGTGAAGGACGCCGTACGCTCCATGGAAGACGCCTACAAAGAGGTGGCAGCATCACACCCCATCGACAAGGACAGGCTCGAGTGCGTTGTCGAGCCCTTGAAGAAGAAGTTGTTGTTCTCTCAAGAGAGAGTAGCCACAAAGAAGGTCTCCATGAACCCCGACGGCACGGGGCCTAACCTCACCATGTGAGCCGGGTTTCCTCCCAAATAGGAAAGTGTGCTCGTTGTCTTACTTCAGGTAAACACGGACATGTTCGCACAAACAACATCTAATATGCCCGGCGTACCGCGGGAGGTGATCGAGCAACATCTAGACGTGTGCCCAGACGCACGCCCAGTCAAGTAGAAGGCCCACCGCTAGGGTCCCAAGAAGCTGTTGGACGCCAAGATCATCCGTGAGATCATTCACGCCGAGTGGATCTCCAACACCGTCGTGGTCTCCAAGCACATGGGCGGAGGGTGACTCTGCGTAGACTTCACCGACCTCAACAAGGCATGTCCCAAGGATCCATATCCTCTCCCGAGAATCGACCAGGTAGTAGACTCCACCGCCGTATGTGACCTTCTCTTTTTTCTGGATTCTTTCTCGGGATACCACCAGATCAAGATGGCTAAAGAAGATGAGGACAAGACCGCCTTCATGACTCCTTGTGGAGTATTCTGCTATGTGTGCATGCCATTTGGCCTGAAGAATGTCGGCGCAACTTTCCAATGGCTGATGCGCATCTCCCTGGGAACACAAATAGGGAAGAACGCGGAGCCGTACGTCAACGACATCGTCGTCAAAACTCGCGAGGAGCGCACGCTGATCGACAAACTTGAGGAGACCTTCCAAAATCTCTGTAGGGTCAGCATCATGCTCAACCCTGACAAATGTGTATTTGGAGTTGCGGTAGGGAAGCTCCTCGGCTTCCTCGTGTCTCATTGCGTCATCAAGGACAACCCCGACAAGATTCGAGCCATCGAAGAAATGCAGCCTATGCGGCTTCTCAAGGACATGCAAAAGCCTCGTGAGATGCGTGGCGGCACTGGGGTGCTTCATCTCCAAGTTCGGTGACAAGGCTGTGTCATTATTTAAGCTCCTGAAGCGAACGGGTTCTTTTAAATGGACTCTGAAGCGGCTGCTGCATTTGAGGACCTCAAGAAGTATGTGCCAAGCCCTCTCGTCTTGGTCGCTCCGCGGCCGCGGGATCCGTTGCGCCTGTACCTTGCGCCTACCCCTTAGAAAGTCAACGTCGTTCTCATCTCGGAAAGGCCAGCTGAAAAGAAAAGAGCGGCCCTACACGTCAAGGATCCCACTCCCGCCTCTCCCCGAGAGGACACCGCTGCACGGCAAGACCTCCATAGGGAGGACGCCCTCAACCCTCAGGAGAGCCCCAATACGTCAGAAGAATTTACTGTCGGTACCTCTACAGTCGCTCTTGTCGAACACCCTATCTACTTTGTTAACATGATGCTTCAAGATGCCCGCGAGAGGTACCTCGTGAAGCAGAAGCTTCTGTACGCGCTCCTTGTGGCTTCAAGGAAGCTTCACAGTACTTCGAGGGACACCCCATCACAGTGGTATCCGCGTTCCCTCTCGAGCAAATTCTGCGCAATTCCAACACCACGGGGCGCGTCGCGGAGTGGGATGTCGAGCTCCAATACTTTGAGCTCCAGGTCCTCACCACCAAGACAATCAAAGGAGGAGCTCTGGCATAGTTCAACGCAGAGTGGACCAGCTCATTGCCAGAGGAGGACACTTAGGAGGAGATGAAAGAAATACGCCCGAGAGGCAATAATAAAGTGGTTATTATCTTATTCCTTGTGATATGGACATAATAGAGATCCATGAGGTTTATTCATGCTTGAGTTGGAAGGAAATATTGAGTCTCACTGATGTTTATTATAAGGTGAATTCTTTCCTAGTAATAAATAATGTTTGTGTTTGTGAGAACGTTATACTACCTAAGCCTATGATATGTATGATTAGGTTTATTGATAACACAAACATGAATGGAGAAGAGGAAGCAAGGAGCAAAAGAAGGAGGCATGGAAAACAACTACAAGGAAATGATGTGTCAGTTCGGACTGGCAGGAGTCCCGAATTTGAAATAGTCATGGATTCTTCATACGGGCTCCAAATACAGCAAACGAGCACAATACGGATAGGGAATTTGATGGGCTTTCCAATGGATCCGGCCCCATCAAGAAATTCGACTCGTGAAAGCCGTGGTGACCGAAACAAGACACGAATAGTTTTCTGCCAGTTTCCAAAACGAGTCCAATTGGTGTGTATACCAATATGGCCGCACCCCTTTATGTGTGGGGTCCATATGTGTTAGGAAATAGGAGTCCTAGTCGAGTAGGAGAGGGATTGCTTGCGCAAGGAGCTTGTGGCCGCACCCCTCCCTCATATATAGCTACCACCTGCGTGTGGAATAGGTTAGACTACGTTAAAACCAAAAACCCCTAGACCTCTAGTTGAAACTGCTTGTTAGCCTTTCATCTGGAAGTTCATCTGCAAACTTTACGTGTTACCTGCTGTTCCACTGGGAATAAGACGGTACAGGACCACTTGTAGTCGGTGGATTACTTGTGCAAGAGTGTGGAGTTGAGAATATCCATTGGGTTGCTATCTTTTGCATTGGCATCAGGGATCAGCCGGAGAGTTCTTAGTGGCGCACTAGTTATCAATTCAGAAGTTATCTGTGAGTTCACTGAGAAGATTGGGCCACCCCTTATCATCTTGGTATCAGAGCTACAGGTTGCCTCGGTGAGCTATCATAATTTTACCTTTACTTTGAGTGTTTTTATTCCTATCCAGAAAATTGCCCCACAAAAATAGAGTAGTTCATTGCCAGAGCCTAGATCAACACCAATTTGCATCTACTAGTTGTTGTTTTCTGTTGATTTGCGTTTCCGTTTTTCTTTTTCATATTTTTAGGGTTCATCTAGTTCATCTTTTGTTTAGATCTATACCGAAAAACTCGCCAAAAATATTGCCCAAACCTGTTGCGTATTGCCATAGATCCGCTGCCGCGCGTTGTTTTCAATCTTTGGGCATCCGCTTGTTTTTGTCTCGCGTGCAGATCCGTGCAGCCAAATCGCTAACCGCGTTGAGTTGACCAACGCACGGTTCCGCGTTGCTGTTGTGCGCCGCACTACGCGCCGAAATTCTTGCTATAACGCGGTTGGCACACGGATCCCGAAGTTCGAGTGGGGGAAGGTTTCCGAGCATTAAATTCCGAGCGCCACTATCCTCGCGCGGTGTTCCGATCCCTGTCGGAACAGATTCCGAGCAGCACACCTTCCAAGCATCGGTTTCCGTGCGTCATAAGCCGGCCTGGACTTCCGCCGCGTGCGCGCCACGGGCTACCAGACAAAATCCCCAGATTCCGATCCCACAGCGCGCCAATCCCCCACGCGCAGACCACGCGCTACCACCGGTCCATAGACATCCCGCCAGACGCGCACTCGATCCGCCACTACGCGCCAACACTACATCCGACGCGTTTTTCTGGTCCACATCCACGCGCTGTCGTTCTCGATTCCCGCCCGCACAGCACGCGTTGGAGACAACAGAAAACACCTGGCCGCACTGTTTGGAGCCGTTTTTCTCTCTGTTATTACAGCCGCTACTGTGTGCTGCCATAACTCGTTTTGCTCCTGATTTATCCATAGATTCTTGTGCTGATCTTTGTGAGCCTTAGCCAAAGCCTTTCTACAGCAAAATTTTAGGTACACAACCCATAAGACTAGCTATATTTTGCTCGTTTTCAGGCTGCTCTTTATCATATATTTGTGTCACGTTTATAGCATTGTTATCACTTGACAGTATTGCTCCTATTGTTGTTATTTGGCCGGTAAAAAGTATCAAAAAAAAAGAGAAAAGAGAAAAAGAGAAAAACAGAATTGAAAAAAGCAAAAAGGCCTTGAGATATATTGATATATTTGTGGAGCTGTTTTCATCATTGCTATATTGACACACCATTGAGCAATCTTGTGGCTGAATATTATTTGAGCTTGGCTAGTGTCTTTCCAGTGCATTGCAAAATTTCCTCTATATATTTGCATTGCCACATTTGTCTCCATACTTGGTGTGTGTTTTCCGTGCTTTTTATATCACATTGGACAGCAAATAGGAAATTGTTATTTTGGTGTTGTTAGGTATCCATTCCAAGCCCCACCAAATACCTTGTTTGTCTTGTGATTGTTAACACCCTGGGTATTCTCTTCTTCACATCAAAGCATATTAGTTGCCACTACTTGTTGGTAAGTATTTCTATTCACTTTGGAACGGTAAGATAATCTATTGTTTTGCTAGATTTTTGAGTGAGTTGTGAGAGAACACCACATCCCATTGTTATTTGTTACTAACAAGTTAATCAATGGAGTTTGGTGGTTCTTCTATGTGCAGTGATGCTTTCTGGGAGGAGGATTCTAGTGGAATACTTTCACCAAATTTGTTCCACTTCAGAGGAGACATCAATGGTAGTACTGTCGCTATTACTCTTGATAAGGGTACACAGTGGTTTAGTTTTGTTAGTATTGAGGTTGTTGAAGCATTACAGTTGACATCTTATGCACCTCGTCATTCATTTATGCTAAAAACTAATGATGCTACACTTCACATTACTCATGCTACAATGATTCCGTTAACTATTCATGATCATACAGTAGAAGTTAGGTGTCATGTGCTTCCTAGAACATTTACTTGCTGTCACATTTTGTTGAGTAATTTTTGGTGCAATCTCTATAATGTTAATTTTGATAGCTATTATCCTGATATACAATTCTTTTGGAATAATAAGAGAGATTGGATATTTCATGAAAGTCCTACAACATTTAAAAGAATTAGACATCAACCATTGGTTATGAGATCTGTAGAGGTTAAGAAGACCTATGAGGCTGTTTCTACTAATGTAACTATGTCTACTCCTAGTGTTGTGTCTTGTGATGTGCAGGTTGCTTTTGAATAAAGGGAGCCTATAGTACAACCTGCACCACCACCACCATCACATCCATTGGAGGAGCATACCATTGTGCCTAGTTTTGTTTCTTGTGATATGCAGGTTACTTTTGAAGAAATGGAGCCACAACAAGTAGAACCTGCATCACCACTTGAGATAGTTGAATTGGTACCTAATTATTCTGAGGAGGATGCTATCGATAAAGGTGCTGATTTCGTATTACCCCTCTCAAGTATTGATTTATGTGAACCCACTAAATTGCTAGTTGATTCTTGTGAGTTAACAAGCATAGATAGTCCAACTACATGTGATAATGTGCTAATTTCGAAATTTAATCATGTGG
The DNA here is from genome assembly GCA_028641055.1 of Alopecurus myosuroides. Taxonomy (NCBI): domain Eukaryota; kingdom Viridiplantae; phylum Streptophyta; class Magnoliopsida; order Poales; family Poaceae; genus Alopecurus; species Alopecurus myosuroides. The sequence continues at coordinate 208,958,341 of CM054063.1, read as the reverse complement.
TTTTGATTTCACATAAAGAAGTACTTGCTAAAATACCACCTAATGATATTGTGGATTACATCATGTTAAATGAATCAATTAATGTGCAAAGTGCTATGAAAAAGGTTGCTGAAATTTCATATGTCAATTCTAGCAATTATGTTTCTTCTTTCACTTTTAACTTGATTGGTGACTATAACATGAGTGAAATTTTTATGGTGGATCATATATGCATAACTTGTGATAAAGTGGCCGATTTGAACATTGTTTTACCTTGGATAACTAAGCTACAACTTCCTACATATGAGCATGATTTTACACATATGTTTGGTTTGCCACAATACTTGTCACATACATGTGCTAATAAATTGTTCTTCACTTATATTTGCAAATTAAGTTGCAATTTTCATGATGAAAATAATAAGCATGTTCCCACCTTTGAGTGTAGTAATAAATATAAATTTGATCATAGATCTTCTGTGAGAATACTTGAATTGATACTAAACAATAAAATATATACACATATGATTCTCATTTTGATCATGATTTATTGAGCTTCACTTATATTTGCAATTGTGATTGCTATTTTATGGAGTGCTATGACAATTATGTGATATTTTTAAGCAAAATTCGTGGTCACATGTCTTGGGCACAATTTTATGATATGATAACAACTAATGCACCTCATTATAGATATTTGTATTGTGCATACACGTTGTTCTTTTTGTTTCTTCCACTTTCAGCTTACTACAAGCCAAGGACGGCTTGTCTTGAAGAAAGGGAGGATGATATGGACATAATAGAGGTCCATGAGGTTTATTCATGCTTGAGTTGGAAGGAAATATTGAGTCTCACTGATGTTTATTATAAGGTGAATTATTTCCTAGTAATAAATAATGTTTGTGTTTGTGAGAATGTTATACTACCTAAGCCTATGATATGTATGATTAGGTTTATTGATAACACAAACATGAATGGAGAAGAGGAAGCAATGAGCAAAAGAAGGAGGCATGGAAAACAACTACAAGGAAATGATGTGTCAGTTCGGACTGGCAGGAGTCCCGAATTTGAAATAGTCATGGATTCTTCATACGGGCTCCAAATACAGCAAACAAGCACAATACGGATAGGGAATTTGATGGGTTTTCCAATGGATCCGGCCCCATCAAGAAATTCGACTCGTGCAAGCCGTGGTGACCGAAACAAGACACGAATAGTTTTCTGCCAGTTTCCAAAATGAGTCCAATTGGTGTGTATACCAATATGGCCGCACCCCTTTGTGTGTGGGGTCGGTTTGTATCCATATGTGTTAGGAAATAGGAGTCCTATTCGAGTAGGAGAGGGATTGATTGCGCAAGGAGCTTGTGGCCGCACCCCTCCCTCATATATAGCTACCACCTGCGTGTGGAATAGGTTAGACTACGTTAAAACCAAAAACCCCTAGACCTCTAGTTGAAACTGCTTGTTAGCCTTTCATCTGGAAGTTCATCTGCAAACTTTACGTGTTACCTACTGTTCCACTGGGAATAAGACGGTACAGGACCACTTGTAGTCGGTGGATTACTTGTGCAAGAGTGTGGAGTTGAGAATATCCATTGGGTTGCTATCTTTTGCATTGGCATCAGGGATCAGCCGGAGAGTTCTTAGTGGCGCACTAGTTATCAATTCAGAAGTTATCTGTGAGTTCACTGAGAAGATTGGGCCACCCCTTATCACATTGTTTATGATAAATATTTATTTCTCATGCTAGAGTTTTATTAACTGGATATGTTGATACATGTGTGTTTTATAAACGAACAAGAGTTCCTAGTAACGCCTCTCGTTTAACTAGCTCGTTGATTAACTAATGATCAAGGTTTCCTGATCATGAACATTGGATGTTGTTAATAACGGGGTCATGTCATTGGAAGAATGATGTGATAAACATAGACCCTAAGTGTATATAGCAATACCCGTCTATTGATGCTTCCATGTCTTCTAGTAGTTGTAGCGACGGTCTCTCTCCCTCAAGTCATTTAGTTTACATTGTTATATCAAACATACGAATTAACTCTAATCCTTAGACCATGAGATCGTGTCAATCACTAACACCAAAAGAATGCTTTGATGTCAACAAACGTCACGCCATAACAGGGTGACTATAAAGGTGTCGTTGGGTATTTGGAATGTATAATTTCAGGATCATGGATCAAGAGTGGGATTTTTCCATCCAAATGATGGAGAAATATACTCTAGGACCTCTCGGTGATATTAAATCGACACCGCTTGCAAGCACGTGACTAGGTCAAAAGGATGTCATATCACGGAACGAGTGAAAGAGTACCTATCGGTAACGAGATTTAACTAGGTATGGTTCATACCAATGCTCGGATCTCGGACAAGTAAAATATCGCGAGACAAAAGGAATTGGTTAAGACGTTTATGATTCACACGATAACTAGATTCATCGTTGAATGTGTAGAGTCATTACGGATTTCTAGGTCCGCTATTGACCATTGATCGGAGAGGTGTCTGAATCATGTCTACAATATTCACGAACCGCAGGGTGACACACTTAACATTCAAAGACGTGTTTGAGTGGATACGGAATATCGAGAAAAGTTTGGACAGCACCAAAATTGTTTTGGGTAATTTTGAAATAGTTGAGGGGGATTCTTGTCAAATGGTTGTTAATAGATTTAACAACTAACTGAAGGGGTTATGTGTTAATGTTATGCGTTAATGGTTGTTAATGGATTTAACAACAATCAAGAACATCTCAATACAATGAGAGAAGAATTTGAAGAAACTCAAGAAGATATAGATGAGACCACCAATCTAGTTACTTTGTTAAAACAACGTTAATGTGTTAGTGTATTGATCATACCAATGAGTGTGGTATGACAATATTAGTTTGTTTTCTAAAAAAATTTGCTTGGTGTGAGGAATGTGTTGCTATATGTTTGTTATGTGTTGTTTGCAAGATGAGTTCCCTTGATCTGTTGTGTTGAAGTAGGAACTTCTGAAGTATGTTTCTAAATCTCTATTCATCCAGGCTAAACCAAACCCAACCCTATACCCATTTATCACCCATAGAGAGTTTCCAATTGGAGTGCACCAACTGAATTCATACCCAAGACCACCCTTTTGAGACACAAACCATCCAATTGAGGATTGCCAAAATCTTAGGATTTTGTTCTTTTGTGTGAAGGAACAATCACATCCATGATCAATTCCAACTAAATCCTAAGGAGAAGAGAGCAATCAACAAGAGAAGATAAACAAGTGGACTCAAAGTTACATGAGCTATGAAGATTTTGAAGCTTTTCCCTACACCATGAGAAGAATAGATGAACGAAACTACAAAAACTCAGTTAGTGAGGTATAAGAGTTTATGCAATCCCACTAGTGTAAGAGCCTATAGTTTAGCTCCGGTTTGTCTTTCATATTGGAAATTTTTTGTTAGACAAGTGAGATGACCTAGTGTTATTAGACAAGATTCACTAGTCCAAGTACAAGGTAATGATTGACTGCAACATGGATTGGCCCCCATGGTAACTACTCACATTATTCACTCTTTGCTATGAGGAATGTTAAATCTGAGTGACATACCTATTAGACAGGCGACGATGTTAAACCTGAACCATAGAATGGTAGAATACAATAATGAACCTACGTTAGTGTGGCTGAAAACATACTATTTTCGGTCAGGATCAAGCCGACCTTGGAGGTATTAAGATATGGAAGATATTGCCTACCATGAGAGTTTCATTAGAAATAGCATGGTGCTTGCTTTCAAGGATGACAACAACAAGATGGAAGATTGCCAAGGATATCAAAAGACCAAGTTGATAGTGAACCAAAGGCTTTTGATTGACCCAAATAGTGACCCCTCAGTGTCAAACGTAGTTCAACATACCTATGTTGGTCTACATCTCTACCATGAAGGAAAGTTCTACTCAAGCCAATCTCAATTCAATCTACACTCCAATCTAATAAAAATATACTAACCACAAAAGTTTCTTTTAAGGGTGGTAGCCCACCCAGTTGTTCTGGAACCCAGTCACCCAAACCTATGTTTCCTTCTAACCTTCCCAAATCTCGGGACGAGATTTCTTTTAAGGGTGGTAGTCTGTAACATCCTTGATTTTTGGAAAATGCAAAAAATCACAAAATTTTGAAACTTTTTTTTTCATGTAATGCAAGTCACCAAGAACAAAATTAGAAGCAAGAAACAAAAGGGAATAATACATAATGCAATGAAATTGAGTTAACCAATCCAATTCTGCCTTGTTCCTTAAACTCTAAAACCTTATTCAAAAATAAATTTATTATTATATAAAGGGAATATCTTTTATTAACAAACCCTTACCTAAAATATTTGCAACTACAATATTACTTTGAGGATACTTCATGGCAACAAAAATCAAAGATTTATAACCCTTAATAAATTCCAAGCCTCAACAACATTTGATAAGAATAAAATACTTAATAATAACTTTTAATTGTTATTCCAAGTTTTAAACATAAAGGTGTGAAAAATAAAATGCATTGTTTCAAAATAATATAAATGAGGGTTTTGAAAACAATATTATGACTTGTGGTTTTATTCTAAATTTTATTGATCAACAATATTAATTATTTGATATGAACTAATGAAATAGCCTTAAGTTACTATTAGTAAAACATTCATATCCTAAAATTATAAATTGTGAAAATGGTTTTTAAATGGCCTTCCAAAAATAATATATGACATGTAAAATGTCTCTGAAATTTTATTCAGAGAATAACATCAATTTATTATTTTCAAATTTTAAAAAGGCCTTAAAGTACTATTAGTGTTTTATTTATATTTTCAAAATATAAAATTCTGAAAACAATATGAAATGACTTTCAAAATATGTTTTCAACATTTGGAATGTCACAAAAAATTTAATTGACCAATAGCTATGTTTTATAAATTTTTTAATTAAAAATCACATTAAGTAACTATTAAGGAATTATTCAAATTTCCAAAATTCAAAAATAAAATATGTTGATTTGTTTTCAAAAGTGGTACTGTTACAAAGTATTTGATATTTAAAGAATTTAGAATTTTGTTTCATGTCATTTGGATAATTAAAACAGAAGTTATGATTTAATTAAATAAACAGAAATTAAAACAAAAAAAATGGATGATGTCACTCTGACGTCATCTTCTTCTTCCTCCGTTTTGGAAATCCCTCTGTCACGGCCGAAAATCCCACCACCGATTCAAGGCCATTAAGGTCGTGTTCCCCTCCCCTCTCTGGCCCTTTAAATAGCCCCGAGTCCCCTCTCCATTTCCCCTTTGTCCCCTCTCCAAATCCCGCAGCCACATCGTCGTTATTGCTCGCCGGAGTTGCCACTGGACGCCACCGTTTTTGTTTGTTTCCTGCCACCCCGGTGAGTCTTCGCCGCCCCCGTTTGTTCCATTCGAGTTCTAGTGACAGTGCGCATCTCACCGTGGCATGTTTCGTGTTTTTGGTACAGTAGATCAACGCCTCCGTGCACGACTGCGTCTCGTTGGAGTCGGGATCCCCTCCGCCCGCTCATCGCCATAGCTCTAGGAAGTGAGAAACCACGCCGTGTCCACTCTCGAGTTCGTTGTGATGCGCTGATTCACGCGGTGTCATCCTCGTGCCTTGGAACCCTCCGTAGTGTCGTCGCCTTCGAGCTGTTGCCGCTCCGACCATCACAATGCCCTCGCCGGTGAGATTCCGGTGAGGAAACCCTAACCCGCCCCCAGATCTAATCGTGGTCGTAGATCTATATCCTAAGGCCCATGTTGAATCACTTAGGCGAAGGGGTATCAACCAATAGGAACACGCCACGTGTGCGCAAGTCAATTGCGCCGATTTGGTTATCTGTCGCCCACTACAGCGCGTAGCCAGCCCAGGCCCAGTCCCTACCCATCGCCCTGCGTGGCAAATAACAGATCTGATCCCATCTGCCTCTGGAATTTATTTCCGAATAAAAATAGAATGTAAATTTTGCAGAAAAGCCCATGCATCTTAGATCTATCATAACTTTTGATCCATAAGCCCAATTGTAGCAATCTTGGACTTTTTGAAAAGCCCTTGACAATTAAAAACTTTTTCGCACTGGAAAAATTCAAATTTGACAAACTTAAATTTGGCCAAATTCAAATATGCTTGTTTGATGAATTTTGGCATAATTCAAATTCTACAAATCCAAAAAATTGTAAATAAAATATATTTGGAAACCTTAGGATGTGTAATTTCATACCATATGCCCCAAAATAATTTTTGAACAAATTTTATTGGAATTTAGAATTAAGTTGTATATTTGAGTATTTTTTGACATAGATTTAATTCTATAAATAATTTCAATATAGTTCTTTTTGCAAAATGGTTCCATTTGGTAAACTTGAACCAGAGACATCCTTTCCCAACCTTTTTGGACACCCTTGGACCATGTCCATGTGTTTTTGACCAAAAAAAACCCAACATAGTGATGCATCCATTTTCACCATGTCTTAGAAAATTATTTCCATCATTTATTCTTTGATGTTATGACTATTTGGAGCCAAGACAAGTCTTTAGAATGTGTCAATCACATATAGTACCAAGTAGTGACCCTTAGCTTTCTATCTACTTCTCCAATCCCCCATTCTTGCTTCAAGAATCTATCAAGATTACAAAGTGAATGTCAAGACTCAACCACAAGAAGGAACTCCATCTTCAACTTGGTGGTAACATGAAGAGATACAAAGAAGATCATCGAAGAATTTGAAGTAAGGTAATCGGACTTCACAACAACTAGAAGCAACTCAAAGAAGTACAAGTGTGAAGAAATTCAGAAGAAAACACCTCCCTCTCTCTTTCTATCTTTCTTCTTGTTGCTTTCCAATTTGACTTAGTGGTATTTGTGCCCATCCCATATCTAAAACAAGTAGTGAAGTGAAGACCATGAAGATTTATCAAGTTCAAGAGAAGCTTCACAACAAGGAGGAAACTACAATAGAAGAATGAAGATGAACTTCAAGAAGAGAAGCATGTGAAGACTTGGAGCCATCCACACAAGTTGAATAATAACAAGTTGATTGACCCAAATGGAAAATCCCAAGACTTTAATAGTTAGTTGAACCTATACTTACCCTAAACCAAAATAGAAAGACTAAACTTAGATCACTCAAATGTTTTGATGAAAACCACTGAGTGTTACACTTTGTTATGTGTTACCTTAGTTTAGATGGTGAGATCACAAGGGTGAACTCTTGGAACTTCCTCGACAAGTATGTTTATAATAAAGTTAGATCACATCAAACTCAACCTAATCCATCTCAAGTAAACCCTTGGAACTTCCTTAACAAGTATGGAACCAAGAAAGAATAAATCTTCCCAACTCAAATCTTGACCTTGTCCTAGCAACTTGGTTAAACCCCTTTTTGACATGATTGTTGCTTTGTATGATTTCTTCACATGTATGTTTGTTTGATAGCATGTTTGTTTATTTTGTTATTGTGTTTTCAATGAATAGATTGTACGAAGAGCAACGATCTTTTGTGAAGAGAGTGTGAATTATTTACCAACTTCAACAAGGAAAGTAACACACCATTCTACTACCCATTATTTTCTATATGCGTTAGTTGATTTTGAGTAGTATGCATGATAGGAAATTTTACTAAGTTATATTATGCTATGTTATATCCTTGTAGTGTGTACAAATCCTTATACCTTGTTATTTTGATGGCTTGGTACTTAGTAGATTCTTAGCCTTGATACAAAAATTGTTTTACTTGATGTTGTGGAAAAAAAATTCTAAGTAACAACTTCAATGAACCACCTGGGTGGATTGGTAGTGCGGGGCTGTCGAAAGTTGAGTGTCTCCACGAGGGGAGTAGACTTGAAGGACTGCCACCCAGGAACAAAGTGATTATGATGTTCCCCAAGTTTAGATTTCTTCCGGTGCAGCCTTTAGTCATATGGGCTCTATCTTGATTAACTAAGTTGCAAGGATTCAGCATGGGCTTGACAAGCAGATGTAGCATAATTATAGGTGGAACGGGTCTTGCCATTAGGTTGAATTATTGCTTCTGAAAGATCTCGTCTCAATCTTCTCCTTTCCTTAATGCAACCAGAGTGTATAGGATGTTTGGGCTGCTTTGAGTCTGAAGGTGAAAGTGCACAAACTCTGCAGAGTCAACAAACTAAGATCTTATTCGTGTCCCCGGTTATGGACAACTATGAGCAGCTGGACAAGGATGGACGGAAGAATCACATCACCATTTTCAATAATTAAAATTTTGACCAAGTGAACAGTATTGTAGTGCTTGGATTTTAGCCCAATGATGTCACCCTTTGAAAAAGAAAAGTTTTCTTTTACAAAAGAGATAGGAGAAAACTTTCTTTATGCAAACTTAGACAAAAACTCTACCAAGACAAATATGCATGTAGTATTAGTCTTCCCATTTATATCCACCATAGTGTTACTTGCCAATACATTAAACTGTATTGACCCCCTTTGTGGCTGCATATTCCATATTGAAGATGTTTCTGGAGACGAGTGGGGATTTCGTTTAGGATCTCGAGACTATCGCAAACATGTTTTGCCTGTGGCACATGAAGAAGATGGGCTCAATGTTGTACTTTGTTTTCCGTTGTATTTCTTTGTTTCCTGCTAGTCTTCTAAGACTATGCAAGTTGTAATACTATTTTGTAAAGACTGGATCATGCGATCTAATAGAATTTGATGCAGATATTTCATTTTGTACTATGGTGCTAGCAATTGATCCAGGGACTAGCACAATAACACAGGTGTCCTTACATTATTTGAATGTGGGAACGCTACAAAAGTACTACGATAAACCCCCTATACTTTTGGGTCATCAACACAATTTTCTGGCACCGTTTCCGGGGAGTGAAGCGCTATTGGTAAGTGGAATCGGTAAGGGAAATTTTTACTATGAGTGTTGTTTTTATTTCTGTCTGCTGCTTTATTTTTTTATGGAGAGATCTCCATTTGATTCCCTATTTGGGAGTACTACTGTCACTTCTAGGGTAGTAGATGACCCATTATTTGCTCAACTGGATTGTTTTAGCATACCTATAAAAATTGTTGAACGTGTTATGGATAACTGCTACTTTGGTGATGGAATGTCCATCCTGGTGATCATTTATTCTTCATAAATAAATTGTGTGAGTTATTCAAGTGTGCAGGTATTTCAATGGACCAAGTTAAGAGGAAAGTATTCTCTTTATCACTAAAGGGAAAAGCTGCGGAATGGTATAAAATGCTCAAGAATGATCGATCCATTAAATAGGAGGAAATTGTTATCCTCCCAGTGAGATTCAAAAGGATCGGAATCAAATATATAACTTGTGTCCTCATAATGGGGAGAGTATTTCCCAAGCGTGGGGGAGATTGAAGTTACTAATGCTCAAATCTTCCATTCATGAGCTCACTAGTAATATTGTTATTAATAATTTCTATGCAAGGCTTTCTCTTCATGATAAGGATTTATTGGATTCTTCTTGTTCTAGATCATTTACAAGTATTAAAGGAGAAAATAAATGGTATCTTCTTGATCGTATTCAGGAAAACACTTAAGGATGGGAGAATGACAAAGGTAGAAAGTTGGGTATCAATTATGATTATGAATGCATTAAATCCTTTACGGGAACGGATAATTTTCATAATGTTAGTGCTGTTTATGGTCTTGACTCTCAAATCTTTACAAACTGTTTTAAGGCTTTTGCCTCTTATCTTGATATTCCCAAAGAGGCTTGGAACAAGTACCATGCACCTTATAAAGATATCGTTAATTGTGTTCATGTTAGAAATATAGAAGTTCATACTTCTAATCATGTTCTTCATGAACCTTGTATTGAGAAGATGCATTTCCTTCTTAAGGTAAAGGAACGTTCTATTATAGCTAGTGTGGTTAACAAAAGTACAAATAAATCTATAGAACCCGATGAATAAAAAACTTTTGAACCTAGAGTAGCAATAGTAGAAGACCTTGTCACTGAAAGTGTAGAAGATGGACACATAATCTTCTGTGAAGATGCTTCTAATATTTTTTTTCACACCCTAGATCTAGCAAAACTAGTGTTCCTATGGTTTCTATTAGGATAGGTGATCGTTTCTATTACGGTTTATGTGATATTGGTGCAAGTTCAAGTGCTATTACTTATGAGATTTATAGAGAAATCATGCATGAAATTGGTTCTTGTTAACTTGAAGAAATTGATGTGGTTATTCAGCTTGATAATAGAGAAACTATAGTAAAACTAAATATCTTGTTGATTTTCTAGTACTTGGTGCAGCTGCTAGTAAAACTTGTCCTATCATTTTTGGTACACCTTTCTTGAACACTTGTGGTGCTATTATAGGTTTAAAGAAAGAGAAAATTTTAACTAAATTTGATTGAGGATCTTATGAGTTTAATTTAAATCTCCTTATGAAACTGAATTGCCTAATGAAGATTTTAAAGTTGATTAGCTTGCTTCTATTGCTCTTGCTCCTAACAATGTTTTTCATCAATACATGGAGGACCACGAAAGTGAGGTCTTTATGGAAGAAATAAATGAGATTGACGAGATTCTTTTTCGTCAACCAGCGATGCTGACACACAATTTACCGGTGGAAGACTTGGGTACCACAATTTTTTAAACCTTTACCTTATAATATTAAATATGCTCATATTGATGATAAGATAACATATCTTGTTATTATTAGTTCTAATCTTTTAGGTAAAGAAGAGGAAAGATTATTGGAAGTATTGAAAGAAACACCGAGGAGCTATTGGATATACTCTTGATGATTTGAAGGGATTTTCCATGAAATATGTCAGCATGCTATTAATATGGAACCTAATGCAAAGTCAGTTGTTGAACATCAGTGTCGTTTAATTCATAATACGAAGGAAGTGGTAAGAAATGAGGTATTAAAACTCCTTGATGTTGGTATTATTTATCCTGTTGCTGATAGTAGATGGGTAAGTCCCGTGCATTGTGTTCCTAAGAAAGGAGGAACTACTGCTGTGCAAAATTAAAATGATGAGCTTATTCATCAAATAGTAGTAGTTGGTTATAGATTGTGCATTGATTTTATAAAAGTTAACAAAGTTACTAAGAAAAGTTGTCACATAAAACTTATTTTTGCTTTCTTGATGGTTATTCTAGATTTTCTCAAATTGTAGTTAGAAATCAAGATCAAGAGAAAACAACTTTTACTTGTCCTTATGGAACTTATTCTTATAGACGTATGCCTTTGTGTGACGCCCCGGGATCGGGCACTATGCAGATTTCAGCATTCCCGCCAAAATCCACATAATAACCGATTCCAGGTTGCCACTTGTGATATCATTACAACAGTTCACGAATAATCCACAACAACAACAGAAAAGATATATACAAGATGACTCAAACGAGTCAGGGATACAACTGATACAATACAAAGATCCAAAGCAACAGCGGAAGAAACAACATAGCGTCCGACTATGGACAAGATACAAATTGGACTAAGAGTCCTGAAGATAACCGAGAGCGTCCAATCCCTGCCCAGGCCAAGCCGGAGGGATTCCCAAGCTAACGTCGACAGACTTCAAACCTGTTGACTGCAATGTTGAATATGCAGCCACGAACGGAGTCGTGGGTTAGTACGGTTAAGTACTGGCAAGATACCAGCGTAACCAAACATCACAAGGTACAAATACTTTGGGTACAACGGAAAGGAAGGGATTATTGCAAACAAGCGGCAGCGGGCTGCACTAACCAACTACAGAAACACGCTACAACTTCCGGCTAACAGAAAGAAGATAAGATAGCGTATCGTAACCAACTACACTAACCACCAAACAAACCCATCCAATGTTACCCCCTACTAAGGAAGCAACCCAAGGATAACTCACACCGTTGAATTAATGATGTTCAACTTATTGTGTCAATAATCCTATTACTAGTCAAAATTAGCATTAGTTAGGTGTAAGTTGTTCTGAGTACTTGTTAGCCAGCACTTTCACCAAGTCATCCATAACCGCGGACAAAACGGCTTCTCGAGAAGATTTAACCCTGCAGGGATGCACCAATTTGGCCGTACACGTAAGAATATCCCGCCAGACGGGAATCAAACCCACCAAGCGAGGTACTCAACACAACCCAACTCTTCTTCGCATCAAGCCCAAAGAACCCCGTGCAAATAAGCGCACGGCTAATCAAGCCCCACGAAGAAAAGGGGACCCTCATAGCACTCTAAGAACGTGTCTCCCTAAATGCCGACTACAAAAGTTCCACCCTGGCCACGGGTTCGCACCTGCATATGCATGCGGCAAATGGAAAACCCGAACTATGAGGCGATTTGGACGAGATGTGAATCGAATCAAGTTGAGGGGGCGCCCATACTCGCTTCCCACATGCGGTTAGTGCGCTCATCATGGATCAGTAGACAAGACCCTTTTCCTAGTTAGGGTCGACACTAGCAGGCTTCAAAACCACGCCGGGCCTCCTGCCGGTGCCTTAACATCAAATTATTATTACCAAAACATTAACATGTTGTTGATTGAATTGAAACCCAACTATCAAACTAAACAGGTGATAAGACGGACAACAAGACTTGAGCGCAAACAACACTAAGCATGCAACTACGACACGAGGGCCAACAAGGTAAACAAGCAACAGTTAATAGGAAGTGGAAGGAAGGCTATATCATGGCTGCAAGTTAAACATATGATAGGATCGAGACACAAGGACCGAATCAAAAGGCTAGAATAAGAACAACGGAAAGAATCGGTAACAAGTGAGGAAAGGCAACACGGGTAGCAAGTGAGTATACTTGCCTGAGATCCAGCAAGTAGAGGTAGCAGAACTTGTCGTTGCTCACATCATCTCAACGTCCTATCCGCGAAGAAGCAACGAACTAAAATAAACACCGGATGCAACAATTACTTCTACGGCAAACATCCAGCATGATCCTATTTTATATGCATGGCATGGCAAGATGCAACAGGGGAAACAACTTAAGCAATTTAATCGGAACCGGAGTCCGGAGAAATAGGAATTGGTTCAAGTTGTTTAGCTAACCATCAATTTAATTGTTATTTAGCATGGCAAACAATAAAGTAGATGAGTTAGGCAATTTAAATGGAAGGGGGCAACAGTTGGAATTAATTAGCCCACACATTCCATAGGTTGTCATATAGATGAACATGCATAACAAAAGCTAAAATGCACAAGGCAAGATGCAAACAGGAATATGAATGGCATGAACATGTTAATGACATGGATCTGATTGGAAAACATATTTTATTGGTTGAGAAACACTTTTAAATGATTTAGTTAAGCACATTACCAATTTAAATGCATTAAATAAGAGGTGAAACAATTGGTCAATTTAAATGTTGCAAACCAGAAAACAAAGTTGATATTCAAGTGTGGCATTTAATTTTGGATGGATTTCATGTTTTGAGTATTTAATTTGGAGCAACCATTTGAAAGTTATTAATTATGCCATTTAGTTTGTCATTTTTAAGGATTATTAAATAACCTTAATTTTAATTGTCCAAATTGCAAAACAAAGTTGATAATCATAAAGGTGGTTTCATTTTGAGTGGAAAACATATTTTGTTTGTTGAAATTGGAATTTAATTGAGCAAGTTATGAATTTTGCAATTTAAAAGATTTAATTAAAGCATTGAATTATTGCACCACTTTTAATTAGGAAAAACATTAAACAAATTGCATTGAAAAGGTTGAACACAAGTAGCAAATATTTCACTGAACATTTAGAGTTATCAAACATAATTTTTGGGTTATTAATGAATTTATTATGCAATTTTCCATAATCATTCTTATTCTTCCCTTTTTAGTAAACAGAGGTAAACATGTTCAAATTTAATTCAGTTGTGGCCAAATAAAATACCAATGTGTAGAGTTTGTTAAGACAAATTTTTAGAGCCCAAGTTTGCTTAAATTGGATGAACCAAACTCAAGTTATGAAATTCCAAAGTTTCCACTTTTTATTGCATTTTCAGTAATTAATTATTTAGTGCAAACATTGTTACAGAAACATGTTGCAATTTTGTTACTAATGGAAAGGGCACAAGATTTTGAAACCACAGGAATTTGAATCATCCAATTTGGAGCAAAATTCAATTTTATATGGATTTTAGAATTAATTGCTCAGAGCTGTGTTTCTGAAATTCGGGCAGAAAAAGAAAAAAAGCAGAAATAAAAGGGTGTGGCTTGGGGGGATCGAACCCAGGACCTCCCACAGCGCGGATCTGGGCCTTAGACACTGGGCTGCTGCGGCTTGGTGATACGAAGGGAAACCACGGGTTTTTGAGGAGAGCTGACAGCGTTTTTTTTTTGGCTAACTGACGAACAAACATGCAGTTACGGGCAGAGATCGCTCTGGGACAGTGATCGCCGGAGAACCACGACGGCCGAGTGAGGGATGGCCAGCGCGAAGGCTGGCCACAGAGCAAGGAGGGAGGAGGAAGCCCTAGGGCATGGGAGGGGGCCCTCACCTCGGTTTAGGCGTTGAAGGTTGAAGGGGAAGGCGTCGCTGTAGTCGATCATGGCAGCCGCGGCGGCGACTTCCCGGTGACGGCGCGGCCTATGCAGGCGTCCTCCGGCCGGGGCCTCTTCGGGAGAAACGGGGATGGAACCCTCCTGGTTCCATTCCCGTTGAGAGCGCGGGCCGGCAACAAGCAGCGCAGCGGCGCCATGGTCGCCAAGGTGCGGCCATGGTGAGGTTCAGGGAAAAAAATTCAGAACAGAACGAGAGAAAAAAAGAGGGGATCGTGGGGAAGAAGGGGAGGTGGCGGCGGAAGGAAGAGGAGGGGGAGAAACTAGGGTTTCTAGAGGGGAGGGGTGGTAGATAAAGGAGGGGCAGGTGAGGAAGGGGGGGGAGCTCGGTGACAGCGACGTCTCCCCCCTGTACGGACAGAGGTAGGAGATGGAGATTGGTGGGCTGAGGGAGGTGGGCTGAGGTGGTGGGCTGGCCTGCCTCCCCACCCAAAGGGTTTTCTTTTATTTATTTTTTTGTTCTCCTTTTTTTTTGCAGAAAAGAGAGAGAGGGAGAGAAAAGAAGAGATTTTTGGGGTTTTATGTTTTATGTAATATTTTTTTATTGATTAACAAAACAGCAATAACAAGGTATGTTACTTATTTTCAACAATTAAAAAAAAGACAATTAGTTTGAAATTTGGTATTTGAAATTCATATAGGGTTTCATTTGATTTTTAAAATAGACAAATTTTATTTAATAAGCCCAACACTAAGAAAACTTAGTGAGCTTAAAAGTTTGCAAGTTGTTAAGTTTTAAACCACATTTTGATCATGCCCACTACAAATAATTTGATTTGAAGTTGAATTGGAATTTACCATTAGGGTATTAATTAGAGGGAAATTTATTAACAAGCAAATCAACTTCAAACTATTGAAAACAATTGGATTTGTTTAGTTTGCAATTTTCAATTTGGAAACTGTGGACAATGTTTGAAAGTTTAATTTGGTTTGAATTTTTGAGTTGTTTTGAAAACAGAGTGCAATGCTTAGGATGCATGTGATGCAAAGCAAAAGAAAACAAACAACTTTCTACTCAGGGTAACACCCCAGGTGTTACAGACGACACCACTAACAAGGGATTGCGCCCTCGCAATCCACCTGCTAACCCGGGAGGGGAAAGAAGTTCGACTATCGATTCTTCATGCTTCCAGCTGATCTCCTCGACACCACTAACAAGAGATTCTTGCTCGGGCTGATGACGATGTTCTTCCACCAGGAATCTTCCGATGATTGAACCTATTAGGTTAAAGGCTCAGAAAACGTCCACCCACGTAGGATCCTAACACTTTGAAAGATTGAGTACGAGAGTAGACTCCAAAACAAATGAGATAGAAGGAGAAGTAGAATAGAGATAAGGAGAAAACAAGAATCCTATTGAGATGTTTCCAAAATAGTTTAGCAGAAATAGTTTTCGACACTCTAGAAACAACGACGGTTAGCGAGGTTATCCTACAGGCTTTGCGGACCCGTTGCTTCGATAACCATTCGTATCGAAACAATATCGGGAATCGGAAACCATGCTCTGATACCATTTTGTGACGCCCCGGGATCGGGCACTATGTAGATTTCAGCATTCCCGCCAAAATCCACATAATAACCGATTCCAGGTTGCCACTTGTGATAACAATACAACAGTTCACGAATAATCCACAACAACAACAGAAAAGATATATACAAGATGACTCAAATGAGTCAGGGATACAACTGATACAATACAAAGATCCAAAGAAACAGCGGAAGAAACAACATAGCGTCCGACTACGGACAAGATACAAATTGGACTAAGAGTCCTGAAGATAACCGAGAGCGTCCAATCCCTGCCCAGGCCAAGCCGGAGGGATTCCCAAGCTAACGTCGATAGACTTCAAACCTGTTGACTGCAATGTTGAATATGCGGCCACGAACGGAGTCGTGGGTCAGTACGGTTAAGTACTGGCAAGTTATACTCACAAGATACCAGCGTAACCAAACATCACAAGGTACAAATACTTTGGGTACAACGGAAAGGAATGGATTATTGCAAAGAAGCGGCAGCGGGCTGCACTAACCAACTAAAGAAACACGCTACAACTTCCGGATAACAGAAAGAAGATAAGATAGCGTATCGTAACCAACTACACTAACCACCAAACAAACCCATCCAATGTTACCCCCTACTAAGGAAGCAACCCAAGGATAACTCACACCGTTGAATTAATGATGTTCAACTTATTGTGTCAATAATCCTATTACTAGTCAAAATTAGCATTAGTTAGGTGTAAGTTGTTCTGAGTACTTGTTAGCCAGCACTTTCACCAAGTCATCCATAACCGCGGACAACACGGCTTCTCGAGAAGATTTAACCCTGCAGGGATGCACCAATTTGGCCGTACACGTAAGAATATCCCGCCAGACGGGAATCAAACCCACCAAGCGAGGTACTCAACACAACCCAACTCTTCTTCGCATCAAGCCCAAAGAACCCCGTGCAAATGAGCGCACGGCTAATCAAGCCCCACGAAGAAAAGGGGACCCTCATAGCACTCTAAGAATGTGTCTCCCTAAATGCCGACTACAAAAGTTCCACCCTGGCCACGGGTTCGCACCTGCATATGCATGCGGCAAATGGAAAACCCGAACTATGAGGCGATTTGGACGAGATGTGAATCGAATCAAGTTGAGGGGGGCGCCCATACTCGCTTCCCACATGCGGTTAGTGCGCTCATCATGGATCAGTAGACAAGACCCTTTTCCTAATTAGCGTCGACACTAGCAGGCTTCAAAACCACGCCGGGCCTCCTGCCGGTGCCTTAACATCAAATTATTATTACCCAAAACATTAACATGTTGTTGATTGAATTGAAACCCAACTATCAAACTAAACAGGTGATAAGACGGACAACAAGACTTGAGCGCAAACAACACTAAGCATGCAACTACGACACGAGGGCCAACAAGGTAAACAAGCAACAGTTAATAGGAAGTGGAAGGAAGGCTATATCATGGCTGCAAGTTAAACATATGATAGGATCGAGACACAAGCACTGAATCAAAAGGCTAGAATAAGAACAACGGAAAGAATCGGTAACAAGTGAGGAAAGGCAACACGGGTAGAAAGTGAGTATACTTGCCTGAGATCCAGCAAGTAGAGGTAGCAGAACTTGTCGTTGCTCACATCATCTCAACGTCCTATCCGTGAAGAAGCAACGAACTAAAAGAAACACCGGATGCAACAATTACTTCTACGGCAAAGATCCAGCATGATCCTATTTTATATGCATGGCATGGCAAGATGCAACGGGGGAAACAACTTAAGCAATTTAATCGGAACCGGAGTTTGGAGAAATAGGAATTGGTTCAAGTTGTTTGGCTAACCATCAATTTAATTGTTATTTAGCATGGCAAACAATAAAGTAGATGAGTTAGGCAATTTAAATGGAAGGGGGCAACAGTTGGAATTAATTAGCCCACACATTCCATAGGTTGTCATATAGATGAACATGCATAACAAAAGCTAAAATGCACAAGGCAAGATGCAAACAGGAATATGAATGGCATGAACATGTTAATGACATGGATCTGATTGGAAAACATATTTTATTGGTTGAGAAACACTTTTAAATGATTTAGTTAAGCACATTACCAATTTAAATGCATTAAATAAGAGGTGAAACAATTGGTCAATTTAAATGTTGCAAACCAGAAAACAAAGTTGATATTCAAGTGTGGCATTTAATTTTGGATGGATTTCATGTTTTGAGTATTTAATTTGGAGCAACCATTTGAAAGTTATTAATTATGCCATTTAGTTTGTCATTTTTAAGGATTATTAAATAACCTTAATTTTAATTGTCCAAATTGCAAAACAAAGTTGATAATCATAAAGGTGGTTTCATTTTGAGTGGAAAACATATTTTGTTTGTTGAAATTAGAATTTAATTGAGCAAGTTATGAATTTTGCAATTTAAAAGATTTAATTAAAGCATTGAATTATTGCACCACTTTTAATTAGGAAAAACATTAAACAAATTGCATTGAAAAGGTTGAACACAAGTAGCAAATGTTTCACTGAACATTTAGAGTTATCAAACATAATTTTTGGGTTATTAATGAATTTATTATGCAATTTTCCATAATCATTCTTATTCTGCCCTTTTTAGTAAACAGAGGTAAACATGTTCAAATTTAATTCAGTTGTGGCCAAATAAAATACCAATGTGTAGAGTTTGTTAAGAAAAAATTTTAGAGCCCAAGTTTGCTTAAATTGGATGAACCAAACTCAAGTTATGAAATTCCAAAGTTTCCACTTTTTATTGCATTTTCAGTAATTAATTATTTAGTGCAAACATTGTTACAGAAACATGTTGCAATTTTGTTACTAATGGAAAGGGCACAAGATTTTGAAACCACGGGAATTTGAATCATCCAATTTGGAGCAAAATTCAATTTTATATGGATTTTAGAATTAATTGCTCAGAGCTGTGTTCCTGAAATTCGGGCAGAAAAAGAAAAAAAGCAGAAATAAAAGGATGTGGCTTGGGGGGATCGAACCCAGGACCTCCCACAGCGCGGATCTGGGCCTTAGCCACTGGGCTGCTGCGGCTTGGTGATACGAAGGGAAACCACGAGTTTTTGAGGACAGCTAACAGCGTTTTTTTTTTGGCTAACTGACGAACAAACATGCAGTTACGGGCAGAGATCGCTCTGGGACAGTGATCGCCGGAGAACCACGACGGCCGAGCGAGGGATGGCCAGCGCGAAGGCTGGCCACAGAGCAAGGAGGGAGGAGGAAGCCCTAGGGCATGGGAGGGGGCCCTCACCTCGGTGTAGGCGTTGAAGGTTGAAGGGGAAGGCGTCGCTGTAGTCGATCATGGCAGCCGCGGCGGCGACTTCCCGGCGACGGCGCGGCCTATGCAGGCGTCCTCCGGCCGGGGCCTCTTCGGGAGAAACGGGGATGGAACCCTCCTGGTTCCATTCCCGTTGAGAGCGCGGGCCGGCGACAAGCAGCGCGGCGGCGCCATGGTCGCCAAGGTGCGGCCATGGTGAGGTTCAGGGAAAAAAATTCAGAACAGAACGAGAGAAAAAAAGAGGGGATCGTGGGGAAGAAGGGGAGGTGGCGGCGGAAGGAAGAGGAGGGGGAGAAACTAGGGTTTCTAGAGGGGAGGGGTGGTAGATAAAGGAGGGGCAGGTGAGGAAGGGGGGGAGCTCGGTGACAGCGACGTCTCCCCCCTGTACGGACAGAGGTAGGAGATGGAGATTGGTGGGCTGAGGGAGGTGGGCTGAGGTGGTGGGCTGGCCTGCCTCCCCACCCAAAGGGTTTTTTTTTCTCCTTTTTTTTTGCAGAAAAGAGAGAGAGGGAGAGAAAAGAAGAGATTTTTGGGGTTTTATGTTTTATGTAATATTTTTTTATTGATTAACAAAACAGCAATAACAAGGTATGTTACTTATTTTCAACAATTTAAAAAAAGACAATTAGTTTGAAATTTGGTATTTGAAATTCATATAGGGTTTCATTTGATTTTTTAAATAGACAAATTTTATTTAATAAGCCCAACACTAAGAAAACTTAGTGAGCTTAAAAGTTTGCAAGTTGTTAAGTTTTAAACCACATTTTGATCATGCCCACTACAAATGATTTGATTTGAAGTTGAATTGGAATTTACCATTAGGGTATTAATTAGAGGGAAATTTATTAACAAGCAAATCAACTTCAAACTATTGAAAACAATTGGATTTGTTTAGTTTGCAATTTTCAATTTGGAAACTGTGGACAATGTTTGAAAGTTTAATTTGGTTTGAATTTTTGAGTTGTTTTGAAAACAGAGTGCAATGCTTAGGATGCATGTGATGCAAAGCAAAAGAAAACAAACAACTTTCTACTCAGGGTAACACCCCAGGTGTTACACTTTGGTTTGTGTAATGATACTGCTACGTTTCAAAGATGCATGACTGCTATTTTTCATGGTTTTTGTGAACAAATTGTGGAAATATTCATGGATGATTTCTCCGTCTATGGAACTTCTTTTGATATCTATTTGTACAATCTTGATAAAGTTTTGAAGAGATGTGAGGAAACTAATCTTGTTCTTAATTGGGATACATGCCACTTTGTGCTTAATAAAGGAATAGCTCTGGTACATAAATTTTTTTGAAAGAGGTATTGAAGTTGACAGAGCTAAAGTTGAAGCAATTGAGAAAATGCCCTGTCCTAGGGATGTTAAAGGTATTAGTAGTATTCTTGGCCATGCTGGTTTCTATAGGAGGTTTATTAATGATTTCTCTAAAAAATCAAAGCCTCTTATTAATCTTCTTCAAAAAGATGTACCTTTTGTTTTTTATGATGATTGTAAAGAAGCTTTTGAAATTCTAAAGAAGGCTTTAATTATTGTTCCTGTTGTTCAACCACCTGATTGGAATTTACCTTTTGAAATTAGGTTTGATGCTAGTGATTTTGTTGTAGGCTCTCTTGTTGGACATCGTATAGATAAGAAGTTGAATATTAGTCATTATGCTAGTAAGACTCTTAATTCTGCTCAAAAGAATTATGCTACCACTGAAAAAGAGTTCCTAGCTGTAATTTTTGCTTGTGATAAGTTTAGACCTTATATTTTTTATTCGAAAGTTACTATTCATACTGATCATGCTGCTATTAACTACCTTATGGAAAATAAAGATGCTAAGCCTAGGCTTATTTGATGGCTGCTGCTTTTACAAGAGTTTGATTTGCATATTGTAGATAAGAAATGTGTTGAAAATCATGTTGCTGATAATTTGTCTAGATTGGAAAACATTGCTTATGATCCTATTCCTGTCAATGATAGTTTTCCTAATGAACAGTTGGCTGCAATAAAAGTAAGCTTCCAACATAATCCTTGGTATGCAGATTATGCTAACTTTATTGTTTCCAAGTATTTGCCTCCAACCTTTACAGCTCGGCAAAGAAGGAAATTATTTTATGACTTCAGGCATTATTTTTTGGATGACCCCCACTTATTTAAAGAAGGAGTAGATGTTATTAGTCGAAGATGTGTTCCAGAACATGAACAAAGAGAGTTATTGATAAAATGTCATAGTAGTGCTTATGGAGGACATCATGCTGAAGATAGAACTGCACAAAAGGTTCTACCATGAGGTTTCTATTGGTCTACTCTTTTTAAAGATGCACGAAAGTTTATTTTATCTTGTGATGAATGTCAAAGAGTTGGTAATATTTCTAGAAGCAATGTAATGCATATGAATAATTCTCTTGTTATTGAACCATTTGACTATTGAGGATTTGACTTTATGGTTCTGTTTCCTCCTTCGAATGGTTATACTCATATACGTGTTTCTATTGATTATGTTACTAAGTGGATAGAGGCTATACCTACAATGAGTGCTGATGGTAAAACCTCATTAAAAAATCATAAAGATGTTTTTTTGCCTAGGTTTGGTATGCCTGGATATCTTATGACTGATGGAGGTTCTCACTTTATTCATGGTGGTTTTAGAAAAACCCTTGCTAAATATGATGTTAATCATAGAATTTCTTCAGCTTATAATCCCCAAACAAGTGGGCAAGTAGAATTATCACATAGAGGAATTAGATCTATCTTGCAAAAGACTGTTAATAAATCTAGGAAAAATTGGGCTAGTAAGCTAAATGATGCTTTATGGGCCTTATATAACTTCTTACAAAAATCCTATGGGTATGTCTCCTTATAATATGGTTTATGGAAAAGCTTGTCACTTACCGTTAGAATTAGAACACAAGGCTTATTGGGAGGTGAAAGAACTAAATAGAGATTTTAAACTTGCTGGTAAGAAAAGATTGCTTGACTTGAGTTCTTTGGATGAATGGAGAAGTGAAGCTTATGAAAATGCTAGACTCTTTAAAGAGAAAGTTAAAAAGTGGCATGATAAGAGGATTCTTCAGAGAGAGTTCCATGTTGGTGTGAAAGTTCTATTGTATAGGTCTCGTCTCAGATTTTTTGCAGGAAAATTACTCTCGATATGGGATGGACCTTTTGTTACCGAAGAGGTGTATCCGTTCGGGAGCAATCAAAATTGTTTCAATTAATGATAACACTACACAAGTGGTGAATGGGCAAAGAATCAAAAATTATATTTCTGGAGATTATTGTAATGAAGAGGTTGATATTATTCAAGTGGTAACTCCGGAAGTGTTCATCAAAGAGAAAATTTCAGAAACTGCAGAGTCCGTTTTCGAATAGGTAACAGTTTTGGTAAGAAAAAGTTCACTCATATTTTTCCATTTATATTTTTGTTGTTTTTAGTAAATATGAAAAATTATGAGACGAAAAGGGGTAGGAAACGGTGCCCGGAGGCACTACACCATGCGATGGCGCGGGAGCACCCTTGGCCGCGCCACCACATGGTGTGGGCACCTCGGAGCCCCTCTCCGACCCATTTTCGCCATGTACCTTCCTTTTGTTACGAAATTTACAGCTGTATAATCCCCTAGATCCCTCGAGGTCCGTATATCGTTTTCTCATCGTGTTTTTGTTTCGATCTGTTTTTGTCAGGATTGTTTTTAGCTTTAGAAGCACCATGGTCTCCGCCAACAACAACAAGAGGAAGGTACCTATGGAAGATGATCTCCAAGACCCTAAGCTGGAGGAGGAGATCGAGAGTGGAGCTGAAGGAGATGTAGAAGAATACCTGCGTGTGTACCCACGCGCCACCATTGCAAGCATTGGAGTGGTAGCAAACCCTTTCAAACTCAAGAAAAGGGAGCGGATGAGCACCGGAGGAAAGGCCCCACGTCATTGTTTATCTTCAAGGACACCACCTCAGGCATCAAAAACCCTTCCATACTTTAATCCATAAGCATAAATTTCAGAGGGTGCCTCAGGCAGAGTTGCCTTCTAGCTAGGACATGGATCGTACTAATAATGCAGGGAAAAGAAACCATCAATTTGGAGAAGTGTGGGGGAGTGAGTCCAAGACTTGGGAATCAGAGCCGGACAAGTTCATGAACCGTATCGAGCATAACACGGAGTTGATTCGTATTCTCACCTACAAGATTGATGATTTGAAGGATTCAGTTTATAAGCTTATTGGAGATTCACCATCACCACCGAAGGATTAATTCGTCATTGGTATTGGCATCCCCTTGGCTTGTTCCAAGCTTGGGGGAGTGTCGCGGTGTCACACCTTTATCTTTCACCTTTTTACTATTTAGTAGAGTCATATCATGAGTAGAGAAGTTATAATATAGGATGGTTTGCAGTGTGGAAATATATCTCCTTTAGTTGGTTATCTATGTATCCCTTGGTGTGAGTTGTTGTTATGAAAAATTATTGAGAAGTTCTATCATTTACTTTCTCTACACCTTATTTTAGTTTGCAATTTCTGTTATATGATTGATCTTGTTGTTAGTATTGGTATCAATTTTGGAGCATCAAGTTAATCTATTTGGTTTTGGCAAACTTAGAATTGGTCGGTAGCAACAATACTTTGAGGCTTAATTAGAAAAGAGGTAGATGCATGTAGATACATTATTCCATTATATTTCTTTCTTGTTGGCTCATAAGCTTAGTATTATCAAGTTAAGATTGTTTGTACTTCCAAGGAAGATTGCATGATTGTTTTCTATCAAATGTATATTTGTTTGTTTCCCCCGACTCTTATGCTTGCTACCCAACCTTGCTAGCCAGAAACCTGTACTGAGAGGGAATGCTTCTCGTGCATCCAAACCTTAAGCCAAAAACCGTACCATTTGTGTCCACCATATCTACCTATATATGGTATTTAACCGCCACTCCAAGTAAATTGCTTGTGTGCTACCTTTAAAACCTTCAAAATTATACTTGTTTTGTGATCTGTTTTAGCTCATGAGGATGCGGTAGACGGTCTTTATTTCACTCGTTGATTATACTTTACACACATGTACTAGTGGCACATCTGCTTATCCAATTGCTAGAAGAGCTACCAACGGGGTGCCCATCCCCAAACATGGTTACTATAAATTCTCTTCACTCTTTTTGCCCCTGATTTATCAGTTAAAGCATAATTGTGTAAACAAAAGAGAAGAGGGATGATCTACTGACCCCAGTAGAAAGAGCGTCCTTCAATGGGAGCCGCTCTTGTAAAGTCTAGTTAGCTTGTGACTTACTCTACTGTCTGCTTCCTGATTCGTTGATATAGACATACACCTCTCTCAAAAATTGTTTTCAACACCTCTGATTTATCAAATAAAAAGCGCTAGAACATGAGTTGATCGCTGCTTCCCTCTGCGAAGGGCCTATCTTTTACTTTTATGTCGAGTCAGTAAAACATATTCCTTTTTATATCAAGCAACATTTGAGTTGTTGTGATCTTTCGGATATATACCGATTAGGGGTAGATCCGGCATTGTCCTAAAGAGCCGGATTACCAGGGTGGCCTGATTGGTAATGGTTCATAGTCCATAAGGCGTCCCAGTAAGCTGACGCACAGAAGCCGGATTCTAGAAGAACCCGGACCACGGTCCAAAGTGGTGCGGCTTGGAGAAGAAGGAGGATTCCTGCTTTCCAAGTTAGATGCTTTCCATAGTCTTCTAGGTTTCCTTTCTGTAAGCCCTAACCCGGCTATTATATAAAGCCGGACGGGATAAAAGCAAGAGAGAGACAATTAGCTACAAGCCAACTCGCCGAGAAGTTGATCCTCGCCGAGTTAGCAAACCCTACTCACATTGTACTTTGTATACTCCAGGCTTCAGCCCTGATTTAGTGAGATTCCAGGAGTAGGAACGTTGCTTAGTTGCAACGTACCAAACCTGGGTAAAATTGGTATTCCTGGTCGTTGTGCTGCCACATCCTCCCACGTCTCTACCCGTAGGCTCATGGCACCCCCGTCTATGAACCCTACCACGATGTCTCGAAAGTTGGCGCCCACCGTGGGGCCAGCGACGTGAGGCGTTAAGTTTCGATCGGGGATACTCGGCGGAATCGGCAGTACCATAACTGTCGGAAGCTTGGAATTCGACAATGACGTTGGGCGCTTCCTCGACAACGGATCGTACATGCCAGCACAGAATCATCTGGTAAGTGCCTGCGTTTTACCGATTGGATCTGCAAATATCTTTATCGGATTAACAACAGAAGCAATGGGATTATGTGGTGGAAGTAAATTTATCCCACCCGCCCTATACCCAGTTGAAGAAAACTATGATGCCGGATTTTGCTCAGATCGCCAAAACCTTGAATTCGTTGCCCATTCGGAGATGCCTGTAATCAGATCTCACTTCATTGGCATGGTGCGTTCCTACTCCTGGAATCTCACTAAACACGACGACCAGGAATACCAATTTTACCCAGGTTTGGTACGTTGCAACTAGGCAACAATCCCACAGATCAAGTGGAAGATCCGACACCCGCCAGTGAAACGGTGAATTCGGAAGCCGACTCCGTACTAGCTGCCATAGAGGCAAGATTGGAGTCGGAACCTGGATCAGAAGACATAGATTCAGAAGACGAAGATGAAGACGCTTTCGAAAGAAAGGTTAAATCTATGACGGGGGGCTTCCATGAAGTACTTATGGCAAAACCGACTGATAACTGAGATGCCGAAGAAGATGAAGACCCCAAAACACCTCCACCAGATAAGGAAAGAGAGGATGGTGAAACCAGCCCTATTTACCCCGACATCAAGGAATTGACAGAGGAAGAACCTGGTAAAAAACTCCCTCTTCCAAGAACAAAAAGAAGACTGCCAAGAAACTCCAGAAGAAAAAGTTAGCAGACAATGCTAGCCAAAACCTGGAAGCAGGAGGAACAAGCAGGGTCACACCTGTGGAGAAGAAAAAGAAAGAAATCTCCGTCCCTGAATTGTCGGAACAGGAAGAGATCAATCTGATCAAAACCCCAGTCGCACCCTACGAGCCACTTGAAGTGCTGGAAGCCATAAGGCAAGCCATTATGCGGCAACAGCAACAACTATTCCAATCGCAAGAAAATCTCCTCAAAGCCCAAGCTAGTGTGAAAGCAAATCAAGAGGAAATTGAAGAATTCGAGAGACGGAATATGTTCGGGATAAAACCCACGAGATTACCTGGAATTGCAAGGTCGGGTGTACTGCCAGCAAAGGAATGGTTGCAAAACCCTTCCTGGCAACGACAGGTTGACGGTGTAAACGCCAAGGGCGAACGCATCTATAAAACCGCGGCAGAAAACGCGGAAGCCACGTTCGCCATCCTTAATGACGATCTGTACTCCAAAGAGGAAAAGCTGCAAGGAATGTATGATTTCTTGAGTAAAGCAATGGAACAGCAGCAGCGAGGTCAGGCAAGACCAGGGAAGTTGCATGACGACTCGGCCCTATGCAAAACCGCCACTTGCGCTGCTGGAGAACCTAGACCTGGAGAACCTGGAGATTCAGGCGATTCTAAGGACAAAAAGGGAGATCCTAAGAAGGATAAGAAAATCCCTAACAATAGGGATGAAGCGTCCAGAACGAGATCCCATATGCCGAAAGGCGGAAATATAACCCGCGATCAGAAAAACAAAACCGGAAAGACGGAAAAATGATGCTGCCTCCGAGACGCCCAGCTGAAAAAGCCGGAAGATAGGAAAATCCTCACAGACGTGAGAGGTCCCGTACTCCTCCTAGGAATAAGGAAAGACCAAGGAGTAGAACTCCGCCTCGTTCCAAAGGACACGATAACGGACGGAACAGGGATAATCCCGGAAGAGCGCATTCACGCAACAATGGGCCAGAAAGGAGCAGATCCCCTTCCGTCCATTCAGCCGGTAGATATTCCACACACGCTGATAAAGCAGAAAGAGATTATCTATACTTTGGACCTAAGTGTTTCACTAACAGGATCCGAAGAATAAAACTACATTCTGGCTTTGCCAAGGTTGGTCCAACTTACCAAAAGTATACCATAAGTACAAACCCGGATACATGGCTTTCAGATTACTATACTGCCGTTCAGATCAACAAGGGGACAGACCTGGAAGCAGCAAAATTCCTCCCCCTAATGTTGCTGGATGGAGCCAGAGATTGGATTAACGGGCTTCCGTCAAGAACAGTGGATAGCTGAGATGATATGGCTAGAGTATTTGCTCAGCACTTCCAGGGTACGTACAAACGTCCTAAGAGCATCAACCAGCTAAATTGTTGCGTCCAATTTGAAGATGAGTCGTATGTCGACTTTATATCAAGATGGACAGCAATGAAAAACAGCTTCTCTGGAGTAAGTGATGTACAAGCAATGCATGCTTTCATCAATGGATTAAAACCTGGTCTCGTACAGTTCATGGTTGGTTCAAAAGAGCACAAAGATCTTGGATCTATGCTTACGACCGCCAAGGAACACGCAACAGCTTAAGATGGCATCAGAGCGAGATGCTTTGGTTCAGGCCAAAAAGACGCCCCATTCTAAAAAGAAGACCACTCCAAAAGTACAGACAAAACCCAAAGAGGTAAATTTAGCCTTTAGAAAGGATACTGGCGGGAAATGGAAAGGAAGAAACACAGAGCCTATCTCCTATTCTAAAGAAGAATGGGAAAAGATTAAGTCGGAAAACTGTGTCCACCATTCGCAATTTAGGAAGCCTACCCACACAAATGCACAGTGTCGCCTCAATAAGCATATGAAGGGCACTATAGGATCCGGGAATAAAGGAAAGATCTCCAAGAGGAAATTCTCCAAGCAAAAGCCAGAATCCGAAAAAGAAGACAGTGAATCGGACACTGACGAAAAAATCCAAGAACAACAGCGAAAAGGTGAACCAAAATTCCCGAGAGTTGAGGGAGAATGCAATTTAACTTTCCTGGCAACTCCCTCTACAAAGGTGGCAAAGAGGACACCTTCGAGAAATAAACACGGTTGTTCCACCAACCCCCAAATTCTTGAAGTACTCAAACACACCAATTACCTCGGATCAGTCTGATCATCCCGGAAATATCCCAGAACCCCGCATACAAGTTCTAATTGTAAGCCCTATTGTTCAAACCACTAGGCTAAAAAGAGTGTTGATGGATGGAGGATCCAGCATCAATATTATGTACCTGGATACACTGAAGCATTTGCGAATCTCCGAGACCTAGCTCAATCATAGCAACATATGTTTCCACGGCATCGTTCCTGGCAGACAAGCACAATCCCTACGAGAATATTCCCTAGATGTAACCTTTGGAGAGAAAGAGCATTTCCGACAGGAAAAAATCTCTTTCGAGGTGGTGTCGTTCGAAAGTGTATACCATGCAATACTCGGACGTACAACTTTTGCCAAATTCAAGGCAAGATCATGTTATATTTATAACAAGCTGAAGATGCTAGGGCCAAAAGGAGGAGTAATCACCATATTGGGAGACTTCAAACTGGCCAATGAGTTGGAAAAAGGAAACGCCCTTTGTGCTGAAAAATTAATAGCAAAGGAAGAACTAAAAGAACTGGCAAAGGAAGTACCGCGGATGGAAATGCCGGTAGGAAAAGAAAGTCGGAAGCCGGCAGATAGATTCAAAGCTTCCGAGAATACAAGACAAGTTGTGTTAGATCCCAAAGATCCGGCAAAAAAATTCGTAGTATGGACAGGGATGACCGACAAATAGGAAAGCGCGCTCATCGAGTTCCTCCGTGAGAACTGGGATATTTTTGCCAGGTGTCCTGCGGACATGCCGGAAGTACCCAGGAACTTGCTGAGCATCAATTGAAGGTAATTCCAGGCTCAAAACCCGTCAAACAAGGTCTCCGTCGTTTTGATGGAAGAAGACAGAAGGCTATAGGCAAGGAAATTATCTGGCTTTTAGCAGCTGATTTTATCCGGGGAGTTATACATACTGATTGGTCTGCGAACCCAGTATTAGTCCCGAAGAAAGATACTACTGTTCTTAGGATGTGTATAGATTACACCGGCCTGAACAAACCGTGTCCAAAAGATAGGTTCGCATTACCGCGAATCGATCAAATAATAGATGCCACTGCTGGCTCTGAGCTTTTATGCTATTTGGACGCTTATTCCCGGTACCATAAAATACGCATGAGGGAAGAGGACCAGATCAAAACTTCCTTCATAACCCCGTATGGTACATACTACTACATAACCATGCCTTTTGGCCTGAAGAATGCAGGATCTATATACCAGCGTTGGATGCAACGTTGCTTGCATAGTCAGATCGGCAAAAATGTTCACGTTTACGTGGACCATATAGCCGTAGTTTCCAAGGGAAAGGATACACTCCTTGAAAACCTACGAGAAACCTTCGAAAATTTGCGTACTTACAAAATGAAGTTGAATCCATTAAAGTGCGTACTCGGGGTTCCCTCTAGAAAGCTTCTGGGTTTTATCGTTTCTCACAAAGGAATAGAAGTAAACCCGGAAAAGATCAAGGCAATCTTGAACATCACAAAGCCTACGTGCTTAAAAGATGTACAAAGATTGACGGGTTATGCAGCCGCAGTCAGTAGGTTTATAAGCCGGCTAGGAGATAAAGCTTTGTCATTAACTCATTATGCAAATTGTTGAAGAAATCCGACAAATTTGAGTGGACAGAAGAGGCGAACAAAGCATTAACCCAGCTGAAAGAAACCTTGATAAAAGCACCAATTTTGGCATCGCCAAAAGATGAAGAACCTACGTTGTTGTATCTTACAGCAACAAACAGGGTTATTAGCGTTGTGATAATTGTGGAAACACGGAAAGAAGAACAAAGTATACCGGATCAGCATCCAGTATACTATGTCAGGGAAGTTTTCTCCGAGTCAAAGCAAAGGTATCCACATTATCAAAAGTGGCATATGGCATGTTTTCGCATCTAGAAAACTCCGCCATTATTTTCAAGGACATTCCATAACAATGGTAAGCAAACCACCACTAGGGGATATCATTAACAATGCGGATGCAACAGGCCGAGTAGCCAAATGGGGCATTGAGCTAGCTGCGTTCGACGTTAAATACTAACCTCGGACGGCAATTAAATCCCACGTGTTGGCAGATTTTGTCGCCGATTGGACAGAAGCAATGGATAAAACACCAATGCCGGAGTCGGAATACTGGATCATGCACTTTGATGGATCCAAGATGAAAGAAGGTGCTGGAGCTGGTGTAGTGCTAAAATCCCCAAAAGGTGACATTATAGAGTATATATTGCAGATACACATCAACGCCAGTAATAACGTGGCAGAATACGAAGAATTACTTCATGGCTTGTATATTGCAAAAGAAATAGGCTTCAAGTGCATACTATGCTATGGTGACTCGGATTTGGTACAACATCAGCTAAACCAAACATGGGACGCCAAAAGCCCCATCATGACCGAATATCGGAGAACGGTGGACGAGTTTGCCATTTGCTTCCTTGGATTTGAAGTACTTCACATCAAAAGGGAAGAAAATTGGATAGCGGATGCATTAGCCCGCATGGGGTCAGAAAGAGTGAGAACCGTACCACCTGGTGTGTTTGTCCAACACTTGCACGAACCATCGATCAAGGTGGAGGTATTGATTATCCTCTCGTTTCCGAGTCAATTGAAGTTCTGCTCGTTAGCCCGGATTGGACGTGTAACATCCCAATTTTTGTTACATTAGGGTGTGTGGTGTTGTGTCATCTCATACATGCATAAAAACATTGGTTAAAATTTTGCATTTGAAAATAATAAATGAAATGACCAAAAATCACTTAAAGTGATCACCCAAATTTTGTTCTAAAAATAATTCCAATTTTGGAAAGCAAGTACATGGTGAGCTTGCAAATTTCCTAAGGTTTTCAAAAAGTATTTTTGCCAAATTTTCTGTTTGCAAAAAGGTCCTCAAAACTTCTATTTCTGTTCTGTTTTCAAATAGAGAGGACTTTGTTGCTAATTCCAGGAATGTAGGGGGTTTTCGCAAGATTCCCGTTGTCTTCTTCGTTGAGACAGAACAAGGAGCTGCGTGGCAGCTCGACCACGCCGCTGCCACCTCCTACTCGCCCGTGTGCTTGAGTGGCCGAGGAGATAGGAAGAAGTTGTGCCCTCCTCCCTCTCCCTATCCTCTCACTCGTTGTTCCCTCTCTCTGTAACCGGCCGGGAGACCAAACCCTAGCTGCCCTCTCCGGCCGCCGTCGACTGCCGCCTCTCCGGCCGCCCCGGGCTAATTGACGCCGCAGGAAGCCCCGTCGTCCTTCCCTTTGCCTCTCCCTCAGGCGAATCGAGCACGGGAAGCTCGGAGACGCCGCCCCGAGCTCGTCTTTCCCAAGTCCGGCCACCGTCCGCCCGGCTCGACCGCGGGCGACTCCGGCCTCCTCGTCCTTCCCCGACCGCTTCATCGGGTTCGCGGTGAGCTCCCGGACCTCCCGGTACCCTCCATGCCCCCCCTCTCGCTCTGTACCGGCTCCGCGCCGAGCTCCGCCGCCGGCCGCCGTGGCCATGGAAGCCGGCGAGCCTCCGGTGACCAAATGGTAGCGGCGCCACCACCCCCAGGCGTGCCTCGGCCTCCTCTACGTCCCCATCTAGTCAATTTCACAAACGAATCGAAGAATCACTCAAATTTGGAGATCATCTGTGAAGAACAGGAAACGGTGATGTCATCACTGCGTCATAATGACGTCATAACTCCCTGTATTTAGTATTTCCATTAAATTCCAGAAAAATGAATAATTTTGGTTAATTAATATCTTCCAATTTATTGCTCAGAAAAATAAAGTAAAAATTTGGGAAAGATCAGAAAAATGTACTCTTTCCAAATATGTCATTTTTAGATATGTTTGACAAAGTTGAATTTTTGGCCTTTATTTAATATTGTTTAATCTTTTAAAATAGAAAAGTAAGTTTTTATTCACAAAAATTAGAACATTAAAAGTTAAATGTCAAAATGACAAATCCAACCTAGTTATGATGTTTTCAAACCCATTTGAGCAACTAAAATGGTACTCACTTTTATAATCGCCCGAAACCCCCTCCGGGGTCTATTTTCGGGGTAATTTCAGTAAAATTGCTTAACCAACATCCAAACCCTAGCAACTCATTGAACATGCCTAGGGCTTTATTTCAGTGCATTAACCTGCTCATGCATACATATTGCGCATTGCATCGATGCCATGATTGATTGTTGTTCTTCTTTTCGGTGTTGTTTCCCCCTCGGTAGAACGTGACTCCGAAGTGAAGGCCAGCAGTCCAATGGCGAATACTTGATCTTAACCGACAAGTCAAGCACTTATTCCTGAAGACTTTATCTGGTTTTCTTATAACCAAGGCAAGCATAACCTCTTATCTGCTCATATATGCTTCCGAACAACCTTTGAATCTCGTACTTTGCATTCGATTCCAAACTATTTGATGCTAGTAGACATAGTTCACCTATATACTGCATTTGCCTCAATATCCTGATCCACTGCTCCTAGCCGCCATAGATTTGCTTGTGCGCATCGCCAGAGCCTCATATCTGCTTCGCTTAGCTTTACATGTTGTTACCTCTGCTCCATCCGGTTGATGAATCAGAGATGCGATAACCTAGTATGATATGATGACGTGGTAAGATGAGCACTGTCTGGTTAACTTGATTTAAGGCTTGTACGGAAGGCCACTTGGGAAGTGGTTGTTCGTTTCGTACTTGCCACCCCTAGGAGTAAGGTCGGACGCAGAAGCCAAGACTGAGCGTACAACCACGCGCGATGGCCATGAGCCTCGCCGACCGACTAACTTAGCTGGCTTTATCCATGAGTCACGTAGTTTGAGATTTCCATTCGGCACCGCAAATAAAACCTTTTAGACGGTTTTGAAAACAAAATGCTCCGCTAGGGCGTGACCGGGGCCAAGTGATGGACGTACACGGATCTTGACCCCGCCTCACAGAGACAGGTGCCGTCAGGAGGATGGCCAACTCCCTGTTGACGGGGTGGCCCTGTCTTGGGTTGACTCATGGATAGGGTTGGGTGAGGTAAAGGTCGTGGCCAGCCACCCTCTGCCGCGTTCCATGGAAGAGCGTACATGTGGCGCTAAGAGTCGGATGGTACGAGTGGGTAAAGTGTACCCCCTGCAGGGATAAATCTTTTCGAGAAGCCGTGTCCGCGGTTAAGGACGGCTTGGTGAAAGTAATTTGGCCATAGACAACTTGAACATGACGTAAAAGATGTTGACAAAGCATGGAGGCAATAGATGAAGGGTGCCTCCCCGGAGATGCCGGGAGGGGTAATCCTTGTAGCATGTGAGGTGCTGGGAAATGATGTTGGTGGATGAAAAGATGATGATTTCAGAAGTTGAGTAGTCTTCTCATCTGTTTTGAAAATACTCCTTTAGACGTGCTATTCCTCCTCGATTTGTAAAACAAAGATTGCTTTACGCAAAACAGCCTTCATAAAACCTTTCTGAAGATAGCAGATATATAATAGGTTAATTAAGTCTTGTTGAGTACCTCCCGTACTCAGGTTTTCTTATTTTGGTTCAGGAGAAGAACTCCATCGGTGGTGATTCAACGTGGACATCGACGAGTAGTTTGGGGTTCCCAGGTAGCAGCCTGGAATCTATGGGCTGGGACGTCGCCTTATGTTGCGGCCTCTTAGGCCTTTTTGGTTCTTGTTGATTAGCAACATAATTTGCCTTCCGTTGTCTGATGTAATGTTGGGTCGTGTGACCTCTGCTAGTAAGCCATACTCTAGTATCACCTGTTTAATAAAGTTTCTTTGTCTAGAGTGTTGCTTTGATCGGTTGTTGGTTTCGAGCTCATTGTTATACAGTTTTGGCTATGCCTGCATAGTTGTCGCAGTCGAGGGGTTGTGGAGCCGATGATCCATGTCCGAGCCCGCCTGTCGATTTGATCGGCCTGGGGCGAGGTAACCCCAGTAACCCTCGATTGTTGTTGCACTTTCTGGACACATAGCATCTCTGTATAGCCTTGGTCCCGTTTCCTTCAGTTTCATTCGATTCGTGGACTCTTTGATATGCATAGTTGGTTATGACTAGCATGGATACAAGGAGTAGTAGACTGGGGATCCGGACTACGTGCCGATGAATCCAGTCTGCCTGCCGTTGTTTGTTACGGCCGGGGCTGGTAACCCTGAAGCCCTTGTGGGTCCATGTCTAGGAGCACATAACAGTATGTATATCTCTGGGTCCGGGGTCGTGACAGGACGATTCCATACTTTAACTTCTTAGTTGATCAGAAGTTCCCGGATGGAGCAGACGAGGTCTTGCAAAGGCAGATATAGCGCCGATGCAAAAGATACACGGTAATTAATGGTTTCTTGTATAAGCGCAGCACTATCGAAATTTTTTAGCGATGTATTTCGCAAGAGGAAGGACGAGAAATTTTGCAAGAAATCCATGCAGAAGATTGCGGACATCATGCTCAATCAAAAAACATAGTCAAAAGAGCATTCCGTGCAGGGTTTTTCTGGCTCAAAGCCAAGACAGATGTCGAACACATAGTAAACACATGTGTCAGATGCCAGTATTATGCCAAGCAGACGAATATGCCACCTCAAGCACTCAAAACTATCCCTATAACATGGTCGTTCGCGGTCTGGGGGCTAGATATGATGGGACTATTCAAAACTATAAGAGGCGGACTTACACATCTACTCGTTGAAGTGGATAAGTACACCAAGTGGGTGGAGGCAAAACCCATCAAAAAACTTGACGGTGTGACTGCCAGAAACTTCATCATTCACGTAGTCATGAGATATGGCGTTCCACACAGTATAATCACCGACGACGGGACAAATTTCTCTATTGGAGAGTTGGCAAAATATTGCCGTCAAACGGGAATACGCCTAGATGAGATAGAGTTGATGTGATATAGAATTGGGATTCGTGCTCCCCTCCCATGTGCAGAACCTCCCCCATGGCATTCATGGCTACTCCATAGATTCATCTATTGAATTATATCAAGATTCCTTGTTGATTGCTATCCTTTCCCCCTTGGTATTCAGTTAGTGCCACACCAATCTTTCTCAACAGACTCTTGAGCCTCTATTGAGGCTGTGGATCGGCCGTGAAGGTAAATCGGTTCCAATTAGCTTGTTGTTGACTTGGGTTTGCGATCCCTCATAGGTTTCACGGGTTATCCCCTTTGTGTGTGTGTTCTTTGTGATGTTCTTCGTGTTTTCCGACATCTCCTCTCCCCACGTTTGTCAATCCGTGAAGATCGAGCCCACCTAAAGGCCTGACCTTTATCAACTAGAGATGTGCGTGTGTTTTTTGGCCAAAGATTCTCAAGAAAATTAACAAAGCTAGCTACACTAGTTTAACACACGCAATAAAAAACTAATTGCGGTGTGAGAATTTTTCTTGTGGCCTAGTTGGCTGCTGCTACTAGCTGTATACATGCCCATGCACATACGTGTTGGCTAGCCATTAGTTTTGCTCAATCGGTCGCTCGTCTTGGTGTCCTCTGGTTTTCCATGTATTTGTCTGAAGATGTCGGCAATCGTCGGGACCGAATTCACCACCTATCCCACCTAAGCCTTGTTTACTTCTAGTAGCATATTTTATTGAATCCTGAAAAATCCTCACTAGTCCGTTTACTACTCCGATTTTGAAGGGGAAATCCCCACAAATACCCCACCAACCACCTCACTTTTTCCTAGATTAAAAACTTTAAGCTAGTGTATTGTGGGGGAAGAGTATTTTAGGGGATTTGGTGATCACAAAATCTCCTCCCGATCCCAATCCCCTAGGGGGTAAAAATACCCAAGTAGTAAAGAAGGCCTTAAAGACGGAGCCTTTGGGACTACATTAACGAAGTCGTCTGATGCCCGCGAGTATGATGATTCCAATAATATTATGGAGCAGCGAGGATGGACTCGGGGTCGACGGATCTGGCGCCTATGATCGTCCAACGAGCTGGATTCATGGTGGGCGATGCCGAATCGACGCGTCCAGAGGCCGCAGCCACCATAGACGATGATTTGACGTTAGAGATCTATGATGTTGCGTTCACCTGATATGTTGTGAATGTACACATCATATGTTAAGAAAGCACGTGCATGATGTTGCAATATTTTTTGGGCGTTGGTATAACTTTTTTTTCTTGAATTTTTTCTTGTTGCAGAAGTGATGTCAAAATGTGATAAAGTTGTATAATGTTTGTAGTGAAAACACATGCGAGATGTTGCAATGCTTCCCCTAGTGTTTTCCACAAGTTGTGATATTTTCGGGTTTTTGATGTTCCACTACTGATTTCAAAATGTAACAAACTTTTTCTTGTAGTTTAGGCTTGACAATAAGGTAAATTCTCTAGATAATGCAACTAGTGGTGAATTTACCTATATGACAAGGCAAGCAATTAATGCAACAAGTACGAGTAAGTAAAGAGAGAAGGAGGAACGAGGTAACCGATGGAAGCACACGGAGACACGATGTATTCCCGAGTTCCTCCTTGTTAAGGGAGTACGTCTCATTGGAGGGGTGTGAGCTCGCCACGAAGGCCTACTCAACGCCACTAAGGCTTCACCCTATTCTCCGATGAACTCCGCCACAAAGGCCTAGTTCACCTTCCACTATTGAACCCCTTTGAGGCGGGGATCGAATCCTTTACAAACAACTTGGGGCACACACCCACAACCAAATTGGGGGCTCCCAACTCTTCTTGAATCACCAACAAGTAACAAGATGCCTAGGTTCTCCACAAGAGGAAACCCTAGGCAAAATCCCTCAAGCTAGAGAGGGGGAAATGAAGAACGGCTCGGTGAAGATGTAGATCGGGGCCTTCTCCTTCAATCCTCCAAAGATCTTCAAGATTGGGTGGAGGGATTGGGAGATATGAGAGATTTGGTGAGTTCTTAAATGCTCATAAATGCTAAGGGGAAGAACTAAATCTTGGGGAAGAAGAGGAGGGGTATTTATAGCCCCTCCTCACAACTAGTCGTTGTGCAGGAAAAAGGGTACCGGAATATCCGGTCCAAGTTTGGACCGGAATATCCGGTTAGCTTGTTCCACGCAGATCTGCAGAGCTGTACCGGATTATCCGATCGTTCCGGAATAATCCGGTAGGTGCCAGCACGCATATCTTCTAGTCCTTCGCCATTTTTCCACTTCTTCATCAGCAACCGGAATATCCGGTATGGATATGAAATATCCGGTACAAATAATCCGGTTGACTCCAGCAGCTCCAAACTTCCAGTCCTTAGCAGTTTTGCGCAGCAACCGGAATATCCGGTCCAGGATGAATAATCCGGTCCAAATAATCCGGTTGACTCCAGTAGCTCCAAGCTTCCAGTCCTTAGCCATTTTTGCGCTCCTTCAACAGCAACCGGAATATCCGGTCCAGGATGAAATATCCGGTCCGAATAATCCGGTTGGGTTCTGTCCCAAAAATCTCAGGCCAACTTCACCGTCTTTTCGGTGATCGATGTCGATGTTAAGTATAACACCTGCACGCTGAACACCTCGATAAATAATGTACTTAGTATTGTTAACTAACACACAAAACACTGGGAAAACGAAATGCACTTTCAATCTCCCCCTTTTTGGTGTTAGATGACAATACTAAGATTTGCAATAAAACCTTGACAAGAACATGTTTGAAACAAAATGGGAACGTCTCCCCCTATCTCTATGCATATATTTTGTTTGCCTCAAATGCAAATAGATGCAAAGATGTAAGGTGAGAAATTTCCAACAAGTGGCAAACATGTCAAAGAACCACTACCACTAATAGGTTGAGAGTAAGATGGAAGCATATACCTTGTGCGAAGATAGTGTGTTCAAGTATAACCAAGCACAATAATAGATAATACTCCTCAACATATCAGATAGATAACCATAGCCACTAACATAGATAATCCATGATAATATCCAAATAACCAACATAGTCTCACACACATAATAGCACACATAGTTTTAACGAGACAATAAACGAGACAATAAACGACATAAGTTCACGAAAACGAAGATACTAAAATGGACACAAGCTCTCAAAGAATGATAAAAGCAAATGCGTGTGCCCGAACCCATGCAAATCCCGTAGTCTAATAGCTACTTAATAGCTACTTCTCCCCCTTTGGCATCGAGACACCAAAAAGGAGGGAAATAGCTAATCTAACGTCCCAGACACGGTCTAAGCATCCGACTCGCCTCCAGACTCCTGCTCAGCATCAGACTCCTCATCCTCATACTCCTCATCATCATCCTCATCATGAGCTCCAGAAGCAGTATCCTGAGTAGACCGGAGAGCCGCCTCAATGCTCTCCCAAGGAGTGGAATCTGCAGCAGACCAAGCAGAATACGACTGAGTAGTGAGAGGAGCAGGTACATCACCAGTGGCACCACTGACGTGGTGGAGAATCTGACTCTGAGTGCTAGCCATGGCGGTGTCCCTGCGATACGCCCTGTACTGCTCCTTGTGGATGTCCACCTTCATGCAGAGCACGTTGCGCTGAAACCAGGAGAGCTTCCTGACGTGGCGCAAAGTGCTAATATCAGAAACGGGCGCCCTGGGTGCAGACTGAGAGCCAGTAGAAGGACCTCCCATAGAGGGACCACCCTCAAAAGGAGCACTCTGAGAAGCAGCAGCAGTCTTCATCTTCCTCTTGACATACAGCTTCTTGACCTTGTGCTCAGCCATGGGTAACTCTGTGTACTCCTTCCTCATCTCATACTTGATGAGCATCATGATATAGGGAGCATAGGGAATGCTGTAGCCACCAATCATAGCAGAGTATAGCTCGTGATAGATGATGTCCATCACATCCACAGTATAGGAGACAGACGGGTCCTCTTCCTCCATGCACTCCTTAGCCAGAATCAGAAGGTTGCATAAAGGAGTGGTGAGAGCATTATTGTTACCTCCACTCGGCACAAGGAAGGATCTGAAAATGCGAACCAGCTGATCATAAAGTGGAAGAAGTCCCTCAAGTCCCCCAATGGTGAATCCAGGGGCATACAGCTCAGCCATGGCCACCTCACTCCTCGGCCTATCAACCTCATGGACGCGGCGACCAAGAGGAGGGTGATCGCGGTAAGAGTATCCAAGACGACGGGCAAACCTCTCGAATGATGCTTCACAAGCTGTGGACTCAGACATCCACTTGAGGCAGCACACAATATCCTGAGTACTGAACACTAGAGTGGACATAAACTGCATCACAAGCTGTGTGTTGTAGTTGCACTGAGTCTCCATAAGCTTCACTAGCCCAAACCGCTCAACAATACTAGCTGCATCAGCAAATTCCTCCTTGGCCTTGAGAGCGGCAAAGTCAAATGGCTGCATAGCACGGCAAGGATGACGGTAGTCACAATAAATATCAGCATAGATGTAGGACTGCTCCAGATTCCAGAACCGAGGATCAATATTTGCAACACGAGGACTAAGGTAGACATCCTTCTTCCTGAGCTCATTGAAGTCTGGAACAGGAATGTCGGTCTTATAGTTGAGCCGAGCCTTCCTCTTGTTTCTGACAGAAACCTGCTTGGAGCGCTTAGGAATGCGCCTCTCACCCTCATCACCTGTGAACCAAGATAGTAGAAGAATAGCACAAGATGAGTACACTAGTGTCAAACAACGGAAACAAACATGCATAAAAACAATAGAGGAGATTCCAGGAAACAATCGAGATAGAAATCTGGGAAAGATTAATTT
The DNA here is from genome assembly GCA_028641055.1 of Alopecurus myosuroides. NCBI lineage: Eukaryota > Viridiplantae > Streptophyta > Magnoliopsida > Poales > Poaceae > Alopecurus > Alopecurus myosuroides. The sequence continues at coordinate 208,918,371 of CM054063.1, read as the reverse complement.
GGGGCTGCCCTAAAACAGTACTGGACATAGCCGGATATTCCGGTTCAAAACTGAACCGGATATTCCGGTCACCCGGATATTCCGGTTCAGTCGTGGACCGGATATTCCGGTAGGTTGCGGAACAGCACCAAATCAATCTAGATCTCAGATTTCAACGAAGATTGTACACAAGTGAATCTAATCTATCGTTTCTAGCATGCAAGGGGACCTCTACGGAACAAATTCTACCAAGCATAGCCAACAAAAACGCAAATCCATGGATAGGTAGGGTTATAGCACCAAGATTCAAAAGATTTGAACATTACCGGAGTCCATGGAGAGAGATGCTTGGGTAGAAACGTTCCAAATCACGAGGGGAACGAGATCCGGGCCAAAGCTCCAAGATCTCGCGGAGGAAACGGCCTGGGAGGCCAAGAATCACGGCGGCGGCGTTTTGGGGAGGAGAGGAGCAGATGGGAAAAGGGCAAGAACTGCCCCCCCCCCCCCCGTCGGGCTCCAGGTTTTTATGATGTGCGCCGAATCGGATATTCCGGTTCATACTTGAACCGGATATTCCGGTACAGCCGGATATTCCGGTCCAGAACTGGACCGGAAATTCCGACTGCCTCCTGATTCGAAATTACCTCGTTTTCAAAGGACGACACTAGTGCTTAGAAAAGAAAGGCTTTTTGATAGAAAGGCTTAGGATAGATCAACAAACTGAAACTAGTACTTATCCCTCTCAAGAGCAAGAATCAACCAAATAAAATACCAATTGAGTGGGATTTTCCTAGGAAGAAACACTTAGAAGGGGAAAACACACGAAATGCAATGAAATGACAAGTAGAAAAACCCAACTAAGATCCAACTCTTCGAAACGAAGAGGTTGGTGGCCTAGGCCACCATGTAAGAGATCATGGTATGCAACCGCGAAGATGTATCTTGGGTGCATTGCCAATTCTCGACATTGAAGCTCACAATTCAACATTAGAAAAAGAGAGATCATAATGAATTTTTGCTTTGGGCATAATGGGGGGAGGGAGAATCCAATGTGTTAGGATAACACTCCCCCTATGTCCATGCCTACATCTAAACTTGAAAACGTTTCATCTATAGGGGTGTGTGCAAGATAGTCAAGTCAAGCTCCTTGAATCAATCACATTTAGCTCATTCCTCAAGAACAAGAATCTCGCATCATCAAGTGGCTTCGTGAAAATATCCGCAAGATTGTCCTTGGTGGGCACATAACTTAGTGCAATGTCTCCTCTCGCCACGTGATCACGGATGAAGTGGTGGCGAATCTCAATGTGCTTCGTCCTTGTGTGTTGCACCGGATTGTATGCAATCTTGATAGCACTTTCATTGTCACGTAGAAGAGGCACTTTGTCCAAATGAACTCCATACTCCTTGAGAGTTTGCCTCATCCATAGCAATTGAGTGCATGCACTTGCGGCGGCAACATATTCGGCTTCGGCGGTGGAGAGTGAAATGCAATTTTGTTTCTTCGAGGACCAACTTACAAGGGACCTACCAAGAAATTGGCAAGCCCCCGAAGTTGACTTCCTATCATCTTGATCACCCGCCCAATCGGAATTCGTATAGCCATTGAGAGAGAATTGTGCCCCCTTTGGGTACCACAAACCAAATCTTGGGGTATGAACCAAATAACGAAAGATCCTGTGAACCGCCACTAAGTGGCAATCCTTAGGAGCCGCTTGATACCTTGCACACACACCTACACTCAAAACGATATCGGGTCTAGATGCACAAAGATAGAGCAAAGAACCAATCATAGAGCGATAAAGTTTTTGATCCACATCCTTACTCCCTTTTGGATTGCGAGATAGGTGGCACTTGACTTGCATAGGAGTGGTTTTGATCTTTGCCTCTTGGAAGTTAAACCTCTTGAGCATGTCTTGGGTATACTTGGCTTGAGAAATGAAGGTACCACGGGCCAATTGCTTGATCTCAAAGCCAAGGAAGAATTTAAGCTCAGCCATCATAGACATCTCTAACATGTCAGTCATAAGCTTAGAGAACTCGTTATTGAAAGTTTGGTTAGTTGAGCAAAAGATAATATCGTCCACATAGAGTTGGCATATGAAAAGCTCCCCTTTTACTCTCTTGGTGAAGAGAGTGGGGTCGATCTTCCCAACTTCGAAACCACGGTCATCGAGTAGCTCTCTAAGGTGCTCGTACCAAGCACGAGGTGCTTGTTTGAGACCATAGAGAGCTTTGTCAAGTTTTTACACATGGTTAGGAAAGTTGAGATTTTCGAACCCGGGAGGTTGCTTCACATATACCTCCTCTTTTAGTGGACCATTCAAGAAAGCACTCTTCACATCCATTTGTTGCAATTTTAAATTGTGAGAAGAGGCATAAGCAAGGAGGATACGGATGGACTCAAGACGAGCCACGGGAGCGTAGGTTTCATCAAAGTCGATGCCTTCAACTTGAGTGTAGCCTTGAGCAACCAAGCGAGCCTTGTTCCTTATGACAATGCCATGTTCATCTTGCTTATTCTTGAAAATCCACTTCGTGCCAATAACATTGTGGCAATCCTTGGGCTTCTCAACTAATCTCCAAACTTTGTTGCGCTCAAAGTTATTGAGCTCATCATGCATTGCTTCAACCCAATCGGAGTCCTCAAGAGCTTCATAGACTTTCTTTGGTTCCACCATAGAGATATGTGCTTGATGCTCACAAAAATGAGCCAATTGTCTTCTTGTAGATCTTCTAGGTTGCACATCCTCCAAGACCTTGTCGTCTTGGGCATCAATTTGCTTCAAAGCTCTTCTTATTCTTTTGATGCGACGGGCTTCGATCTCCTCATTATTGCGAGGAAGGATCACTTGATCATCTTGATCATTTGGGTCCCCGTCTTGACCAACTTGGCCTTGATCAACATCATCATCATCAACAATAGTATCTTCAACACTCGCTTCATTTTGCGGAGAGGATGAAGAAGAAGGTTGATCTTGGCCTTGATCTTGACTCGCATTAGTGAGAGGAGTGGGTACGACTTGCGGAGTCACTTGATCAATAAGAGGAGGGTCTTGAACATGTTCTTGGTTAGGTGAAATAGTTGGCTCCTTGGCTTGTTCTTCTAGTGTAGAGGAGGGCTCCACTTGTGTAGATCATAGTCCTTCTCGAGTCGCCATAAGGTGTCCCTCGATGGGGCGGAAAAATCCCACACCCATCCTTCCTATGGCTTCTTGAGGTATTTCAACATATACATTAGAAACATGAAATTGCGCCACTTGGGAGCCATCATTTTCCTCGAAAGACACACTACAAGATTCTATGACAATACGTGAAGTCTTGTCATAGACTCTATAAGTGTGGGATTCGGCACCGTAACCAACAAATATACCCTCAATAGTTTTGGATTGAAACTTAGACAACCTAACACCCTTGATCAAATAGAAACACTTACAACCAAATACTCGGAAGTAGGAGACGTTGGGCTTGTTGCCGGTGAGGATCTCATATGGGGTCTTGACCAAGCCTTTGCGGATGTAGAGGCGGTTGGAGGAGTGGCATGCGGTGGATATGGCCTCGGCCCATAAGTATTGGGGAGAGGAGTACTCCGCCAACATGGTCCTAGCCATATCCAAGAGAGTGCGATTCTTCCTTTCGGCAACACCATTTTGTTGAGGAGTGTAAGTGGCGGAGTATTGATGACGAATGCCTTCTTCACTAAGAAATTCATTCAAAGTATAGTTCTTGAACTCCGGCCCATTATCACTCCTAATAGCCATGATAAGCACATTGTGTTGGCGTTGCACTTCGTTGGAGAAGTCGATGATGGCTTGTTGAGTTTCACTCTTGCACTTGAAGAAGTAAACCCAAGTGTATCTCGAATAGTCGTCGACAATCACCAAACAATACTTCTTGCCACCAAGACTAGCTTCGGGAACGGCACCAAAGAGATCAACATGGAGAAGCTCCAAGATCCTCTTTGATGAGATAATAGTCTTGGCCTTGTGCACAATGTCATGCATCTTCCCTTCAACGCACGACCTACAGACGCGATCCTTTGCAAAGGAAACATTTTCTTTTAGTCCAACAATAAGGCCACTTTTGTGAAGACTTTGCAAAGTTCTCATGTTGACATGGGATAGGCGGCGATGCCACAACCATCCCAAGTCCGCCTTCCCGAAAAGACACATTGATTGAGTGTTGGTTGACTTTGTAAAGTCCACCACATACAACTCATTTTCAACATGTCCCACGTGAGCGACGTCAAGAGACTTGCTTCTCAAAAGGACCACAATATCACCATCAAAGAAGACGGAAAAACCCATCTTATTTAGAGATCGGACGGAAAGTAAATTATAACCAAGGGATTCGACAAGCATGACGTTCACGATAGTGATATCGGGAGCCACCACAACCTTTCCAAACCCGGATACCTTAGACTTGGACGAGTCCCCATAGGTGACGGTTGCTTGGATGTCATTTGGTCGCAACTCCGTCACAAGTTCTTTGCTTCCGGTCATATGATTAGTGCATCCACTATCAAGAATCCATTTAGTCCCACCGGAAGCATAGTCCTGCAAGAGATCATTGACTAGAGTTAGGACCCGATTTGGGTCCCTTTATGTTAGTAACAAGGGTCTTTCGAACCCATATAGTGTAGTCAATGAACCCCTCAATTGGACCAACATATTTAGCTTGCACAACACCATAATAATCAACATATAAGAAATGGTGTGGGTTGTTAGTTCCCGCGGAGGTGCTACGAGTAGTGTTGTCCCTCATGACACTACTACTTGAGGCAACATTGCTTGCTTGTGCGGGTGTGCTACGAGTAGTGTTGTCCCTAATGACAATACCACCCGAAGCACCATGTTTGTTCTTCTTCTTGTTCTTCTTCTTCTTGTTCTTTTTCTTGGCTACATAGCCAAGACCTTGCTTACCCACTTGTTACCTAGGAGCACTCAATTGAGGTCTAGTGATGACCGCGTTTGAGCTTAGGGCAACCACTTGTGGAGTGGCTAACACAACCTTCTCAACTTGAGGGCTCTTTCCCTTGAGCCTTGCTACCTCATCCTTTAACCTAGCATTTTCCTCAATAATATTTGCATGATCACAAGAAGAAATAGAGGTGCTAGGATGGTTAGATTGAGTAAGTTGAGTTTGAAGTTGTTCATGCAACTCTTTGAGGGATGAGTGTTGGATTTCCAAAGCTTTGTGAGCATTGGTTAGCTTTTCAAACTCCTCGGTTAGTTTATCATGACCAACCCCAAACTCGACTTTATCCTTTTTAGCCTTTTTATATTTAGCAATGGCAAGATCATGTTCCTTAATGATTTTAGAGACAAGTTCATTATGGGTAGTTTCAATAGTTTCAAGTTCATCCTCTAAAGAAACTCTACCATTATGCTCTTCTTCAAGAGTCATCGAGAGAGATGCAATTTCATCCGCATCCCTTCTCTCAACCTCACCTTTCTTCTCAAGGGCCTCTTGGGCCTCTCCCAATTGCCTCATGAGGTGCTCAAAGTACTTCTTGGTCTCCCCTTGCATGTTAGACATAAAACGGTCCAAAGAGGCCCTTTCCTCTTCTTCTCTAAGACTAGCAATATGTTCTAGTTCACTAGGAGTCTTAGAGTTAGGATAAGATGATACCTCCGTGGCCTTAGCCATTAAGCACTTGGCATTTCGTTGAGGGAGATTTTCATTGGGGGATTCAAAGAGGGATGGCGAAGATGGAGTGGAAGCAATAGCTAGAGAGGCCACTTCACTTGTTGTTTCTTCTTCTTCATCACTCCCGGAATCATACTCCTCTTGGGTCAAGAGCACAAATTTGGTGGGAGATTTCTTGTTGAAAGGTTTCTTCTTGAAAAGAGGTTTCTTGTATTCAACCTTGGACTTGTCCTTGCGGATGAGCTTGCCACTATGGTTCTCTCTATTCTCGTAGGGGCACTCCGCAATGAAGTGATACTTGTCTTGGCAATTGAAGCAAGATCTCACTCTTTGAGCCCCATCATTTCCATAACGAGACTTGGTCTTCTCCTCAACAAATTTCTTGCCCTTGTGGGGATTGTTCCAAAACTTTTGCACGGTAAGAGCAATGAGATCCTTAAGAACGGGATCATAGTCTTGTTCCTTCAATGGAGGCAATGACTCTTCACCATCTTCTTCATTCTCTACGTCTCTTGACAAAGCCTTGGCCTTCAAAGCAACGGATGCTCCTTGGTGCATTCCAATGGCTCTAGCACGGTTGTCGATAGCATTCTTGGTTTGCACTTTGTATGAGAACAATTCTTGCATCACTTGAGTTGAGGTCATGGTGGAGAAATCATGTCTTCCTTGAATGCTCTTCATGTCCATTCCCTCAAAAGGCATCACGGCAATCATGTACTTTCTCTTGATCCATTCATCGTCAATGTACTTTGCACCCAAATTAGTGAAGGCGGTGGCAAGAGTTTTGAGTCTTCGATACATATCAACGTGATCTTCTCCATCACGCATGAAAAATCCTTCGGCCTCATTGGTCAAGGTGTCATAGCGATTTCTTTGCATGCTCTCATTCCCAACAAACATGATGACTAGTGCATCCCATGTTTCTTTGGCGGTGGAGAAATGTTGAAGGTGTGGCATGTGGTTTGGACCCACGGCTTGTTGAAGGATGGACAAAGCGGTGTAGTTTAGTTGGCAATCTACGGCCTCTCTTCTTGTGAGATTCTTGGGGTCAAAGGGTTTGTATCCGTCGCGAGTGACCCTCCAAATATCTATACAAGAAGAATTCATGTGAGTCTCCATATAGTATTGCCATTCACGAAAAGAATATGCATCAATTTTAGGTGGATCTCCCCTAGGGATTATATGAGGATGGGGAACGGGAGGATCGGGAGAATAATTTCCGGGGACGGCATGAAATCCTCCCTCTCCTTCCGTACTAGATTTAGCGGTTTGTTCGGCGGAAGCAGTTTTAGGTAGTTCACCATCTACCCCTTTCTTGACACCCTCCGGTTGGACCGGAGGGGATGAGTCGGTTACCTCCGGTCCTTTGGCTTTGAGGAGTTGTTCCATGAAATGGCGCAACTCATCAAATTTTGTGTCTATGGATGAGGACAATGAAGTTCTCAATTCGTTGAGATCATCCATGGTCACATTGACATCGGACGAAGTGTCAACCACATCATCTCCCATACTTAAACTCTTAGGCGGTTAAGCCCGATAGAAGAGCCGAGGCTCTGATACCAATTGAAAGTAAAGTATGGGCACCTAGAGGGGGGGTGAATAGGTGCTACGACCAATTTTAATTTTTTCTTGTAGTTTAGGCTTCACAATAAGGTGAATTCTCTAGATAATGCAACTAGTGGTGAATTTACCTATATGACAAGGCAAGCAATTAATGCAACAAGTACGAGTAAGTAAAGAGAGAGGGAGGAACGAGGTAACCGATGGAAGCACACGGAGACACGATGTATTCCCGAGTTCCTCCTTGTTAAGGGAGTACGTCTCGTTGGAGGGGTGTGAGCTCTCCACGAAGGCCTACTCAACGCCACTAAGGCTTCACCCTATTCTCCGATGAACTCCGCCACAAAGGCCTAGTTCACCTTCCACTATTGAACCCCTTTGAGGCGGGGATCGAATCCTTTACAAACAACTTGGGGCACACACCCACAACCAAATTGGGGGCTCCCAACTCTTCTTGAATCACCAACAAGTAACAAGATTCCTAGGTTCTCCACAAGAGGAAACCCTAGGCAAGATCCCTCAAGCTAGAGAGGGGGAAACGAAGAACGGCTCGGTGAAGATGTAGATCAGGGCCTTCTCCTTCAATCCTCCAAAGATCTTCAAGATTGGGTGGAGGGATTGGGAGATATGAGAGATTTGGTGAGTTCTTAAATGCTCATAAATGCTAAGGGGAAGAACTAAATCTTGGGGAAGAAGAGGAGGGGTATTTATAGCCCCTCCTCACAACTAGTCGTTGTGCAGGAAAAAGGGTACAGGAATATCCGGTCCAAGTTTGGACCAGAATATCCGGTCAGCTTGTTCCACGCAGATCTGCAGAGCTGTACAGGATTATCCGGTCGTTCCGGAATAATCCGGTACAAATAATCCGGTAGGTGCCAGCACGCATATCTTCTAGTCCTTAGCCATTTTTCCACTTCTTCATCAGCAACCGGAATATCCGGTATGGATATGAAATATCCGGTACAAATAATCCGGTTGACTCCAGCAGCTCCAAACTTCCAGTCCTTAGCAGTTTTGCGCAGCAACCGGAATATCCGGTCCAGGATGAATAATCCGGTCCAAATAATCCGGTTGACTCCAGTAGCTCCAAGCTTCCAGTCCTTAGCCATTTTTGCGCTCCTTCAACAGCAACTGGAATATCCGGTCCAGGATGAAATATCCGGTCCGAATAATCCGGTTGGGTTCTGTCCCAAAACTCTCAGGCCAACTTCACCGTCTTTTCGGTGATCGATGCCGATGTTAAGTATAACACCTGCACGCTAAACACATCGATAAATAATGTACTTAGTATTGTTAACTAACACACAAAACACTGGGAAAACGAAATGCACTTTCAAAGTTGCTGGCGCATTTTGTTGCAAATCGACGAGTAGGAAAAAAAATCAGAAACTATCACAACAGAATCGACTATAAACATTAAAAGAAAACAAGTGTTACAAAAAAAGTGGTTTAATAATTTTTTTCTACTTTTGCCAATTTGCGACAAAATATCATAAATTTAGAGGCAAAATGGTAATACTTGTTCGTTTAAGTGGATAAATTTGGTAGTACGGGTTGATTCACTAATATTAGAGGGATTTAAATGCAAAAAGGTGTAACCTCTGATTCTAAACGTTAGATTTCAATCCATTGGATGCGGAGACAACTGATTTTTGGGTCAGTATCACCCAACCGATGAGTATTGTTCGTATTTTTTAAAATCTGAACCTTTTTACCTAGTGAACATATTTTAAAATAGAAACCTTACCTAGTGAAGAAAAATTCAAAACTAAACTTTTAAAATCACAAACACATTTCAGAAGTGAACATTTTTTAAATCTTAACTTTTTAAAAATCATAAACATATTTAAATCATTTTTAACAAATATTCGAGTATATGTATCGCACAAGGAAATGAAAAGCTAAATTCCTAGCTAGAGTCACACTTTTTTTTGGACAATATAAGATACACACGTGATTAGACCTCAGCACTGATCGCTTCCGGAAATTGTTAGAAAAAGGAAACTCTTTCAAAAAGTCACCTCCGTGCGTCGTCGTCACGACACTTGTCACGTTTTTCCTTCTCGTGCACTCCCCTCGCGACAAGTGTCAGCTTCTCCTTCCTCGCGGCCCTCCACAGGTGCTTGCATGCGTGATAAGTGGCAGCACGAGGGAGTTTTAGTGGGATTTTCTCCTTCCTTTTTTAGAAATAAAATATCTCAAGAACCGTATTTCATAATTACGAATTGTTTTCATATTTGAGATCTCCGTGTCGAGATCTTCAAAACTAGATTCCATATTAATAGGTTTCGAGAAACTTCTTTTCGTACTTTATACTCTCTGTTCTATACACTTTGTACTTTCAGTAGCAGTTTATACATCCAGTAGCAATGTGAATTTACATTCAGTAGCAACCGTGTTGGTGTACACCATGTACACCGTGTACATCCAGTAGCAGGGTCGTTGTACACCGTGTACTTTCAGTACCAACGTGGGTGTATATCCAGAAGCAGCGTGTGGGTGTATATACAGTACTAGCATCGGTGTACATCCAGTGCGTATACTTTCAGTAGCAACGTGGATATACCTTTTACAACAGCGTGTGTATATTTTTAGTAAAAAACTTTTATACAACACGTGTGTACTTTTAGGTGAAGCGTCGTAGGCTCTTTGTTCAAGGCGAAGCCGAGCGGTAGCACGAGACAACGCCGAGTCGTAGCATGCACTACGACCAATACACACTTCGACAATGCGCACAACGACCTTTGTACCCGCTTCAAGATCTTTGTAAATGGTTATCGAGCCGAAGTCAAGCCGTAAAAAAATGAGAGGATTCCTTATCTAGCCCTAGCTGAAGTATGTCTTCCTTTATTGGCTCCGGTAAATTTGTTCTTCCTTTCATTACACACAAAGTTTAGTTGGTTCCTTATTTAGCCCTCTAGTACTATTTAAGCACTAAGATGACACTTTTACTCCTGCTGCCATATGTGACGAAATTGCACTTGAAAATTTGTGATATATACTAGTTGGTTTTTTTAAAAAAAGGTGAACATGTCGTCTACTTTTGACGCCGTACGTACAGCAAAAGCTCCTCGTAGTTCCCGGCTTCCGGCAATGCATGCGTACGCATGTAGCAAAGCAAGCAGGCACACACCTCAAACTGATCGATTGCTAACCACACAGACTAAAGTGCTCTCCGTCCCAAACCTGACAGAGCTCCCCTGGCGGCGACGTCTAGGTTTCTATCTCCTCACCGGCGGAACGGGGTTTCCGTCCGTGAGATTCAATATCCCTCCCTCCCATCTGTCCCCGGGACGTACGAGGGTGTGCTACAGGGCGTCGGGAGGGTTTTGAGTGGGGGATGATCTAGGGCTGCAAGGCGAGCTGTCATGGCGAGCGAAAACTCGGGCACGTCGGCCCATAGCAGGACAGCGGGCGAAGGAAGAGGGAAGTCAATTCCCATTGATGATCTGTTGAAGAGGCTAGATCTGCAAGAGGAAGAAGAAGATGATCTTAAGTTCGACGAGGAATTCCCAGTGGAACAATCTGAATCGGAATTCACGGCGATATGTAAGGTTCATACCCCGAAATCTTTTTCGAGGGAATCCTTTTATTCATACATGAGGATGGCGTGGAATCTCGCTAAAGGAGTTCAATTCCAACCAGTTGGAAGAAATTTATTTGTGATCACTGCGCACTGCTTGGGAGATTGGAATAGGATCACAGAACAAGGCCCTTGGATATACAGGGACAATGTAGTTTTGATTGAAAAATATGACGGATTCACGTCGCCTGGTCAGATTGCATTGGAGAATATTGACGTCTGGATACAGCTGAAGGGCCTCCCAACAGCGTATAGGAAGAAGGAAGTGTTAGAATCTCTGTGTAAACATGTTGGTAAGGTGCTATCGGTTAATATGACACCTAGGGGAGATGGAGAGTTTGTGCGGATCAGAGTAAAGCTCAACGTGAATAAACCCCTCACTAGGTTTGTCGCGATCACCAGGAACCAACAGAAGGTCTACTGCCAAGTGTTCTTTGAGAAAATTCCGAAATTCTATTTTGTTTGTGGCCTTTTGGCCACATTCATCTTGAGCATGGCAATGGTAAGCACGATGAGAAGGAACTTCAATGGGGAGATTGGTTGCTTGCTCCCTTGCCAGAACCAAATATTTTCAGAGGTGCACAATACTCCCGCGGCGGCCGTCGTGGTGGACGTGGGGAAGGAGGTTTTAGACCTAGCAGACATACAGGGAGCGATCTCTGGAAGGATACAGAGGAAGACCCGGATCTTACTGACACGGGCACAAGCCCTTCAAAAACCCAACCTGAGGGGACTGTTGTTACAAATTCTCGTAATCGTAAGAGGTTGGCAATTGATTTCAACACAAACGACAAAACCACCCACGAAACAACAGGAGTAAATCGAGGAACAGATTATGAGATTGTGGTACATGGAGCTACAAAGGAGGGGAGCTCTGAAGGGGAGGCATCATCCCAAGACAGTAAGAGAAAGAAGACAACAACGTCTGCGGAGACGGAAAACAGCGCAAAGATATCGGCGAGCTCCAATGAGCTCGACCGGATGCAATGAGGATTGAAGGATACAACTGTCGTGGGCTGGGTAAGTCTACGGCAGAACGCTCGCTCCTGGAGATTCAGGGGCGAGTAAAACCGGATGTTCTTTTTCTGTCCGAGATGCATCTGAGTAAGGCTAGGGAAGAAAAACTGATGCGGAAGCTCTCTTTTGATCACATGTTGATGTCAGAGAGCGATGGTAGAAGTGGAGGTTTGCTTCTATTGTGGAGGAACAACCTCAATGTCACATCATCTGAGGTACATGGGAACTACCTAGACATTCGTATAGATGAAACCAGTGATTCGGGATGGCGTTTGACTGGTATATACGGAGAGCCTAGTTCGGAGAGGAAATATCTTACATGGGACTACATGCGGGAATTACATGGAATGAGAGATCTCCCATGGATAATTTTTGGGGACTTCAACGAAATTCTCCACGGAGACGAGAAAGAGGGGGTGCTTTGAGATCGCAAAGGTGCATGCAACGTTTCTGTGATGCACTCTTGGACTGCAATCTTACGGATCTCGGGTACGTAGGGGACAAATTTACTTGGCGCAGAGGACGGATACGTGAGCGACTCGATAGAGCTGTTTGCAATGTTCGTTGGAGGAATTCTTTCCCAATGGCAGCCTTGGTACATGAGGATTTCTCTCGGTCTGATCATAGGCCTATTACGATTGCCACTGAATATCTTGGCGGTGTGGATGCAATACAACCGAGAGGGAATAAACATTTTGAAGCTAAAAGGTTAGTGGAAGAAAATGTGGATTCTGTAGTTACAGAAGCTTGGGAGGAGGCCCAGCGCCCAGGCATGAATCTAGCCCAGAAGCTAAATGCGGTCCACAAGGCCCTGCATGCATGGGACTGGGCGGTTCTCAAAAAATCACGTCGGTCGCTACGTGAACTCAACAGGGATCTCAATGAAGTAATGTCGGGACCTCTCTCTGATGAGGCCACAACTAGGCAACGCGAATTGCAAGTACAGATCGAATGTAAACAAGAGAAAGAGGAAATCTGATGGATCCAACGGAGCCGTGCGAACTGGATGAAGTGTGGTGATCGGAACACCAATTTTTTCCATAACTTCGCATCGGCAAGGAAGAAGGTAAATCTGATTAAAAAACTAAGAGATGAATCTGATAATTGGATAGAGGGTCCTCCCCTATCCGATCATATTAATGGCTATTTCAGGACACTCTTCACCCGGGAAGTGCACGACCCACGAGACTACGTCCTCAATAAAGTCAAAAATCGTGTCACGGCTGAGATGAATGTGACCCTTTTTGCACCTTATTCAAGAGATGAAGTGAGGAAAGCTTTGTTCAATATTGGTGATCTCAAAGCTCCGGGACCCGACGGTTTACATGCCATTTTTTATAAAAGATATTGGAGTCTCATCGGAGAAGAATTAACAGATAATGTGATGGAGGCGATTAATTCCAGGGTTATTCCTGAGGAGTGGAACAACACTATGATTGTGTTAATCCCAAAAACCGATATCCCCGAGAAGGTAACCCAATACAGACCTATAAGTTTATGTAATGTTACTTACAAAATTATTTCCAAAGTCCTTGCAGCTAGGTTGAAAAATTTGCTTCCTGAGATTATCTCACCGATTCAAAGTGCATTCGTTCCGGGAAGGCTAATCACGGATAATGTGCTCGTTGCTTATGAGTCTTATCATGCCATTAAAAAGAAGAGAACGGGAAAATTTGGAACGTGCGCAATCAAGCTCGATATGCACAAGGCATATGATAGAGTGGAATGGGCCTTCCTGGAGAAAATCCTTGCTAAATTGGGCTTTCACATGGATTGGATTCAGCTTATTATGGCATGTGTGTCAAGCGTGAAATACCAAGTCCGTTTCAATGGCGTGGAGACATAATCGTTTAGTCCTTTGTGACGCCCCGGGATCGGGCACTATGCAGATTTCAGCATTTCCGCCAAATCCGCATCATAACCGATTCCAGGTTGCCACTTGTGATAACATTACAACAGTTCATGAATAATCCACAACAACAACAGAAGAGATTTATACAAGACGACTCAAACGAGCCAAGGATACAACTGATACAACACAAAGATCCAAAATAACAGCGGAAGAAACAACATAGCGTCCGGCTACGGACAAGATACAAATTGGACTAAGAGTCCTGAAGATAACCGAGAGCGTCCAATCCCTGCCCAGGCCAAGCCGGAGGGATTCTCAAGCTAACGTCGTCCGACTTCAAACCTGTTGACTGCAATGTTGAATATGCAGCCACGAAAATGAATTCGTGGGTCAGTACGGTTAAGTACTGGCAAGGGGATAAACCATACTCACAAGATACCAGCGCAACCAGTCATCACAAGATACAAATACTTTGGGTACAACAGAAAGGAAGGGATTATTGCAAAGAAGCGGCAGCGGGCTACACTAACCAACTACAGAAACACACTACAACTTCCGGCTAACAGAAAGAAGATAAGATAGCGTATCGTAACCAACTACAACTAACCACCAAACAAACCCATCCAATGTTACCCCCTACTAAGGAAGCAACCCAAGGATAACTCACACTGTTGATTAGGGTGAAGTTCAGGTTATTGTGACAATATGCCTATTACTAGTCAAATTATTATTAATTAGGTGTAAGTTGTCTGAGTACTTGTTAGCCAGCACTTTCACCAAGTCGTCACATAAACGCGGACAACACGGCTTCTCGAGAAGATTTATCCCTGCAGGGTGTGCTCCAGTACCCGTACACACTCGAGCCACCAACTAAAACTCAGGTTGGCTCGACACGACTCAAACCGTCTCTACAACCCATCCTCAGAGCCACGGAGCTATAAGGTCCCAGCCACGCAGCCGAATACTCAGCGCAGGTGTGCAAAACTCCCGCAGGACACAACACCCCGGCACTACAGGCCTCGCCCTATATGCATCATCATCATCATCATCATCAGTAACCAAGGGGGGCCAACCCATTATGCAATGGAGCAAATGGAACACCCGAACTAAGTGTGGCTCTTCGGACAAGCTGCAGATCAGGTCTAAGTCTAGGGGGGTCCCATACTACCACCCGGATGCGGTGAGCACGCTCATCATGGATCAGTAGACAAGACTCTTTTCCTAGTTTCGACACCAGCCGGCTCCAAAACCCTAACCCGGGCCTCCTGCCGGTGCCTTATCATCAAATTATTATTACCCAAAACATTAACAGGTTGTTGATTGAACTGAAACCCAACTATCAAACTAAACAGGTGATACGACAAAGGATAACAAGACTCGAGCACAAACAAATCTAAGCATGCAACTACGACACGAGGGCCAACAAGGTAAACAAACAACAGTTAATAGGAAGTGGAAGGAAGGCTATATCATGGCTGCAGGGTAAACATACGATAGGATCGAGACACAAGCATCGAATCAAAAGGCTAGAATAAGAACAACGGAAGAATCGGTAACAAGTGATGAAAGGCAGCCATAAGTAGCAAGTGAGTATACTTGCCTGGAATCCAGCAAGGTAGAAGTACATCCGTAGAACTTGTCGTTGCTCACATCATCTCAACATCCTATCCGCGAAGAAGCAACGAACTAAAAGAAACACCGGATGCAACAATTACTTCTACGGCAAAGATCCAGCATGATCCTATTTTATATGCATGGCATGGCAAGATGCAACGGAGAGGAAACAACTTAAACAATTTAATCGGAACTGGAGTCCGGACAATTAATTATTGGTTCAAGTTGTTTAGCTAACCATCATATTAAATGTTGTTTAACATGGGTAAACAATAAGTAGGTGACCTAAACAAGATTAAATGGAATAGGGCATTATTTGAATTTACTACCCCAACACATTCCACATTTATTTAATAAGTGAACATGCATAACACAAACTAAGATGCAACATACAAAATGCAAACATGAGCATGGATGGCATGAACAGATTAAGTGCATTTTTCTGGTATGAAAACATATTTTATTTGTTGGATTTGAAATTAAAATGAGCAAGTTATCAAATTAGCAATTTTAATGCATTAATTAAGAAATAGTTGTTTTCAGCAGTTTAAATTATTCAAAACAGAAAACAAAGTTGATATTTGCAAAGTTCAGAGAATTTTGATTGGAAAACATATTTTACTTTTTCAAATTTGGAGTTGAAATGAATTAGTTATGATTTATGCAATTAAATCAATTTAAATTGAGCCGGAAGCCCAACATTTAATTTAGGGGGTTCACGTTATTTATTTACCCACAAAAATGCAATGCAACACATGAATGAGATGACATTTTAATTATAGTTGATATGTTATAGAAAATAGGGCATAGGTATAGGGTTGGGGTTTGGGTTCGCACGTTGGAAAGAGGATCGCCGGGGTCAACGCCGGAAACTTCGGAACATGGAGGAAGTAGACGAAGAAGAGGAAGTAGACGAAGTCGTCGATGTCGTGGAAGTAGTCGACGTAGTCATAGTAGAGGAAGTAGTCGACATCGAGGAAGTAGTCGACGTAGTCGTTCTCGTTCCGTAGCCGAGGTAGTCGTTCACGTCATCGGTGGTCGTGGTCGAACTTTTCATCGGGGTCCGAAGAGGAAGTAGACGTTCGTTCTCAAACCACACGATCATCGTCGTCGACGTAGTCGTTCAACATCCGGAGCCGGTGTAGTCGTAGTAGTCGTGGGCGAACCGCGGCAACATCATCTTCGGGGTTGATGGTGATCTGGGTGGTCTCGGTCTTCGGGCGCGCACGAAGGCGGCCAACGCAAAACGGACACGGTGGAGATAGTGGTCGTTCACGGTTCGATGTAGCTCGATGTAGCGGTACTTGTCGGAGAAGATCTCGGTGTGCTCGACTCGGCGGTGTACGGACCATAGATGACGGGGTCGGTGGAAGGTCATGTTGACGGTCGATGTTCACGACTGAGGTACTTGTGGACAACACCGTCTTCCGTCGTCGGAGGTCTTGGCGTGGGCACCGGACACGAGTGTGTCACCGGGTAGACGTGCACGAGCACCCACGGACGAAGGCAGCACGAACAACGCATCCACACGCACGGGGCCGGACTTGATTCGTCGAGGACGGCGGTGGGGCGCTCGGTCGCAGGGCGACAACACCATGTCGGGGCGCAGCAGGGCCAGGTTAGGGGATGGCCATGGCGGGACAGAGGTGCTCGAGGACCTGGCCGTCCACGCGGAAGGACAGGGAGCCGCAGCAGCCCGCTGTGGGAACCAGCAGGAGGAGGCCATGGCGAGGAGCTCGGGCGCGAGGACGTACGGAGGCAGGAGGAGGCGGCTTGGGGAGTAGCTCCGGTGGCGGCCGGCCGTGGCTCGGCGACGTCCGCCGCGGAGACGAGCTCCTGGCCGCCCCGGGGAAGGAGTAGGTGCAGGGACGGGGTGGCTCGGCCGGCCATGGAGGCGCGGAGGGGAGGGGCTCGGGCGACGGGGCGAGGTGGAGGAGGAGCTAGGGACGGCCGCGCGAGGTGGAGGAGGAGAGGAGGGGCGCCGGAAGGAGGGGCCGCGGGAGGAGGCGAACGGCGGACGGCCGTGGTTGCGGGCAGGGAGGAGACGCCGGGGATGAGAGCAGGGGGCGGAGGCGAGCTCGGGGAGAGGGAGACGGCGCAGGTGGCGGGGACGGCGACGTCCGGCGGCGGGGCGGCGTCGAGAGGAAGGGGAAGGAGAGGGTGGCGACGAGCGAGGGGAGAAGGGGAGGCGCTCGGGAGGAGGACGATGGAGGGGATCGATCGGGATCCCCTCCCGTGCGTGTGTTTGTGTTTTTTTTTGTGGTGTGCGTGCGTGAGTTGGGCTGTGTGGTGGGAGGACCCAAATGTGAAAAGAAAAAAAGGAAGGGGTGGCGGCTGCAAGAAATTAGGGGGGTGGAGTGAAAGAAAAAATTAGGGTTTCGGTGGGGATGGTGCGGTTGGGCCTTTTGGGGCCTGGCTGGCTGGGTTGGGCCGCTCTCTCTCTTCTCTCTAATTTAATTTTTTGCTTATGTTTTTTTTTCCAGAATTTGTTCAGGCTCCATTAAAACAATTAGATTTATGCACCAAATAAATTCCAACAAATTTTAGAGAACATGAGTTGATTAATTTATATTAGTTTGTAAGTTTGAAATGCGTGATGATGCGGTATGCCATGCTATGCAAGAAATAAAAAAAAACAAGCGACAAAAATTATTAGGGGGAAAACCCCCGGGCGTTACAGTCGACACCACTAACAAGGGATTGCGCCCTCGCAATCCACCTGCTAACCCGGGAGGGGAAAGAAGTTCAACTATCGATTCTTCGTGCTTCCAGCTGATCTCCTCGACACCACTAACAAGAGCTTCTCGACACCACTAACAAGAGCTTCTCGACACCACTAACAAGAGATTCTTGCTCGGAGTGACGACGATGTTCTTCCACGAGGAATCTTCCGATGATCGGACCTATTAGGTTAAAGGCTCAGAAAACGTCCACCCACGTAGGATCCTAACACTTTGAAAGATTGAGCGGGAGAGAGACTCCAAAACAAATAAGATGAGAGGAGAAATAGAATAGAGATAAGGAGAAAACAAGAATCCTATTGAGATGTTTTCCAAAATAGTTTAGCAGAAATAGTTTTTGACACTCTAGAAACAACGACCGTTAGCGAGGTTATCCTACAGGCTTTGCGGACCCGTTGATTCGATAACCATTCGTATCGAAACAATCTCGGGAATCGGAACCAAGGCTCTGATACCATTTGTGACGCCCCGGGATCGGGCACTATGCAGATTTCAGCATTTCCGCCAAATCCGCATAATAACCGATTCCAGGTTGCCACTTGTGATAACATTACAACAGTTCACGAATAATCCACAACAACAACAGAAGAGATTTATACAAGACGACTCAAACGAGCCAAGGATACAACTGATACAACACAAAGATCCAAAATAACAGCGGAAGAAACAACATAGCGTCCGGCTACGGACAAGATACAAATTGGACTAAGAGTCCTGAAGATAACCGAGAGCGTCCAATCCCTGCCCAGGCCAAGCCGGAGGGATTCCCAAGCTAACGTCGTCAGACTTCGAACCTGTTGACTGCAATGTTGAATATGCAGCCACGAAAATGAATTCGTGGGTCAGTACGGTTAAGTACTGGCAAGGGGATAAACCATACTCACAAGATACCAGCGCAACCAGTCATCACAAGATACAAATACTTTGGGTACAACGGAAAGGAAGGGATTATTGCAAAGAAGCGGCAGCGGGCTGCACTAACCAACTACAGAAACACACTACAACTTCCGGCTAACAGAAAGAAGATAAGATAGCGTATCGTAACCAACTACAACTAACCACCAAACAAACCCATCCAATGTTACCCCCTACTAAGGAAGCAACCCAAGGATAACTCACACTGTTGATTAGGGTGAAGTTCAGGTTATTGTGACAATATGCCTATTACTAGTCAAATTATTATTAATTAGGTGTAAGTTGTCTGAGTACTTGTTAGCCAGCACTTTCACCAAGTCGTCACATAACCGCGGACAACACGGCTTCTCGAGAAGATTTATCCCTGCAGGGTGTGCTCCAGTACCCGTACACACTCGAGCCACCAACTAAAACTCAGGTTGGCTCGACACGACTCAAACCGTCTCTACAACCCATCCTCAGAGACACGGAGCTATAAGGTCCCAGCCACGCAGCCGAATACTCAGCGCAGGTGTGCAAAACTCCTGCAGGACACAACACCCCGGCACTACAGGCCTCGCCCTATATGCATCATCATCATCATCATCAATAACCAAGGGGGGCTAACCCATTATGCAATGGAGCAAATGGAACACCTGAACTAAGTGTGGCTCTTCGGACAAGCTGCAGATCAGGTCTAAGTCTAGGGGGGTCCCATACTACCACCCGGATGCGGTGAGCACGCTCATCATGGATCAGTAGACAAGACTCTTTTCCTAGTTTCGACACCAGCCGGCTCCAAAACCCTAACCCGGGCCTCCTGCCGGTGCCTTATCATCAAATTATTATTACCCAAAACATTAACAGGTTGTTGATTGAATTGAAACCCAACTATCAAACTAAACAGGTGATACGACAAAGGATAACAAGACTCGAGCACAAACAAATCTAAGCATGCAACTACGACACGAGGGCCAACAAGGTAAACAAACAACAGCTAATAGGAAGTGGAAGGAAGGCTATATCATGGCTGCAGGGTAAACATACGATAGGATCGAGACACAAGCATCGAATCAAAAGGCTAGAATAAGAACAACGGAAGAATCGGTAACAAGTGATGAAAGGCAGCCATAAGTAGCAAGTGAGTATACTTGCCTGGAATCCAGCAAGGTAGAAGTACATCCGTAGAACTTGTCGTTGCTCACATCATCTCAACGTCCTATCCGCGAAGAAGCAACGAACTAAAAGAAACACCGGATGCAACAATTACTTCTACGGCAAAGATCCAGCATGATCCTATTTTATATGCATGGCATGGCAAGATGCAACGGAGAGGAAACAACTTAAACAATTTAATCGGAACTGGAGTCCGGACAATTAATTATTGGTTCAAGTTGTTTAGCTAACCATCATATTAAATGTTGTTTAACATGGGTAAACAATAAGTAGGTGACCTAAACAAGATTAAATGGAATAGGGCATTATTTGAATTTACTACCCCAACACATTCCACATTTATTTAATAAGTGAACATGCATAACACAAACTAAGATGCAACATACAAAATGCAAACATGAGCATGGATGGCATGAACAGATTAAGTGCATTTTTCTGGTATGAAAACATATTTTATTTGTTGGATTTGGAATTAAAATGAGCAAGTTATCAAATTAGCAATTTTAATGCATTAATTAAGAAATAGTTGTTTTCAGCGGTTTAAATTATTCAAAACAGAAAACAAAGTTGATATTTGCAAAGTTCAGAGAATTTTGATTGGAAAACATATTTTACTTTTTCAAATTTGGAGTTGAAATGAATTAGTTATGATTTATGCAATTAAATCAATTTAAATTGAGCCGGAAGCCCAACATTTAATTTAGGGGGTTCACGTTATTTATTTACCCACAAAAATACAATGCAACACATGAATGAGATGACATTTTAATTATAGTTGATATGTTACAGAAAATAGGGCATAGGTATAGGGTTGGGGTTTGGGTTCGCACGTTGGAAAGAGGATCGCCGGGGTCAACGCCGGAAACATCGGAACGTGGAGGAAGTAGACGAAGAAGAGGAAGTAGACGAAGTCGTCGATGTCGTGGAAGTAGTCGACGTAGTCATAGTAGAGGAAGTAGTCGACGTCGAGGAAGTAGTCGAAGTAGTCGTTCTCGTTCCGTAGCCGAGGTAGTCGTTCACGTCATCGGTGGTCGTGGTCGAACTTTTCATCGGGGTCCGAAGAGGAAGTAGACGTTCGTTCTCAAACCACACGATCATCGTCGTCGACGTAGTCGTTCAACATCCGGAGCCGGTGTAGTCGTAGTAGTCGTGGGCGAACCGCGGCAACATCATCTTCGGGGTTGATGGCGATCTGGGTGGTCTCGGTCTTCGGGCGCGCACGAAGGCGGCCAACGCAAAACGGACACGGTGGAGATAGTGGTCGTTCACGGTTCGATGTAGCTCGATGTAGCGGTACTTGTCGGAGAAGATCTCGGTGTGCTCGACTCGGCGGTGTACGGACCATAGATGACGGGGTCGGTGGAAGGTCATGTTGACGGTCGATGTTCACGACTGAGGTACTTGTGGACAACACCGTCTTCCGTCGTCGGAGGTCTTGGCGTGGGCACCGGACACGAGTGTGTCACCGGGTAGACGTGCACGAGCACCCACGGACGAAGGCAGCACGAACAACGCATCCACACGCACGGGGCCGGACTTGATTCGTCGAGGACGGCGGTGGGGCGCTCGGTCGCAGGGCGACAACACCATGTCGGGGCGCAGCAGGGCCAGGTTAGGGGACGGCCATGGCGGGACAGAGGTGCTCGAGGACCTGGCCGTCCACGCGGAAGGACAGGGAGCCGCAGCAGCCCGCTGCGGGAACCAGCAGGAGGAGGCCATGGCGAGGAGCTCGGGCGCGAGGACGTACGGAGGCAGGAGGAGGCGGCTTGGGGGGTAGCTCCGGTGGCGGCCGGCCGTGGCTCGGCGACGTCCGCCGCGGAGACGAGCTCCTGGCCGCCCCGGGGAAGGAGTAGGTACAGGGACGGGGTGGCTCGGCCGGCCATGGAGGCGCGGAGGGGAGGGGCTCGGGCGAGGTAGAGGAGGAGCTAGGGACGGCCGCGCGAGGTGGAGGAGGAGAGGAGGGGCGCCGGAAGGAGGGGCCGCGGGAGGAGGCGAACGGCGGCCGGCCGTGGTTGCGGGCAGGGAGGAGACGCCGGGGATGAGAGCAGGGGGTGGAGGCGAGCTCGGGGAGAGGGAGACGGCGCAGGTGGCGGGGACGGCGACGTCCGGCGGCGGGGCGGCGTCGAGAGGAAGGGGAAGGAGAGGGTGGCGACGAGCGAGGGGAGAAGGGGAGGCGCTCGGGAGGAGGACGATGGAGGGGATCGATCGGGATCCCCTCCCGTGCGTGTGTTTGTTTTTTTTTTGTGGTGTGCGTGCGTGAGTTGGGCTGTGTGGTGGGAGGACCCAAATGTGAAAAGAAAAAAAGGAGGGGTGGCGGCTGCAAGAAATTAGGGGGGTGGAGTGAAATAAAAAATTAGGGTTTCGGTGGGGATGGTGCGGTTGGGCCTTTTGGGGCCTGGCTGGCTGGGTTGGGCCGCTCTCTCTCTTCTCTCTAATTTAATTTTTTGCTTATGTTTTTTTTTCCAGAATTTGTTCAGGCTCCATTAAAACAATTAGATTTATGCACCAAATAAATTCCAACAAATTTTTGAGAACATGAGTTGATTAATTTATATTAGTTTGTAAGTTTGAAATGCGTGATGATGCGGTATGCCATGCTATGCAAGAAATAAAAAAAAACAAGCGACAAAAATTATTAGGGGGAAAACCCCCGGGCGTTACATCCTTCTAGAGGTTTGAGGCAGGGTGACCCCTTATCACCCTACCTTTTCCTTCTCTGTGCCGAGGGGCTCTCTAGCTTACTCCAAGATGAGGAGGACAACGGGGAGATCATCGGAGTGAAAGTCTGTAGGGGGGCACCGGCGGTATCGCATCTGCTCTTCGTTGACGATTCCCTGATTCTGATGAGGGCTGATGTTCCTAATGCTACAGTGCTACGTAACATCTTGGTTTAGTACTGTGCGGCATCGGGTCAGATGGTAAGCGAGGCTAAGTCAAGTATTTTTTTCAGCCCCTGTACGCCAGTGGAAGTGCGGGAGAATGTGTGCACCACCTTAAATATTCTGACTGAAGCCATCACGGATAAGTATCTAGGTTTACCTTCGCAAGTGGGTATTGACCGATCAGATTGTTTTCAACATTTAATTGACAGAGTCTGTGCGAGATTGGCAGGTTTTAAGGAGAAACTCCTTTCATATGGGGGAAAGGAGGTGTTATTAAAGGCAGTGATACATGCGATCCCGACATATGCGATGTCGGTCTTCAAACTTCCCAAATAAATAACAAAAGGGATCACAGATGCTATGACCCGTTATTGGTGGGGAGATGATGACACTACAAAGCACATGCACTGGTTTGCTTGGTGGAAGATGTGTATATCCAAGAAGAAAGGAGGTATGGGTTTCAGGGACCTCCCATGTTTTAATTTGGCTATGTTGGCTAGATAGGTCTGGAGACTGATATGTGATCCAGACTCCCTTTGTGCTCGGGTCTTACGGGCAAAGTACTACCCCTCTGGCGATACTATGAGCGCAAGTTTGAAGAAGGGGGTCTTCCTATACATGGCAAAGTCTCCATGCGGGCATCCAAACACTAAAAAGGGGACACATATGGAGGGTTGGCGATGGGACCCAAATAAACATTTGGACTGATGCTTGGATTCCTAACTGTCCTTCTAGGAGGGTTCTCACAAACAGGGGGCACATCGTGCTTACAAAGGTTTCAGAGTTAATTAATCAAGAGAGTGGACAATGGGACCTAAGTTTACTCGAAGATTTATTTTTCCCAATTGATGTTATTAGAATCCTTCGGATTCCTTTGGCAATTGGAAGGATGGATGATTTCATAGTGTGGAATTACACGAGGAATGGGTTGTTTTCGGTCCGAGCAACGTATTACAGGGAATGGGAGCACCAGCATGGACGCAAGCTGACCAGATCAAGTGGAATTTTCACTTCGGATAATAATCCAGTGTGGACGAAACTGTGGCAGTTGAGAGTCTCGACAAAAGTTAAGATTTTTTCTTGGCGTGTTCTGCATAATACGATCCCTTGCAACTGTTGCTTGCTAACAGACATATCATCCCGTCCAGTGTATGCCCATTATGCAAGACACAATGTGAGGATTTGTGCCATGCGTTTTTCAGATGTGCAAGAGTGGTGGAAATATGGGAGAATTTGGGTTTGAAACCTCTGATCGATGAGCTGTGCCGTGGAAGTGTAGAAGGCCAAACCATCTTTGAATCTATCCTAAAGATGCCAGACAAACTAATGCAAGACACAGACTATGGCCTGAAGGAGTTACTGATTACTACATGTTGGTACGCATGGTGGGAGCGCCGACAGGTCTCTCATGGAGAAACCATCCAGAAACCTGCTAGATCAGCGCAGGCGATTGCAACAATTACTGCGAGCTATTTTAGGGCGAGCAAACCTAACAGTAAATTGAAACGGCATGGTTGGGAGAAGCCTAGAGAGGGTTTTGTCAAACTCAACGTCGATGCGGCTTTCTCCCTCATTGATGAAACGGGAGGGACGTGTGCTGTTATTAGAGACTGTCATGGAGTCTTCATCGCGGGAAGCTGCTGTGATCTCCCTCACGTCGCGAGCGCACCCATGGCAGAGGCAATGGCGTTGCGGAATGGGCTGATATTGGCAGGCCAGCTTGGTTGCTCGAACATTATTGTCAATAGCGACTGCATAGAAGTGATCAACACAATGCTAGAGGCTGGGAACTCGGCAGGTCCAGCCGCGGCTATCTATGAGTGTGCTTTTCTGGCACGGGGTTTTAGTGTTATAGATTTTGTGTTGGCTCCTAGAGAAAGTAATTTGGTGGCGCATGCCTTAGCTAGTAGTGCAGGGGCTGGCTTAACCTTTGTTTGGCATAAGGATCCTCCGGATTTTATCCGTACTATTATTGTAAACGATGTAAGCCTCTTTGAGGCAACTGTGTGATTGGGGAGCAGCAAGTTCGAGACGCACTCTTTTCCTTACCAGGGTACCGAAAGGGACTGGAAGGTTTTTAACGAGGCGGCTTGCTGACTCAATATAGTAATTTAAAAATTTTAAAAAAAAAACTGATCGATTGCTAGCTTCACGTACTCACTCCGTTTCATATTAGATGACTCTCAACTAGATGTATCTAGTCATATTTTAGTACTAGATACATCTAGTTGAGAGTCATCTAATATGGAACGGAGAGAGTATGTAGGTACTCGATCGATGAAACGAGGAAACAGTGTATCGCTCGTGTTGTTCCTATTACTTTAAAACTTGGTTATCCATTATAGTGACTAGGTACTGTAATCGAATACTACTCCTAGTTGTTTCTATTACTTTGAAACTTGGTTATCGATTATAGTGACTAGGTAGTGTAATCGATGAAACGAGGAAACAGCGTATCGCTCGTGTTGCTTCTATTACTTTGAAACTTGCTCGCACCAGTCAGCGCGTGGCGGGGTGGCCCACCCGTCAGCGGCACGGCGCCGGTTCGGTTGCCCCTCCTGGCCTACTTAAGCGTCACGCGTCCCCTCCCATCCCCACACGCCGCCCCCACTCTCCCCCGTCCTTCTCTCTCCCGCCCGCAAAACCAAGGGTCGCACCCATGCCTCGTCGCTGGTGGCTGGGGGCGGCAAGCACGACAAGGAGGCGGGGTCCTCGTCCTCCTCCCGCAGCCGTGCGCCCTCCAACCCCCTCCTCCTCCCCCACTCTTTCCTCCTTTCCGCATCAACCCGTCGGCCATCTCCGACGAGGAGGACGAGGACGAGCGCCTGCGCCGCCGCTTGTACCTCAACAAGGACAAGTGTAAATGGTACCGTGATAATGCAATCCCAGTACCCTGGCCGGACGTCCACCTCGCAGATGGCTGGTATCTGAATCCCTAGGAGCGGCCTGGAGCGGGAGAACAAGATCCTGCGCCCCCGCGCAGAGCTCCCGGAGGATTTTCGGATGCACCCCGCATTCGCCCTCGACTCTCCGTACTGGGACACGTGGTTCCAGGACGTGCACGACGCCCGCCGTCGCCGATACTTTGGTGTTCGCGAGCCCCCCCCCCTCCCCCAACACCCGCCTACGGACATCCGCTGGCGCGCCGCCGAGCAGCTCCAGGGACGCTGCGCATTGGCAACCCCGTGTGCGGGCCTGTCAAGGAGGAGGAGGTCCCCGACGAGGTCATGGAGTGGGAGGGCCTTGGCACGGCCTTCCGCGACTCGGCCATGGAGGACAGGGCACGCCAGGAGGAGGAGGAGCGCGAGATGGCCGCGGCCCTATAGGCGGTGGCAGCGGCGGCGACTGAGCAAGCCCTGGCGTGAGAAACGGCGGGGCGGGAGGCCAGAGCAGCTAGGCGGCGGCGGGGAGGCCGGGGTCGCGGCCCAGGAGGAGGAGGAAGAGCGCGCGGAGGCCCTGCGCCGCTGCCCGCAGTGGTTCCGGCCACTAGTCGGCATGCGCTGGCAGTGGGACGAGCCGCCGCTAAAGCTCCCGCGGGCGCCACCAGCCCCCGTCCAGCCAGACACGCCGCCGCGCCCTACTGGCATGCCTGGCCACCTCTTCCAGGAGCCGGAGTACGTCATCCTCGACGACGACAAGGACGAGTAGCTCCGGTGAGTGGCCGGCCATAGCTAGGGCTAGTTTTTTTTTTGCATGTAACCGGCCATTTGTGGTCCCCACCCCGAAGTAAGCAACACCGTAGGGCGCGTTCGAAAAATGCCGTGTACCGGACCGCTGCTCAAACAGACGTATTTATCCGGGTTTTGTACGTTGTTTGAGCAGACGTGGCAGCACGTGAGCTGGCACGGGACTCACCTGGCAATGGGAAGCCTCCCGATACTGTGTTTTTTTTTATTGGAGCTTTCTAATGGACGTGGCAGCACGTGAGCTGGCGCGGGACTCACCTGGCAATGCGCTCATCATAGCAAGCGTTTGATGGGCCAGGCCCATACAGGAGGTCCCTCGTTATCCCAGTCTCTTCCCCAACGAATCCCCCGATACCCATCTCCAAGAGAGCAACACCAGCGCCGCCGCCTTCGCCCTCGCCGCGCGAGAATGAAGTACATCTGCATCTGCGGGAAGCGCGACGAGGACATGACGAAGTGGACGAAACACGTCGAGTCGTGTGAAAGGGCGAAGAAGGCGACAGCGGCTGCAAACGCGCGCTCGCGCAAGACTGCAGCAGATCTGGAAGAGGAGGTCCGGGCCAGTGCAGGGAGACGGAAGCGCGCGGCCCTCAATCTGCCGCCACCACCTCCTCCTCCGTACTGAGGACCCCAGGTACCCCTTCCCCCTCGTGAAACCGTACTGAAGGCTTCAGCTGGTGTGGTATTTATCAAACCCTAGTAGTCAAATCGTTGTGAAATCAGTATTGGAACAGGTGGGACACGACCAATCTCTGATTGAGAGATCCAGTGCCTTGAGAGAGGCAAGGTACCAGTGAACTGTTCGGTGCCTTGACCACTACTTTTATCCATTAGATCAAAAACCGATCTCACCCTCCTGAAACCGTAGTTATACTGACAGCACTAATTCTACAACAGGAAAATATACATTTGATTATTGACTGAGTATCAATGCATGGGAGATCGTTCAAAACTCATATATGTACGTCTTCCACAATTTAGTAGTCAAAATGCTTCAGTGGTAATCTTTGCAGCACTGCAGACGTGCATCCGAACTTTTCATCTGTATAAAAAGGTTAAAAAGAACAGTCTTTAGTACACGGTATTGATAAGCATCTGCAGTGGTCTGCCATCTTAGAGCATGTTTCACAAATTTGAGAGAAGATCTCACTCTACTGCTGTCCATTGCAAAGGTTGGACTGACCGACGTGCTGTTGTACTTGATCTTGCAGAGTTTACCCCTTAAAACTCTTGTTTTGCTTGTTAATATTTGGTCCCTCTGTTAATGAACTGGCAGTGATATTGCTGTTATGTGGAGATTCGACAACAATTGTTTGTTCTGTTGTAAATACAGTTTAACAGTTTCATGAGTACAAAACTACAGTAGGAATGAATTGTTGCATTCTATATAAATGATATAAAGAATATTCTATGCAGTTTAGGTAACTGTTCTTTGTTAAAGGACAAATTACTCAGTGGCAACTACGCACGTATGGAGTTTTAGTGCTGCAACTGGATAGAATAGATGGGTGGTGGTTTAATGTACTAGGTTAGCTGATCTAGCTTATTTGTCTCCTTGTTCTGTATCAGCATCAGCTATTTGCCTCATTACTCTGTTTCAGCCCATATATAGGTATTGTTCACACCAGTCAGAACGCCTGGGTGATGCCTAAATGAACTAGGCAGTGGCATGATGCCTAAGATAAGGGAGCACTTCTTTAACCTTGGTCAAGCACGATTTGTAGTTGCGTGAACCAGAAGCTTAGGCTGACAGGCCCGCTTCCGAGCGGAACCTACACATGCTTTTCTAGCTTGTCTTATAGTTCAAATGTGTTATGCTTCCATTTTGTCCTTAAAATTTGTTTTCCTTGGTCAACAAAGTAACATAACCAAGTGTTAACCGTGTGATGTGTGCTTGTAACTGCTATATTAAGCATAACATCTCAATTCATGTCAGTTCGATTATGATGCAAAATAAATTCATTTTATATTCAAAATATCTGCATATGGTCAATGGTCTGTTATTTTAACATAAAAATGATGATTCATTTGCAGGTAAAGGGTGTCTAGAGAACTATGTCACGCATCCAAGATAAAGCCAGAAGGCTACTGACCAGGAGATGGTGAATCAAATTCTCAATGACACCTTATGCAAAAAAAGATATGTAATGAATATGAACATGTTATATCACGCTGAAACATCTTATGCATGTTATAAGCTCACTATATGAGTATATGTATGTATGGGTTTGGAATGGTATCTAGCTTTTATAACCTGCTGTGTGCATTCCTATCAATGTTCTATTAAGTGCTAAGAGCTGATTGAGCATTTAGCCTCTGCTTTTCCTTCTCTGAAGTATTAAAGCGCTGAGCGCACGTTTAAGTAGTTAAGCGCTAGGTGTTTTGCCTCCGCTCAGCGCTGCACAAACGCGCTTAAGTGTGCGCTTTGTTTAAGCAGTTTTTAAGGTGTTTTGCCTCCGCTCAGCGCCGCGTAAGCGTGCGCTTTTTATAACTTGCTTCTGTACTGTAAGTTCTGGGGCTTTCGAAAGAAAAAGGAAAAGGATAGGCTGAGCAGGAAGATGGACGGACTTGAGAATTGGCTAAGGAAACCTCACATTTGAGTCGAGGTAGTTTGTGATTTAAGCCCATTTTAAGGATTGAGTTTGGGCCATTGTGGCTTTTTTACACTCATTAGCTGACTCGGCCTTCATGATTGGCTTTTGAGTACCTAATGATGTAGATGCTTCCTATAGTTGTGTGAAAGTGCAACCATCTAGCGAACGGTGTCGAAAGAAATTCAACAGAGATATTAATCATACCTCCTCTAGTTCACATATTAAGGAATTCGACAAACATATTGATCATACCTTGTGTAGTTGCCCATGTGCGCATGACCAGATATATGTGTAGGAAAAGAACACCATCTGGTAGTAGATGTAATCTGGTGTGAACAATAGCAGCAGGTTATAAATCAACTTGACACCTGCAGATTGAACATGAATAATGACTGGAAAAAATTAAAGCAATGGCGCGTGCAGAGATGTACTACATACTAGTGCCAATGTGTTTTACAAGTGGAGCCGAGTTGGCATAATGAATGGCTAGCTACTATTCTACAGATAATTAGCAGTCGGTCAATCATATCCATGTTGCACGGATTGTCTACTGGTACCATTCTGTATCTATCAAGCCCAAGAGAGGAAGTTTCTGCACTGAAATCAGTGTAATGGCTTTCTAGCTTAATAATAAGTACTACTGGTGTGTATAATTGTACCTATAGGTCTGGTGTATAATATACTAGAGTTATCTGATAGGAGATTTAAATTCATGCCAGGCAAGCACTTGTTTCTTTTCTGATATACTACTAAAATAGTGCACGGAGGTCCAACAGTAAATATTTTGTAGAAACTATTACAAAATGTTACGGCCAGGATCCAGATCCACAGCAAAAAGAAAAATCAGGTAAATAGATTTTACATATCAGTACATATGGTGTTGTCCACAAACAAATCAAAAAAGAATAAACAATTTCTCCAAGCATGGATATATTAGATAAAAATATGCTAGCCCACAAGGCTTATTCAAGACAAGATAACCAATAATAAAAGTAAATACGCTGTGGAAAGAAATTCAAAAATGATATTGAGCATACCTCCGTTAGTGGCACATATTTTGCATCTGACTAGTTGAAGAGGAGAAACATCATCACACTAATGCATATCTGTGAAATAACACTGTGTTAAGGCAATGGCAATTGGCAGACATATAAGCGCTGAGAAGGCTTACCCAGCACACTAGATCCCAGATGGAAGTTAGACCAGGACCTTAGCTGTAGATTAGTTTAGCTCTGTTCCAAAGGTCTTAAGATTTCTATCTCCTTTTGTTTTGCTGCTAAACCTACAGATCTTGTTTTCTGTTTTTGGCTTTCGTTCGGCTTGCTGCACTTCCGACATGTCGACTCCTGTATAATGAAAACAACATGAAGTCAGGTATGTGTTTGAGAAAATATTAGGATCCGCACATAGATAAAGATTTCAAAACAAAATGAGGAACAAAAGTAAACTAGTACAACTTCCAAGTGCATTTGGTTTTGCGATCAATTTAGTCTAAATACATGCTAATATGAAGAAAAAAATTAGTCAACGAATGCCACAAAAAAGTAAAACTGGAAGCTGCACAATTGCTTTGATGTCAGACTACAACAGTGACAGTAACCATATGTAGGAATACAACTACATTTCCAATAGTGAACACGAAATTGCAGCTAATTTTGCTACTTAACAACAGATGAACATGGTGAGACTGACAATGTATGGAAGGCTAGAAACATACTTTCTTGAGCACAAAACTGGATGGAGTCTTCTATCTAGCCAAGTGCAACAGCTGCGTATACACAACACAAATAACAAAACATGCAATAGAACTCTGCCTCTTTCACTTTGAAAGCAAGAGAAACACACAACAAAAGTACTAATCCAAAAAATCCAAAAAGTAGAGTATCATAAACCAAGAGAAAAATATGAAGTTGAGAAAGAACTACATGTATTAACAAAAAAAATAGCGGTACCCAAATACAGGCCATAAGAGGTATATCTAAAGTTTGTTTTGCTGATTCAGAACAGTAGATATGTTGAACTAATACAACTAAATATTTACTGATAAAACATTACAAACGCATACCACGAAACAACGTAGAACTATGACATGTATAAATACTGCTAAAGTTCAATAGTAGCATTATAGTTCACTAAAATATTGAACAAATCGTGTGGT
Organism: Alopecurus myosuroides; assembly: GCA_028641055.1. Lineage (NCBI taxonomy): Eukaryota > Viridiplantae > Streptophyta > Magnoliopsida > Poales > Poaceae > Alopecurus > Alopecurus myosuroides. Next base: position 208,886,986 of record CM054063.1, on the reverse strand, counting down.
TACTGCTAGTTACATGAATAACAAGTATAAATGTGTACATTAGAATTGTATTTCATGCATGAATCATCGATATATGGAGCAAATACAACTAAATTTTGAAGATAAACATTAAAATTTTGATCTATAGTTCTACAATAGCCAGTCATAGACACCATGGTAATTAAGAAATTACAATTAATGTAGAAACAAAACTATATGGTTAACTTGCTACTTAAAAGAATGTAAGCACTTTTACAAAAAACAAATATGATAAACAGTGAAATCATATATCTAGTATGCCATCATTTTTTCAAATTATCTATACTTATTTTTCGATGATAAACAATAGAATTACATATCTAAACCTGTAAAGCTTACTTTACATCAAAATAAAATCATATGCATGTGTGTAGCAAATACAACTAAATTTAAAAATAAAAATTAAATTTCCAAGTATAATTATAAATATATCCATACATAGACATTATAAAATTTTACAATAGCAACGCAATTATGTGGTTAATTTTGCTACTTAAAAGAGTAATAGTGCATATTTTGAAAAAAAATAACAATGATAAAAATAGTGCAATTGCATATCATAAATATATAAAGTGTATTTTTCAATGATATACATGTATTTTCAATGCTATCGATTAAGATTTTCGATGATAAATCATACAATACCCCACAATACAGAGTTAAATCAACTAGTTACCGTGTAACTCAATAACATACATATTGTAGTCTCATTTTGTCAAATGATAGAAGTTCTCCAAGATTCCAGTCAACTCGAGGCAATAGACCTAAACCTAATCCAAACCAAAAAATCTTGCAAGCCAAGATCTCCTTCCTGTATCAGGCTTCTGAGCAGACCCCGGCTTCTTGACCCCAGCTTCTCAAGCCACATACCGACGGGGATGGGTAGATGAGAAAACAGATCCAGCCTGTTGTAGAACTCCATCGACCCACCGTTCCAGCACAGCCACAGCGTTAGCGCAAAATTACCGGTCATGGCCAACGGGATGTGTCAGCCACTTTTCATGGCTCTGGCAGTCACCTACCGGTAGCTTCAGATCCTTCCTGGTCAAAGCCACAGTGGGACGCTCCTCTGGTAGATGGGCGACAACTATAGAGCCCGGAGTCTATGGCGACTGCCATCGGCGGCCCGGAGGCGACGGACCGCACCTCCCATAAGCAGACAAACTCACCAGTTTTCCGTTCACGCCTCGACAGAGGCCTACCATAGAGGTCAGCTTCCATCTGAGCAGATCCAGCCTTCCCGGGTGTAGAACTCCATCGACCCATCGTGCCAGCACAGCCACAAAGTTAGCGCAGATTTACCTCGGTCAATCCCATTGCCGGCGGGATGTATCAGGCACTTCCAGCGGAGACCTGCGACTCTCTCCTGACAGATCGAAGTCACCCACCGGTACCTTCGGATCCGTCATGGTCAAACCCACAGCGGTATCCTCCTCTGGTAGGCCGGCGAGAACTATACAGCAGAGAGTCTATGGTGGGTGACTGCCATCAGCCGCCCGGCGGCGACGGAGCGCACTTCCCATCGGCAGATCAACTCACCAGTTTTCCGTTCACGCCTCGACAGAGGCCGACCGTAGAGGTCAGCTTTCCATCGCAGCTTCTCTGCAAGGGGATCTCGGAAGATTGACCGCGGTTCAGCGCCTCCCGCTCCTCGTCCGGCGCAGGAACCGGTGGAACTCGCGCAGAGCGCCGGACGGTCGCCCGAGCACGTCAAAGCGCGCGGCCGAAGGTGCGACGGTGGTGGGGATTGCGGCGGGGCCGGCGAGGGCAGAGCAGCGGCTAGGGTTGGAGAGGGGTGGAGAGAGATAAGGGAATTGTTCTGGTCTGACAAGAAAACGCAGCGAGGTATAGGTAGCACGTAACCGCATGCGGCGAGCGGTAGTCCGGTGCGCATGGTGCACGAAAATCAAAGATTGCCTACATGCATGTATAGAAACGGGCCATGTGAGCCGAGTCCACAGATCTACGTACCTAGATGCTTTTGAGAAAGTAGATCTGGATGAGCACAAACTTTCGTGCCGGGTGAGGAGAGCAACTTTTTAGGCTTACGCAGACTGACTATATTGGCAGACTGACTAAAAAAAGAGCTGCGTCCACACCACGTACTTTAACCTAAATTACCACTCTCCTGCCCCGCACGTCTTTTCCACTTGCACCGCTCCGTCCCGCATGGAGAATTTGGCCTGAGCGTATGGGTCCAACCCGCGGATTGTACTGGTCGTCGCTCAGACTGCGGAAAAAAACGTCGCTCTTTCATGGTATCGTACTCGAACTGGCTAGTAGTCTCTCTAAAAAAAAAAAAAACTAGCTAGCTAGCTAGTAGCCTAATACTCCACAGACTCGAACTGGCTACTAGCTAGAAATATACAAAAGCTTTCATGGTATCACATTAGAACCGGCTACAAGTTGAGATTTAATGCTACGTTTGCAATTACAAAAAAACTGAAGACAAATTGAAACCAACAGGGCGGCGGGGTCTCGGGGACTTCGGCATGTGGTGCTCTAGGCATAGAGCCATGGACTGAAACCACGGGCTGGAACCACTCGACCTCAAACCGCACCGTCCCGTCTCAGTCCACTTTTCTTCTGAACCCGCACCGCACCGTTTTGTTTTTAAAACCATTAAGGGCATCTCCAGTTGTGTCGGCCCCCAGGGTCCAAAACGTCGTCGTTTTGGGGTCGTCGAGACGCCAAACGGCACTAATCTGGAACCTGGGGGGCAGGGTTCCCAGTCGTCCCCCAGCCCAACATTCGGCCCAAAATAACTCGAGAAACAAAATTCGACGCACTTTATTGATTCGACGCAATTTTTATACAGTTCGACTGAAATTTAAACTAAAAACAGTAAAACTACGCCTACTGCAGCCCTAGGCTCGCCGCGATCGCCTGGCTGTAGTCGCAGTCGTCGCCGTCGTCGTCGTCGTCGTCGTCCGAATCGCCGCCGTCCCGCCTGCTCGTTCCTTCACCGGGATCGCGGAAGTGCGGGTTGCTCGGCCCCGCGCCGGAGTCGCCCCACCTGCTCACCGCAAGGGCTCGCTGCAGCTCGGCTTCTTCGTCGTTGTCGGGGTCGAGCACGACATAGGGGACCTCCCTCGTCTGTGGAGGGAGAGGAATGCGGCGGCGGGCCGCATTGGCGGCAGCCTCCTGCTCGCGCTGCGCCTTCCGCTGCTCGGCCTCGGCGAGGAGGCGGCGTTGGAGTTCCAGCTCCTCCGCGGTGCTGTCGCGTAGACTCCAGTCGGCGGCGACGTCGTCGGCGACTGGCTGGAGGGTGTTGCGCGACATCTCCTCGGCGGCCTTCAAATCCGGCCGCTCCTCGTCCTCGTCCACCTCCGTCTTCGGGCGGACGATGCGCTCGAAGTCCGCGTCCCGCCGCTGGCGCGGCTCGCCGATGCGCAGGGCGCCGCCGCTGCGCCTGGGAACAGGGGCGCCGGAGTTCAGAATGGGAGGGGTGAGAGAGAGATTAGGCGCCGTAGGAGCTCGAGGTGGACGACGACGAGCCGCCGCCCATCCGCCGCGGTGCCCACGAGGGGTGCGGGCGGGGCGGCATCTGCAGCCGGGGCTCGTTGCCGGCGTCGATGTAGTCCAGCACCCACTCGAGGGTGCGGTGCTGGCCTCCCCACCAACGCTTGCGCCCGGAGCTGTTGGCGCGGCCCTCGACAGGGCCGTTGTTGCCCTCGGCGGCGAGGTCCGCGACGTGGCGGCGCTGGAGCTCCTGCCACCAGAAAGCGTCTTGGCCGTGCGGCCTCGTCCGCCGGCAGTCCTTGGCGGACTTCCGCGATAGCCTGCTGGAACTCGGCGTCGGTGGAAGGGATTGGGGGTACGGGAACCCCGCCGACGCTGAGGTGCCATCGAGGCTGCCCGCCGGCGAAGCTCGGGAGGCGCATGTCGGGCGGGCACGGATAGCCCGCCCGCTACAGCGACCACGCTTCGTTCATGCGAAGGTGGCGGCGGCGGCATCGTCGTAGTTGGCCATCGCGACTGGAGAAAGCACGAGGAGAAAGGAGAGCGCCGAGGAGGGAGGACGGGGGAGCAGCGAGGAGGAAGAATGGGGAGTGCAGCGAGCGGCGGGGGGGGGGGGGGGTTGTAGCCTGTCGGGCATTTACTGCGCCGCGTCTCCTCGCTGCCGCCCGCCACGTCATTACTCCGGCAGCCTTTGAACGGGCGCATGCACTGGGCGGCCGCCACGCCATAAACGCCGGCAGACTTTGACCGACGCGGGAGCCGAGAAGATGATCACGGAGGTTTCTGTTCCCGCGTTTTTTCGACGCGTCATTGACAGAGCTGGCCCGGGTGGGCTGCACCGTATTTTCGCCCCCCCCCCCCCCCCAAGCCGAACCCAGCGGGCTGGATTTCGCCTAGGTGCCGCGGCGCGAATTGGCGCTATTTGGGCTTCTGGGGGCGACTGGTGCGAAAACGGCGCTATTTGCCGCTTCCGGCGCTAAAAAGGCCGGCTGGGGGCTCTGGGGGGCGACTGGAGATGCCCTAAAGCCCAGTCCAATTGAAACCAACGAAGAACCCGCACCGAGTTGCCCATTTGTGACCGCACCATTCCCAGAGTGAATGGAAAATGTTCGCTAGGCTAATCTTCTTCTTCTTTTTGCCACGATGCTTACCGGCTAATCCGCACTCCCTCTGTTCGCCGTTGTGAAAAAACTGACCAAGCTGAGCAGGATGCACTCACGTGTCACCTAGCGTCTTCTCTGATTGATTTTCTTTTATTTGGCAAACACTTCAAGTTTCCATCCAAGTGTGTATGCATTTTGTATATGTTCACGTAGTTTCTTTTAAAATCTTGTGTAGTTAATTAAAAAATCACATTTGTCTCAGCATTTTTATTTGATCATCATCAAAACAGAAGTTGAATTAAACAAGCACTGGCCATTCTAAATTGCCAAATATCCGCCGTGTCCGACTGGTTGGAATTACCAACTCGCCAAAATTTAGCAATGCTTTGGCCATGCCAAAACTATGGCTGGGTCAGTTTGGGCTTCAGACTTTTTTTTTAGAGGCAATGAACCGTAGAACAAAATGTTCTACGGTATATATATATAATTATGTCATGTACAAAGTCACAATGCCCCTAAAAATTAACCGATTCCGGTTCTCTCAAACATCAAAAAAGTGCACTATAACTAATCTATGGAATTAAGAACTGAATCAATCCAGTTCTTCAGAGAATCAATGAGTCTAGGCTTAATCCGAAGAATGATGATCTGTAGATCTTTGATCAGGTGAAATTTCCAGAATCTGTGACAAGGAGGAATATTATTGAAGATCTTATCATTCCTTTGTCTCCATATGTTCCAACATCCTATGATGATCACTTCCATTGCAAATTCTTGTGGAATGATATGTGTTAATAGTATAACTTCATCAAATATTGAGATCCCTCTATTTCTGTTGTTTCCAATAATATTCCAGCATCTAATAGCAAATGGACAGTCAAAGAAGAGATGTAGTAATGTTTCTTCCATATATTCTTGACAGCTTTCACAATCGTAGCTTTGAAGGTGAAATTTTTTCCTCCGAAGGAGATTTCTGGAATTGAGTCTATCATGTAGCAGTAGCCAGAAAAAAATCTTGTATCTTAAAATAGAAGCATTGTTCCATGTTCTAAGGAAAAGAGGGTGTGCTATAGGTCCCTCACTGAATTCTTTATAGGCAGCTGAGACCATAAATGATTTATTCTTGCCTTTGTATGTCCATCTATCAATGTCCTCAGTAAACTGAATTTCTTGAATATATTGTTGCAATTGAATTAGTTGCTAATGTGCTAGATTTGACAAGGGGAGTTGGAAATGGTCAGTAATCTCATTGGCATTTATGAAATCCCATACAGAGAGATTAGTTCTATAACTGAATGAGTGAAGTTGTGGGAACTCCTCCTTGCATAAGAAATCACACCATTTATCCAGAATGAAACTGTCTTTCCATCACCAATCTCACATACAGCCATTTTCTTATATTCAGGAATCAATGCTACCATATCTCTCCACCAAAAGGATCCAACCTTCCTATGGTCTATCAACCTATTTGAATAGTGGTTTTCTGTAATCAATTTGATCCATGGGAGACTCTCTTGGTTGAAAAATTTATGTAAATGCTTCAGTAGCAGCACTTTGTTCTGAATACCAAGATCAATCACTCCCAGACCTGCCTGTTCATGAGGTTTGTTCACTTTATTCCAGGATATAAGTGCAGATCCTATGTCTTCCATCCCATATTTCCTCCAGAAACAATGCTTAATGCTCTTGTTACTATGGTCTAAAACAGTCTTAGGTATTTGAAGTGTGCTCATGTAGAACATGGGAAGTGATGTAAAAACAACCTTAATCAGAATCAACTTCACTCCATAAGATAGGAAGGTAGTGCATCCATTTAGCCTTTCATTCAATCTTTTGATCAATGGCCAATAGTCTTCCACCCTAGGTCTATCAATAGACAAAGGTAGACCCAGATAATTAATTGGCATGTACTCAATGTTACAACTCATAATATTTTGTAATCTGTGGCATATCTCTTCACTTGCCTTAAGTGGAATTAATCTAGATTTGTGATAATTAATCTTCAAGCCAGTGAGTGATTCAAAATGGGATAGCAAACTTTTAATATGTTGAACATGTGTTGTTTCTGCTCTCATGATGATAATAGTATCATCTGCATATTGTAATAAAGGGAAATCAGGACAAGCCATGGATGAGAAGACGGGTTGGATTAATAGGTTCCTCGTAGCTTCATTTAGAACATCTTGCAGCAGATCGGCAGCTATCACAAAGATCAATGGTGAGAGTGGGTCCCCTTGTCTAACACCTCTCTTGCATCTAAATTGCTTGCCTGGTACTCCATTCAGTAGGACAGATGAGTACCCTGAAGAGTAAATCATTTGAATCCATCTGATCCATCTATAACCAAAACCCTTTGCCTTCAATATATCAATAATAGCCTTATGGTCCAGAAGGTCAAATGCTTTTTCAAAATCCAGTTTCATGATGATGGATTCTTGAGATACCTGTGAGAATTTATGAATGTACTCATAGATCCATGGCATACAATCTTGTATTGATTTGGCTTTAAGAAATCCATATTGATTGTCATGAATAAGTTTGTGCATGATCTTTTGAAGCCTATTTGCTAAAAGCTTAGTAATAATCTTGATGGAGCAGTTTAATAGTGAGATAGGTCTGAAGTCAGATGCATTGGATGGGTTATCAATCTTGGGAATCAGAGTAATGTAGGAGCTGTTAATGCTTTGTAAGTTCACCCTTCCATGGTAGAAATCCTCAATCAATTGATAGAAATCCTCTGCAATAATAGGCCAACAAGCTTTGATAAAGTTTGTGTTGAAACCATCAGGTCCAGGAGTTTTATCTGCAGGTAATTCCTTAATAACATCATCAATCTCTTTCTTAGTAAAGGGGACCTCTAACTCATCCAGACCCTCTACTCTTTTAATCAGTGAAAGAAGTTGAAAGTCATCTGTGCATACAACTGTGGTACCCAATCTCTGCTTGAAAGCTCTTTCCAATACAGCTGCTTTAGCTGTATGTTCAGTATGCTCATATCTATTTTCATCTTTAATGGATGAAATGAAGTTCCTTCTAAACTTAATGGTAGCTTTGACATGAAAAAATTTAGTGTTTGCTTCTCCAAAATTAGCCCATCTAATAGTAGCTCTTTGTTTCCAGTAGACCTTTTGACATTTAAGTAAGTGAAAAATATGTTCCTTTATGATCTCTCTGCCATTGCGTTCCCATAAAGTCAGGTCTCTATATTCTTCAATCATATCAAATAGTCCAATAAGCTCATTGCAATTACTAATATAGGCTGTCGGTCTAGATTTGTTCCTGGACCAAATTTTGATACCATTTCTCAGTCTCTTAAATTTTGCAGTGATGGTTTTGGCACTATCATTCATATAAACATCTTGGTCCCAAATATTTTTAACAGTATCTTTAAAATCCTGATGCTTTAACCAGTAATTTTCAAATCTAAATATCCTTGTCTTGGGGATGTCTGTACCAATTTTAACCATGAGTGGTGTGTGATCAGAGATAGGTTTAGCCAGTGGGAGTGCCATAGTATTTGGGAAAGTTAATGTCTATTCTTCAGATGAGAAAAACCAATCTAGCTTTTCCAGCAGAGGAGCAACTTGCATATTTCTCCAAGTGAAGTTTCTTCCTTTTATAGGTATATCAACTAGTGCCAGCTTGGTAATAGCTTCATTAAAGTCCAACATGTCTTGAACATTCCCTCCTGGTCTCTGATGTAATTAAAATCTCCCACTACCAACCAGTTGTTATCTTCAGCATAGTCCAGGTTTTGAAACCAATTGATAAAATCTTGTCTTGCTATATAATCACATGGTCCATAGATATTAGTTAATATCCATTCCTTCTTGTTATAAGTAGATGTAAACTTGACTGAAATCGCCTGAGCATTAGAATCCATCAAGTTACCACTGAATAATGCACCATTCCAAATTATAATAATCCCCCCAGAGTTACCCACAGATGGGTGGAAAAATAATTTGTTGAATCTTTTAGGAAAAAAATTCCTAATGTATGATATATCAAAAGATTCTCTCTTTGTTTCTTGAAGGCAAATGATATGACAACCTGATTCTAGAATCTTGTTACTAAGAGCCATCCATTTGTTAGGATCATTGATCCCTCTAATATTCCAGTTCAATACAACCCAGGTTCTATCCATTTAAACACATCCACCCTTGAGTAAGATAACCAAAAGCCTGGTGCCTTAATACAGAAGAGGCAAGGTAAACCATAAAGATTCTTGGTTATTACATAGCAGTACTGAAATTCCATACAACATAAGTGATCAGCTGTCACAAAATAAACAGAAGTACACATCTTGGTATACATTGTTTACTAGAGAGACTAGATAATTTCTGAAGCAACAAGTGCAACAATTATGCTGAGTCTTCCTCCTCATCACAGGGGGGGTGTCCTTCTGAGTCCTCTTCTTCTTCCTATCCAGCTTGTGCAGCTCCTCTTCTGAACATGATGCAGGATCCACCTTACAAAATGTGACAGAGAGATTTCTCACAATCTTGGCTGGAATAATAGGGGGTTTGGCAGTGCAACTAACACATTGTTTATTCTTGCAGGTCCTAGCCCTAAATCCATTATTGCTCTGTTGCAGTCTAGTGCTTCTCCTTACCTCATTCTCCACTAGTGGGGCTTTCTCCTTCCTTTTCTTGTTTGCATGGAGGGCTGATGTAGTGGCATTTCCTTTGACTGCACATCCAGGGCCCTCAGGTGTATCAAACTCCTTATCCTGTCCCATAATAAGATCATGGCATGCAGATTCATCAGTGATAGGGCATTTCTCTGGAATAACAAATGGTCTAAGTGAAGTTGGATCTGTGCCCTCCACTATGTATTTCCATAGTTGTGTGGCTAGGAAATTTTTAGCTCAAACAAATTTATCTTGTGATAATAATGCAGCTGTGAAGAAATTCATCCATTCTAATGGTACCTGAGTAATATTCTCCTTCATGTCTTTAGGAGCAAAATGCTTTCCCCAAAGTGCAGCTCCTTCTTCCCCTAGTGATTTAGCTTCTGAAAAATGGCATGTTTCAAGCATAATCTGAGACATAGGATCTTTCTTATCTGAATTATCCATAAAATGAGTATTTTGTTTGAATAGAGCAATAGGAAACCCAGGAGGTGCTCCTTGCAATGATGTACGTGAATCATCATCACTGGAGTTTTCTTGTTCCTTATCCTTCTGGTAGTCATCTGTGTTAACTACAGAAGGGATTTGAACCATGGACACTATCTGATGTTCTATCTGTTTATCATTTAGGAATGTATCCTTATCTTTGCTTGGTGTATCCTGTTTCCTAACAGATAAAGAATCTTCAGTAGGAAGAGTTGGGCCAGGAGAAGTAGCTTGAGCAGTCTGCACCGTATTGATAGAAATCTCAGTGTCAAGTACTAGATTAGCCATGTCTGATATATAATGTTGGTTCAATGAGTTGGGAATAGCAAGAAAATCAATCTCTTCATCCTGATTCTGAAGATGTTCATTATCCAAAGCTGGGAAAAGATGAAAGGCAGGGGCTTCCATATGCTGAGCATGGGCCACATTCATAGGTAGAAGGCCCATATCTTGGGCAGGTATGTTGAGGTCCAGTAGTTGGTGTGGATGTAGCTCCTGGTTGAGTGGGCCCTGGATAGAGTTGTCAGATATAGTATTTTCCTCTGCTGACTAAATAGTCAGAGTGAGATCACTACCCATATCAACATCTTCATTATTATGTCCTTCCCCTTCAATAGCTGGCCCCATAAGATCATTCAGTTCCAAGAATTCTCCAGCTTGTATTTCCATATCCACTATGTCATTTGCAGGTGGCATTGCCCACATGTGCCAGTCAACTGCATTGGCTGCCAGTTGATTATCAATAGCCATTTGAATAGGATGATTACCAACCTGATTAGCAGGTTGAGGTGCATTGCCTGCAGGGTTACCTAGGTCCTCAGCTGCATGTAGAGGCAGGGGACCAATAAGAATGTTGTCCTGGTTTGGATGATGGAATTATTCAGGTGGCATGGGGTGAGGATCCCCATCAACAGGCACATCTTCTTCTGCAAGTGGTCCATCATTAATCAGTTGATCTTGCAGTATAATAATGGGGCATGTCCATGACTCTTCAATAAATCTGTCAGCACCTGATACAACAGTGCTAATAGGAATATCTGCTAATGACACCACACTGATTTTGAGTAGAACATAAGCATTAGTGGACTTAGTCCTATCCCATACCAGAAGCTTCCCGAAACTCTTCACTGAATTAGCCAGTTCATGCATGCATCTAAGATCAGCAGGAAATCCGATAATCTGAACCCAAAATTCCCTGTTAAGATTAAATCTTCTCCAGTTAAGACCTTCGTTGTGCTTTTGGAAGACCAGTTGGACATAATCACATGCATGCGGACCATGAGCAACAAACCAATCCCTATCTTCGATACCGACAAATCTGACGAAAGCTTGACCAAAAGGGCATTCAGTGATGGTTCTGATTTCAACTTATTTCTCCACAAAGAACTCACCTAGGATCTCATGGACATTCTGAAAAGCCACCTCTCCTTGCGGCATCGGCATAATGGTGACAATCGACAGGTCTTCATTGGTAAGCCTATGCTCACCATGAATCACTCTCACTCTTGCAGGTCTTCCTTCAGTCACCAGTGCTTGCCGATTGGGTGGGAGGAAAGGAGTTGGATCAAATGGGAAATTCGCCATTGGATTAGGTGTTTTCTCTCCTTGGACCAGAGCAGAGGAGAAAACCCGTACTGTTCGAGCAGGGGAGGAAGAAGATGAGGAGACAATCGGTGTATTTTCCGCTAGAGTGTCACTGATGTGTGGGCCTATTAGTCTTGACTGAATCGCTCTGTTCTGAGCCGAAATTAATTCTCTTCTGTCCCTCGCCGAGTTTTTCTCTGATACGTCTAATCTCGCGCGCGATGAACGAGGAACTGCCAAAAAAGAATCCTCAAATGTCGCTGCTTTCCTTCCTATAATGGGCCGTCCATTTACATCTGTATTGAAACGACAGTTATCACCTATGTGTCCCCATCTCTTACAGGCGTGGCAGCGGATTCTATTCTTGCAATTGGGCCTGGTATGCCCATCCGAGAGGCAACATATACAAAAACTTGGCCCATTATTATTCAATGGATTTAAAACCTGCCTTGAAGAGGTTTTATTTGCGGTTATACGAGACTTAACTCCACTTGATGGAAAAGCTGAATTCCCGTTTGTAGCAAGAACACGACGATGATCTTCGAAAAAACGAGGAATCTGTGTTGCTTGAGCATATGTTTTAGAATTCTTACCATATGAGACAGTAGTCCATGCATCTTCTTGTTCTTTGAGATAGATATTATACTCCTTTTGTGAATCTGGTCCTCCACGACCCCATAACCAAAAACTCATACAGAAATTGTTGTTGAAAATGTTACCTCCTTTGAAAATGTGAAAACCCACTTCTTTGGATGCAACTGAGAATCGAAAGGACCAATTTTGAAGACATTTAACCTTGAATAGTTTAGCCTCGCCTCCAAAACATGATTGCAGAATCAATCCCACTGAATCTTCATTTAGCCGGATTTTTGATCTTGAGAAATCAACTACCAGATAGAATTCCCATAATCCTTTACCTGCAACGTAGTTGATGCCTGTGCCAAACCTTCTGAGAATCCCATTGTGATAATCCAGACCTTCCTCAAATTTGAGATCCGAGAGAGCCATGTATCCACAAAGTATGAGAAGGATATCGACGATTGATTGAGTGGTGTTTGCCCCGATCGGAAATAATCAGAGGCAATCTAGTGTGAGGTGGACGACGTGGCCGGAGTGGCCAACGGCGGTTTGCCCGGTGTCGCCGAGAGAGAGCTCAAGTCGCCAAGATAAGCCCGGATGAATTAAAGAGATTGCACCTGGTATTGTTTTGTCTTTTGCTCAGCAGCTTTCTGCATTGACATTAAATCAACTAGAATAATACCCCGCGCGTTGCCGCGGGGATCGCTTTAGAAACTACATTATATTGTAATCAGTGAATACTTAAAATTAAATTGATCATAGTATATATATTTAAAATTACTAATATGAATAATTTGATGGATTTAGGAATGGATGATGTGTACTGTGCATGTAGTGATTACCCCGCGCATTGCAGCAGGGTCCATTTAGGAACTAATAAATTTCATATCCACCATTTCAATGCAGAGGGCGGGGGTCTCAAAGTCATTTTCTAAAAAACAAATGTATGGTATATTATGGTGTCTAAAGAAACATAAAAATCAGTTGATTTGGAGATACGAAATTTTAATAGACATATGATGAGTATGCATTATAAATTATTAATTTGAAAAATTGGATGTATTTAGGAATGGATGATGTGTAGGTTGCATGTAATAATTAATAAATATTAGTTAAGATAACATGGACTTTTTGTTAGCTAGGAGAATGGATGATGTGGATAGCTTGCATGTTGAGTTAGAAAAATAATTAATGTATGTTAGTGGGGTTTTGCTTTATAAGAAGTATAGATGGTATATTATGGTGTCTAAAGAAACATAAAAATCAGTTGATTTGGAGATACGAAATTTTAATAGACATATGATGAGTATGCATTATAAATTATTAATTTGAAAAATTGGATGTATTTAGGAATGGATGATGTATAGGTTGCATGTAATAATTAATAAATATTAGTTAAGATAACATGGACTTTTGGTTAGCTAGGAGAATGGATGATGTGGATAGCTTGCATGTTGAGTTAGAAAAATAATTAATGTATGTTAGTGGGGTTTTGCTTTATAAGAAGTATAGATTGATCTCGCTAGTTGCCGTCAATTAGTTAGAGCATCTCCACAGTCATGACGGAAAATCGGTGGCACCCCCAAAAATGTGTCCGCTATGGGGGTATGGGGGTGTTAGATACAATGTCCGGTCCATTGGGGGTTGCCCCAGCGACGCCCTGGAAGTTTTTTTTTAATAAAATTTGAGCATGCAAATTCCGAGAGATGTTCATTCCAATTCAGTGACATTTTGCATGGATCTTAATGGAACTTAATAAACACCTAAACTAGACTACGTATCTACTCCTCGTCGTCGTCGATGTAGATGATGTTCCCTTGATACGGCTAGCTTCAGCTGCCACGACGGGTCTTCGAACCTAGGTTTCGGCCACCCCAGGCTGCTTCACGCCATCGTAGGGCTCTTGATTCGGCTACTACACCTTTCGCACTCCTAGCTAGAGAAGTGAGGTGGCACGACCGTCAGGAACCAGCGGAGTTGAGCTCCAAAAATCTAGTCGGTTCAGCCTTGAATCTCCATCGGGCAGATTTGACCAACGAGCTTCAGATTCATCTTCACCTTCACTATTGTCTCCATGAATGCCAAGGAAAGGAGATGCCGCCCAACCATGGGCAGCCACTGTCGGGAGGGAGAAGACAGACCATATACATTACTCGTGTGCCAAGGTACAACTCCAGATCAGCATCCCACCAAACACCGTAAGGAAAATCTAAACCTAAATATGTACAGGGAGCAGCGACGACCGGGCCTACTCTCCCATCCCCACTATGGTCGCCGCAAGAGAGGAGCCAGGGGAGAGGAGGCGACTCCCAAGGCAGTGGGCAAAGAAAAGAAAGGGGAAAGTTAACACAACCCGGGTGTAAAAAGGGGAGTAGCATAATTAAACATGTTAGCATCATTGTAAGGGACTTACATGGAGATTGTCACAAATACATTATACTGTGGTATCATCAAAATCGTGTGTGGTAGGGTGAGAACAAGGGAATTGCATTGAACAGACATAATTTAAAGGGGCATATATATGATTTCATTCTGCGATATAACTCCGATTCCTAACGACAACACAGAAGAAAATGGGAAAACTTGGTCCACTGGAGAAACACGAGATGATGAGTAGCTCCCTGTTTCTATCACCAACGGCAATTCACGAGTGACGAGATCAAGATAGCAAGGCTGCAGGTTCCCGCAGTCGAGCTTGCTTCTTCAGCTTGTTGCGGAAGCTTCTTTTTCTGCTGAACGCTCTCTCCTGATTTTTTTTGTAAAAAAAAAAAAGATATTTTCCCGTAAGAATGTCAGCATGGCAAGATTTATGATTGCGTGGAATGGATGATTAAAACATAACGCGGCATTACCACTGGCTGGGCTAACTCCTCTGCCTGACGAACTGCTCTCACGAGATCGCGATCTGCATCCGCGTACAGGCTAGTCACTATTCCAGATTGGCCAGCTCTGGCTGTGCGACCCACCCTGTGCAAAAAGTCAACAGCGCAAGCAGCAAACTCCGCCTGCGAATATAGACAGCAGCATATGTATGATGATGGGAAAGAATACCCACTGTGGCTGGGTTAACTAACAGAAGTTTTAATATGACATAGTAATAATTTATATGTATCTTTTTACATATATACCAGGTACTCCTAAATAAAACATATATACCAGGTGTGCTTAACTGCCTGAATTTTGCACCATCGTCTAAAACTTCTGGTGCATCGTGCTACCACGGTACATGCTAGGAAAAAGATGATGATTGGAGGTTCAAAGCAAATTGACAGACGTGCAACGGCGGTGCAGCACCTAGATATGCAGGCAATTCAGAAGGGAAAGTCTGACCATACCTGAATGACATGGGAAACATTTGGCACATCAAGCCCACGAGCAGCAGCATCGGTACAAACGAGCACACCACCATTTTCCCGGAAAGATTGTAAATTGGCTGTCCTTTCCTCAACGGAGCTCTCACGGTGGTACAGAATGCATGGAATGCCAGCTCGCCGCAATATGTCAAAGATTGAATTAGCAGCATCCACAGTGTTCGCGAACACCATAGTTCGACTTGGACCGAGTTCTGGGTCAACTTCACTCTTAAGGCCATACTTTACTGCATCCAGAAGAGCATCAACTTGCGTATCAGCGGTAACTGCTATCCATCTTCGCTCTAATCTGCATACATGGTACACTGTACATCAAAGGTGTGGAATGTGCAAATAGGAAATGACAATAAGAAACATATATGGGATATTAACAAAGACACGGCGACTAACAAGCACAGTACTAGTGGGAAATCTCTTCATGCTGAACAATAACCATAGTACAGGACATTCCGAAGCTTATGGTAAAATTCAGTTCATACCTAGGGTTGTGACGGTGCAGATAAGCACCACTAACCCACACAGCACTAGGAAACATGCGTTTCAGCACACCACCAGCAGTCTTTTTTCCACTCTGAGGAAGGGTCGCAGCAACAAAAACATATTGCTTGCTGCGTTTGTAGACTTTTCTAACCCTCCTCCAATCCCGGCGTCCTCCTACATGAGCATTCTCCACAGGCTTGACTGATCCATCTTGAATATGACCATCATCATTTTCCTCACCAACATCACTAAATTCAGCACTATCAGAGCCTGAATCCTCACAATATTCCTCAGAACCTTCAGGTAGCACTTCCTTTCCAGAATCTTCGGCCCTTGAAAGTAGCTTCTCGTCAAACCGCAGCATGTGGATGAGGCGAATGACCTGATTTTCAAAACTTCCGCACAGTAGCATGTCTGCCTCATCAAATACCTGTTCCAAATCAGAAACACTTGCTTTAAGACGAAAAAATCCACATAAGAATGCAGATCCAGAAAATGATACGAAACATAAAAAATATACACGGAAAGTTGTAGCCCAACTTGAGAGTTGAAACTGTTCCACATACTTTCTTGTCCAAATTGCAGGAAAGCACAAAAATCTAGCCTCGCCTTGCCAGGTATTATCCAGCAACAACTCGTGAATAAATAAAATATACTAGGATGCAACAAGATTTCTAGCATGGCCATCCAAAGATGTCTGTACAGAAAAAAAAAAGAGTCCCCACTCAAGTACTTACAATAAATTTCACACTACGTAGGAATTTCTCCCGCCGCCTCCTCTCTGGGTCATAATCAAATAGATAATTCAATAGAGCAGCTGGAGTGGCTACAAGAATATCTGGGCGAACAGATGGCCAACCCTGTGATGAAATGACGTACACACATTAATATAAAGTTAGCAAATATTTGTGCCGAATAGGTTTCATCAATGTAAAGAGTGTTGTAGGACATGGGAAGTTCACTAAAACCCAACCTGAGACCCAAAGTGTAAATTGGGGAATATACCATTACGGAAATAATGAATTGTTGAAACAGACATTTGGTTGTAGAATGTGATATATCTAATCTCAGATTTACCCATACGTAAAACAAGAACATGTGATGAGTTTACCAAGCTATCAAATAGCATATGACAAACAAACAGAGCATACCTTTGGCCCACAAACTGCAGCAGCACGCTTAAGTGGTTCACCAGATACATCAAGCAATGAATTAGCCATGAAAACAACTTGCTCACAGAGCATGACATTGGGACAAAGAACCAACACAATATTATCTGTTCCAGCAGCAATGTTCTGATGATCCCCATCTCTTGTGGAGTAAGATTTGGAGCAAAGTTTTTCGATCAGTGGAACCAGGTAACCATGTGTTTTGCCACTGCCAGTCTCCGCCGCAACAATTACATCGTTCGTCGAAAGAACATGTGGTATACAGGCTTCCTGCATTCCAGCAGTTGACACTTTATATAAGTATGAATCTGTTGCAACACCATGCTCTAGCAAAAGCAAAGAAAAAATAATAAAGGAACTCTAGTCACCAACAATATAAAAAGAGCGAGAGAGGGCAGATCCAAAACATCTGAACCGTCCAACCATGCATCTAGCGATCGAAACTGATTCCGTGTTTAGCGGTAAAACACCTACTCCGCTTGTAACCCGCTCCTTCTCACAGCTAAACTGCGCCTCCATGAGTCAAGAGGACTCGCGAGGCACGGCCCTTCAAAAAGAAAAAAGAAGAATGACTCACAGCCCCTCTCCTCTGCCACTCGCGGCCTCCGTCGTCAGCCACTTGTCTGGTGAATGTAGCCGCCACACGAGCCCCATGCACCACCACTCTCCTGACTGCTTCGCGGCATCTCTCCCTCCCTCCTAGCGTTGCCCACACGTTGAGGTCATGCCGCCGCATCAATCGGGGTGCTGCCCCGTCCCACCGAGCGAAGGGACGCGAGCCACCGCCGCTCGCAGTGCTGAATACCATCTATGTGACGCCGTCAACGCGGCTCGCCATCCATCCTAGCGCCGCCGACAAAACGAATTCCCCATTGCTCTTGCGGAAGTCACGCCACACTGACCCCCTCCGTCAGTTACCAACATCCAACCCACCGTCGAATAGCCACTCCTCTGTTCCTCCCGCCGGCTGGACAGATAAATCCTTCGACACCCTGTGCGTTACTTGTATAGTGCATACTGAAGGCCACTATTTCATTTTCTGCAGGGTGATGGTAGTGGATGCACAATTGCACATCAATTTATGGTACCAAGATTCAAATTTCATTTCAGAGCATAGATGATCAGTCATGATCTTCATAGCATTCCATCTCCCATGTGATTATTTAATGGAATATGTATGTTACTTTCTAGTGCAGCATTAGTTCCCAGTCAGTTGCATCTTTCAGTGACCTTCAGTTTTTGACTGTTATCTCCATCTATAACAACCTGCATCTATATTTTATCTGGCATTTTGACTTTATCTCTATCTACCGAGGAATGCTCAAACAGAAACTGAATAGCCTACTGAACAGACGGCTGGAAGCACGGAAAACGCCTACAATCTTTTAGGCCTTCTTTGGATGACAAGCTTATAAAACAGAGGAATTGAGAAAACACATGAATTTGACAGGACTGTAGATGCAAAACGTAGGATTACAAAACAGTGGAACCGTGAAAACCCACAGGAAAATTGCCTCGATCCTACGCGAATGAATGTAAAAAAAGAGGTTAGAGTGGATGTTGAAACTCCTATGGGATTGGGGTGTAGGAATGCAATTCATAGGAATTTTGTAGGTGCCATTCCTTTGATCCAAAGACATTCCTTAGGAATGAAACCTATGGATTGGAATCCTCCAAAATTCCTTTGAAAATACTTCAATCAAAGAGGCCCTTAGTATCGCACATTTACACCTAGATGCTATATTATTTATCTGTATGCCTAAATGATGGTGGATTTCAAGTAATGGCAGACCCATGAACACACTCTCCTTTCTTTTACAACTGGGTAGTAAGCTGGACACTAATAGTCTTGGCGTTGAACTAATCCCTGAACCTGAAGTGTTTCAGTCCTCTCACCTTGCAAGATCTGACCTATCTCAGAACAAGCATATATACGAGCTTCCTATTCATTAGCAGATTGTCAAAGCTATTCTATTCAGGGTTCAAGCTATGAATATATAATTTCGGCTAGGTAGTGTGTGCTTCTCTTGTGCAATTGGATCATGACTAACATCTAAACCTGCACATGTGTTTGTATTTTATTATCCCTGTTATAAGAATCTGCAAATGAAATGATTTGTTGTTTATGTACATCTAAATCAAAGTTTCTCGGTAAGTCATTACAAGCATTTTATTTACTAGAAAACGCTAGCAAATTTCTGTTGAGTGCACATAAAATGGGAACATGGCTCCCTTGGCTGCATATAACTGACTACAAACTGTTCTGAACTATTTTCAAGATCCAAATAAGCATTTGCTACTGAACTTTTTCCGAGTAAAGTGTCATTCCAACCATTCTGCATTTCTTTTAGTACTCCCTCCGTCTCAATTTAATTGTCACAAACATGGACAAAAGTGGATGTATCTAGACATAATTTAGTGTTAGATACATCAATTTTTGTCCATCGTTGACAATTAATTTGAGACGGAGGGAGTACCTCCTTACGCCTGTATCCATGTGCATTGGAGTTTCCAAGGGATGAAGCTAGAATAATAACTCTATGGGGTCATCACTGTTGCAATGTTTGAGCTTATACAACTGAATTGTGATTTACTTAAAGGTTATGCTAAGCATCAGTGCATGACTGGTGTCAGCTGACACAAGTCGGCCAGTGGCTATGTGCAAGATCTGTCCCTGGTAATTCCTATTACTTTCTGTAGACTATGAACTAAAGTTCCTCCTGGTGTCCTAGTCTCCTAGATGACTTCTTATTTTATTTCTTCCATGTAATTTAGAGGTGTCAGGATTATTGCTGCTTGCAATAATACAACTATTTGCAACACTGTCATGATAACTTACTATGAAGTCATTCCAAGTGCAAATTAGATTGTACTCAATTCAATAAATTGTTGGCATTTGTATCACATTTTACATGTTCTGGCATCATGAAGTTTATGGTAAGCTCTATCTCTAATGATGTCTTAAGTATCATCATAATAGCATAACAAGTGGTCAAGTTTCGTCAAATTCTTTCAGGGAACAACAAACATTGCAACGCCAGTAGTGTGGCTGGCTGCCAGTGAAACATATGACTACAAGGAATAGAGATGGCACCAATGGCATCAGCTATGAGCTACGAGTTGTCAAGGCTATAGTAGTAACTATGAGTAACCTAATTTTTGGCATAAATATATTCATTCCATGTTATATTGATCATTGTTAATAGAGAGAGATAGAAAAATTGATGTAGCTGACCTAAATATGGCTTAAACACAAAGTGTGTGGGCATTTAAGATTACCTTGCATGGCTAGTAAATCTACTATATTTTTTTGGCAACCGTCCGCTACTTAATTACCTTGCTATTTTTCAGTAATGGAAATCATGTTTCCTGGCATTTAGCTTTAATATAATTTTTTGTATGTTATTAAGACAAATCGGGCATTCGAGAGATACAAAGCTCAACCTTTGCCTTAAGACACCTATGTTCTGCAAATGAAATCCATCCACAAATTAATTTGGGGTTTTTCTTACATTTTTTCACAAAATAAGTTGAACAAATTATACTTATTACTCATGTAATAGATAACTCTTGGAAGATCCACAAATTGATTATGCTTCCTGTTCTGATACCTTTTTTTTTTGCAGATGGTTTTAAAATGACGCTTTCCGTTTTTGCAATTGGAATGGGTGTAATATATTTAAGATTCAGTTGCAAATTAACGTTCAGTTAAAGTTAAAGTTGACTTCAGTTCTTCATACTTTTTAACTTTAAATTTGAGTCAATCGATGTCTAGCTTATCTAACTTATATTATACTATACATGCATTGCACTTGTTCATAGGACGACACGCAAAATTAAAGAAGAAATACAGGTAAATGATTTGATCATGGCGCTTTAATCCTACGGTGAGCCTGGAAGGAAATATGACACCTGAATTCTCTTGCCCAGCTACTTATCTAACTAATCACTGCTTACACTTTAGGCATATGGTGCAGGAGGGTGAAATCTTCACAGAAACTAACAGAACATATGAATTACACGCTAGAAAGTACACCAATACTTCCAATGAACAGAGAGTGGTCGGGAAGATTCTTTAACCCGGCATGACAAAATCAGACTGTCCGGTCACTTCATTCAAATGAACAGACACGGCTGCATCATCCCCATACGGAAATTCTAGACCAAAATAGTTATAGAGGTTCAGTCTACAAGCTGAACCATCTGATGCTGAAGAGGTATAAAACATTGCACGCGGGCTCTGGCATTTGGTCGAGCACGCACTGTGCAGAGGCCAGCAGCGGTGAAGTAGAACAATAGGTACCTGGACTAACGAGGGCCTCGCGAGCCCAGTGCCCTGCAAGGCAGAGGCGAGGCGGTCGGAGATGCCTAGCGACTTCCAGGATGTGCTTTCCTCGGCGAAGAAGCCGTCGCCGCCCGCGCTGGCGTCGTCGGCCTCGGCGGCCGCGACGGTGGCGAGCGAGCGCGGCCTCGAGGCGGCCGAGAGGAGGCGCCACGGTCGAGCAGGCGCGAAGAGAAGGAGGCGGTGGCTGGCTTGAGAGGAGCAGGCGAGGGGCGCGAGCCTCGCGAGGCGGAGTGCGAGCGGCGCGTGGCGGAGGTGGCTCACGGCCATCGTGTCGTTGGCAACTTGAGATAACTCGAAGAGGGTCACGCCGTCACGGTTCACTCTTTAGTCTCATTTTGATGTACCCATATGACTATGCCCCTTTGAATCCACGGACCACGGTAGATTGGACTTCATATATCTGCTTTCATTCTAAAAGCGATAATATGCAGACTTTTTTTTAATGAGGCAAAAGCTTTGCCTTTTATATTGATAGCGAAGGAGCAAACATTCACGGTCTAGGCCAACATCAAACAGAAAAAATGGGGGAAACCCCTGGAAACTTAGACAACTATTTTCGCCGGTTTCTTCGCCCGAGCACTTCGTCTTGAGAATTTGTTGTTGAAAACTTGTGAGTTCCTCTCCTTCCAAATCTCCCAAGTGATTAGGGTGATCGCCGCCTTTAGCCCCTTTGGAGAATGCGACTCCGTTGACGCGATGATCTTTCAATATTTATACACCATTGTCCTGGTAACGTCCAGGTCTTGCATTAGGTTAGAGCATTTAAGCCAGATGGCAGCGCCATACCAAGCGCGCCTGGAATAGCGACACTCATAGAGGATGTGTCGTGTCGTTTCCGGCTGGCATATGCAAAGCTGGCAAGTCAGTTGGTGAGGTCATCCCCTAATAGCAAGGCGATCTTAGGTCCAGATTATGTTTTGCATGACCAGCCAGGCAAAGAAGGTGCATTTTGGAGGAGCCCAAGTCTTCCAAAGGATGCTCATAAAGGGCAAGGGGGCGCCAATGAACTGCGCGTTGTAAGAAGATTTTGTCGTTTATACCCCATTATATGTGAGGGTCCAGGTGACGGTATCGTCTGTGCCCGGCGCAAGGGTCAATTCCTGGATTAGACCCCATAGGTGGACAAACTGAGATAGGTGTTGTGTCGTAAAGTTGTCAAGGGACATGTTCGTGATTCACTTGAAGTCCGAGATAGTGTCATGCGCACATCTTTTTTTGCGCCTAGGCGCCCGAAAGAGATCTGGGGCAGTGACCTTTGGAGGAAGACCATCCAGCCAAGACGATTCCTAGAATGAAGTTTTTTTGCCGTCCCCACCATTACTTGAGTCGCCGCGTTGAATAGATTTTTGTCGCTAGCATCATTGGCGTTTCTGTTCCCACCCAAGGCTTATCATTTGATGTACATACCTGCCACAACCATCTCAGCCGCAGAGCTCTAGAAAATTTCTCCAAGTTTAGGATCCCCAGCCCCCCAAGCTCTTTTGGGCGACACACCTTGTCCCAGTTCACCTTGCATTTCCCTCCGCTCACCTTTTCATTGTTGTTCCAAAGCATACCTCTTCTTAGTTTGTCTAAAGTCTTGAGAGTGCGCTTGTCGGCCTTGATGGCGGTTAGAAGGAAAATTGGGATCGAATAGAGGACTGACTTAACAAGATCAGCACACCCCCCACACCCCACCCGGTTGATTAATTTTCTTTTCCATGGCTGTAGGCGGGAGGCGGCCTTGTCAATGTAGGGTTTCATGTCGGAGCGGCGTAGCTTGCTGATGACCCACAAGCATAGGGGTGTATCGTAGTACTTTCGATAAATAAGAGTGTCGAACCCAACGAGGAGCAGAAGGTGTTGACAAACAGTTTTGATGGAGGAATGACTGTAAATACTGGAAAATAAATTTGTAGGGATTTTTGATATTGCAGATAAATAAAGTGCGAGTAAATAGAATTCGGTAGTAATAATTGCAGCAAGTGGCCAAATCCTTTCTTCAGCAAAGGACAAGTCGGTCGGTTTACTTATGATTAACAGACGTTCTCGAGGACACAAGGGAGGTTTCTGTCAAGTGTTTTTGTTCCATGCCGTTGAATAATCTTAGGTGTTTTAATAAGTGTTGTGTGGGTGAATCTATGCTAATGTACCGTCCCATCCAAGACTAATACATACTTGTGATTATACCCTTTGCAAGCATCCGCAAATACAAGAAAGTAATTAAGAAATAAATCTAACCACGGCTTTAAACTTCAGGATCCTACGCTCCCTCGTGTAATGGTTTCCTAACGGGGGTTTAGGTCTCTGTCACTCCGGCAACCTCACAATTAGTAACCAAATACACGATGCATTCCCCTAGGCCCATAAATGGTGAAGTATCACGTAGTCAACGTTCACATGACACCACTAGAAGAATAACACCACAACTTAAATATAAAACATTAAATATTATTCAACATTACTTCACTACTAACAACTTGACTTCTCCCATGTCCTCAAGAACAACACGAACTACTCACAAGACATCATATGGATCATGATCGGAGGTGATATAATAGATTATAACAATCTGGTCATAAAGTGCAAAAATCGATAAATCTCACAAGCATCAACTACTAACAAGTAATCCACACCGGGAGAGAGATCTAATGTAAAACAACGGTAGAGGACCCTAATTGTTACAGCAGGATGACGGTGGATGATGAGGGTGATGGTGCTTGTGGTGATGATGATGATGATGACGATGTTGATGATGCCCCGAGTGATGACGGTGACGATGGCGGTGATTTCCCCTCTCCGGAGAGAAATTTCCCGGGCAGATTTCTCCGTTCCAGAGAGCTTTTCTCTCTCGGGTGTTTTCCGCCCCGAGGCGGCGGCGGAAAAATTCTTTGACGATGGTATGGGGCTTAGGTTTTCCTGGGGGCCAAGTACGCGAAAGATATCCCCCAGAGGTGGGCCAGGGTGGCCACACCACCTGGTGGTGCGGCCAAGGGGGGCGGGCCACCCCGTGGTGTGGGTCTCTGGTGGCCCCCTTTGGCTCTCCTTCTGGCTGGACTCCTCCTTTGAACTTCTAAGACACCCCTGGTGTCCCACTTCTTCTTCTGATCTTCTGAAATATGGTATATCGGCGGTGCTTTTTCCATCAGATTCTTGGTCCCGGTGTTTATTCTCCAAAAATTATGAAACATGCAAAATAAGATAAAATAACATAAGGGATGCATTATAACATGAAATATATCGATGAATAACAGAAAATTATGATATAAAATAGTGATGCAAAATGAACGTATCAACTCCCTCCAAGCTTAGACCTCGCTTGTCCCCCAGCGAAACTGAACTCGTTAAATATGACCACAGGTTTATGGAGTGAAGAGTCGATAAATAAAATACGGACTAGAAGCATCACATTTATCTATGCACCAATCATTATAGACAACAGCTTCCTCTCATATAACCTAACTTTAAGTGAGTAATGGGAGTCACAAACAAAGATGCAAAAGAGGGAATCAAAATTGGTGATGGAAAACTTCATTCTTGGTCCAAGAACATTTAATGATATCATACTTATCTTAGGTGAAGTCTTTATAACAAGGCTTATATTGTAGAGCTTAACATGTTTAATTATAACAATTTTTTTATAGTGATTCATAGCTTTCAAAGTAATATTCATTCAGATAATAAAGCATGTGATAAACAAAGAAGGATAGAAAACATGATTGAATAAATCAACATATAGATGGTGAGATCATAACAACTCAAATGCTTACTGGAGACAGAAAGGAATGGTTTACTGACTCAACATAAATGTAAAAGATAGGCCCTTCACATAGGGAAGCATGGATCACTCATGTGCTAGAGCTTTTATTTTATAAAATAGAGGTATAAAAGTTTGACACTCCTCCCATCCATCTTACACAAACCATGGCTAACCGAATCCTCGGGTGTCTGCCAACAATCACAAACCATGGAGGAGTGTATAATTTTGAGAGGTGTATGGTAGTGTCAACGAATGGTAAATAGAAAATACAGTACGTCACAAGCCAACTAGACTTCATAAGAGTGGCTCCCATATGAGGGACGCAAAGTGGTATAGAAGGTCATCCCTCATTCTCTTTTGTTTACACGATTATGCTTTGACTGATAAATCAGGGGCAAAAATAGTGAAGAGAATTTATGTATTAGTTTGGGGTTGGGCACCCCGCTGCCAGCTCTTCTAGCATTTGGATAAGCGGATGAAACCACTAGTCCAGGTGTTTGAAGTCCAATCAACAAGTAAGATAAAGTTTCTCTATTGACGTCCTCATGAGCAAAAACAGGAACACAAAACATGAGTTATTTTGAAAGTTTTAAAGGTAGCGCATGAGAAATTTACTTGGAGTGGCGGTGAAATACCACGTATAGGAAGGTATGGTGGACACAAATGGCAAGGTTTTGGTTCAGGGTTTGGATGCACGAGTAGAGCTCATACTCAGTACAGGGGTTTTGGCTAGCAAGGCTGGGTAGCAAGCATAAGAGATGAGGGAAAACAAACAAATATACATATGATGAAACCAATCATGCAATCTTCATTGAAAGCCCGAGCGATATTAACTTGTGAATACTAAGTTTACGAGCTAATAGGCAAATTCCTCTTTCTTATGCTAGCATCTCAAATTATTATTTCTACTGACCCAAGCTAAGTTTGCCAAAACCAACTAGATTAACTTGATGATCTCTAGAGTGATACCAAATACTAACATCAAGCTCAACCATATGACATAAATTGAAAACTAAAATAATGTGTGCAAAAAGTAAATGATGAAACTTCTCATTAATATGTCAAACCGACAACTCACACCAACGGATACACCGATAACCAACTAAGGAGAGATACTTCCATATTGCAAACCATCCTATATGATAAATTTTCTACTCATGATATGACTCTACTGAAAAAGTAAAAAGATGAAATATAGTGATGTGATTCCGCGGCACTCCCCCCAAGCTTGGAACAAGCCGAGGCGATGCCAAAACCAATGACGAATCAATTCTTCGGTGGTGGTGGTGAATCCTTCTCGACGAGCTTATCAATTGATTTCTTTAGATCTTCAATTGCGAACATAAGCATACGCATCACCTCCGTATTGCGATCAATACAGATTGCATGCCTGACAGACTGTGAATCCCAACCACCAAGATTTTTTCCCCACTCTTCCTTAGGTTGAGAGCTTCCTTTATCTGCACGGTTAGAACGATTGATATCCCACATAGAGGGCAAATCCCTATGGGGCACCTTTTTGTACTGATAATCATGAATTAATGAGTGGAAGTAGTTCTTGACGCCCGAAGCAGGTGTCCTCGATGCTAAGGAGTGACGTGGAACCTTCCCTCTGGTGCTCATCCGCGCGCCTCTCTTGAGCTTCAGGGGATTAGCCACCACTCTAATGCTCGCGAGGGTAGCGCATGGATGCACTCGTGGGTTCTCTTCTACATCTCCTTCAGCTCCACTCTCGATCTCCTCCTCCGGCTCCAGGTCTTGGATATCATCTTCCTTTGGTCCCTTCCCCTTGTTGTCGTTGGCGGAGACCATGATGCTTCTAAAACCGAAAACAGATCCTGGCAGAAACAGCTCAAAACAGAAACACGACGAGAAAACGATATACGGACCTCGGGGGATCTGGGGGATTATATAGAAAAAAGTTTCATAACGAAAGGCAATTCCAGGTCGAAAACGAGTCGGAGAGGGGCTCCGGGGCGCCCACGCCACCCCATGGTGTGGAGCCTCCGGGCTCCGTCTCCGCCTCGTTTCCGGCTCATAATTTTTCATATTTTCTAAAAACAGTAAAAATAAAAGTTGGAAGATTTTCGCAAACGTTTTTTTACCAAAACTGATACCTATTCGAAAACTGCTTCTGCAGTTTCTGAAATATGCTTCTTAATAAATTCCTCCAGGATCATGGCTTGAATACAATCAACATTTTCTTTATAAGGATCTCTAGAAATATAATGCTTGAGTATTTGGCCATTCACCACTTGTGAAGTGTTGTCTTCAAGGGAAACAATTTTAATTGCCCCCGAGCGATATACCTCTTCGATAACAAAAGGTCCTTCCCATCTCGAGAGTAATTTTCCTGCAAAAAATCTGAGACGAGACCTATACAATAACACTTTCTCACCAACATGAAATTCTCTTTAAATAATTCTCTTATCATGCCACCTTTTAACTTTCTCTTTAAAGAGCTTAGCATTTTCATATGCTTCACTCCTCCATTCATCTAGAGAACTTAAGTCCAGCAACCTCTTCTCACCAGCAAGTTTAAAATCTCTATTTAGGTCTTTCACTGCCCAATAAGCTTTGTGATCTAATTCTAGGGGCAAGCGACAAGATTTTCCATAAAACATTTTATAAGGAGACATGCCCATGGGATTTTTATAAGAAATTCTATAGGCCCACAGAGCATCATTTAATTTCTTAGCCCAATTTTTTCTAGATTTGCTAACAGTCTTTTGCAAGATAGATTTGATTTCTCTATTTGATAATTCTACTTGCCCACTAGTTTGAGGATGATAAGGTGAAGCAATTATATGATTAACATCATATTTAGCAAGAGTCTTTCTAAAACCACCATGAATAAAATGAGAACCCCCATCAGTCATAAGATATCTAGGCACACCAAACCTAGGGAAAATAATTTCTTTAAGCATTTTTAATGAGGTTTCACCATCAGCACTTTTAGTAGGTATAGCTTCTACCCATTTAGTAACATAATCAACAGCAACAAGAATATGAGTGTAGCCTTGTGAAGGAGGGAAATGACCCATAAAGTCAAAACCCCAACAATCAAACGGTTCAATAACAAGAGAATAATGCATAGGCATTTCATTACGCCTAGAAATATTTCCAACCCTTTGACATTGATCACAAGATAAAATAAACTTTCTAACATCTTTAAAGAGAGTAGGCCAATAAAAACCTGATTGTAGAACCCTATGTGCAGTTCTATCTCCAGCGTGATGTCCTCCATAAGCACTACTATGACATTTTCTTGGTATCTCTCTTTGTTCATTTTCAGAAACACATCTTCACATAATACCATTAACACCTTCTTTATATAAGTGTGGGTCATCCCAAAAATAATGCCTCAAATCATAGAAGAATTTTCTTATTTGCTGAGCTGTAAAGGTAGGAGGCAAATACTTGGAAACAATAAAGTTAGCATAATCAGCATACCATGGACTCTCTTGAGAGCTCACTTTTATTGCAGCTAACTTTTCATTAGGAAAACTATCATTAACATGAATAGGGTCATCATGGATATTTTCTAATCTAGACAAATTATCAGCAACAGGATTTTCAGCACCCTTTCTATCCACAATATGTAAATCAAATTCTTGTAAAAGAAGCACCCATCTAATAAGCCTAGGCTTGGCATCTTTCTTTTACATAAGGTACTTAATAGCAGCATGATCAATATGAATAGTAACTTTAGAATCAACAATATACTGCCTAAATTTATCACAAACAAAAACTACAGTTAGGAACTCTTTTTCAGTGGTAGCATAATTCTTTTGAGCAACATCAATAGTTTTACTAGCATAATGAATAACATTTAACTTCTTATCTATCCGTTGTCCAAGAACAACACCTACAGCATAATCACTAGCATCACACATAATTTCAAACGGTAAATTCCAATCAGGTGGTTGAACAATAGGAGCAGATATTAAAGCCTTCTTTAAAATTTCAAAAGCTTCTTTACAATCTTCATAAAAAACAAAAGGTACATCCTTTTTAAGAAGATTAGTTAGAGGATTTGATATCTTAGAGAAATCTTTAATAAACATTCTATAGAAACCAGCATGACCAAGAATCTACGAATACCTTTGACATCCCTGGGACATGGCATTTTCTCAATGGCTTCAACTTTAGCTCTATCAACTTCAATACCTCTTTCAGAAATTTTATGTCCAAGAACAATTCCTTCATTAATCATGAAATGTCATTTCTCCCAATTAAGAAAAAGATTAGTCTCCTCACATCTCTGCAAAACTTTATCAAGATTTTGCAAACAATTATCAAAAGAAGTTCCATAGACGGAGAAATCATCCATGAAGACTTCCCACGATTTCTTCACAAAAACCATGAAAGATAGCAGACATGCATCTTTGAAAAGTAGAAGGATCATTACATAAACCAAAAGGCATACGTCTACAAGCATAGGTTCCATAAGGACAAGTGAAAGTTATTTTCTCTTGATCAAGCTTTCTAACAACAGTTTGAGAGAATCCAGAATAACCATCAAGAAAGCAGCAATGAGTTTTCTTAGACAACCTTTCTAACATTTGATCAATAAAAGACAAAGGATAATGATCTTTTTTAGTAACTTTGTTAACCTTCCTAGAATCAATGCACATCATATAAACAACCACTACTCTTTGAGGAATAAGTTCATTATTTTCATTTGGCACAACAGTCATCCCTCCTCTCTTAGGGACACAATGCACATGACTAACCCATCTACTATCAGCAATAGGATAAATAATACCAGCATCAAGGTGTTTCAATACCTCGTTTCTTACCACATCTTTCATCTTAGGATATAAACGGCGTTGATGTTCAATAACTGGCTTTGCATCAGGCTCAATATTAATAGCATGCTGACATATAGCAAGAGAAATCCCCTTAAAATCATCAAGAGTATAACCAATAGCACCTCTGTGTTTCCTCAATATTCCCAAAAATCTCTCCTCTTCTTCACCAGAAAGTTTAGAACTAATAATAATAGGATATAATTTCTTATCATCAATATGAGCATATTTAAGATTGTTAGGCAAAGGCTTTAAATAAAAAACAGGATCCTCCTTGGGTGGTAATGTGGTACCCAACTCTTCCACCAGTAAATTATGTTTCAACATAGCTAGCTGATGTAGGAAAATCTCGTTAATTTCATTCCTTTCTTCCATAAATATATCACTTTCGTGGTCTTCCATGTATTGCTGCAAAGGATTGTTAGGAGCAAGAGCAATAGCAGCCAATTGGTCAACTCTATAATTCTCATTAGGTAATTCAGCTTCATAAGGTGCTTTAGCAAATTTGGAGAAATTAAATTTATAAGACTCTCCATCAAACTTTGTAAGGATTTTCTCCTTTTTACAGTCTATAACAGCACCACAAGTGTTTAAGAAAGGTCTACCAAATATAATAGGACAAGTATCACTAGTAGAAGTGCCTGGTACTAGAAAATCAGCGGGATATTTAGTTTTACCACATAAGACCTCCACATCTCTAACAATACCAATCGGAGAAATAGTTTCCCTGTTAGCAAGTTGAATAATCACATCAATGTCTTCAAGTTCACAAGAACCAATTTCATGCATGATTTCTTTATAAAGCTCATAAGGAATAGCACTAGAACTAGCACCAATATCACACAAACCATAATAGAAATGATCACTTATCCTAACAGATAGCACAGGAACACTCGGTTTCCTAGATTTACTAGGATGAGAAACAATATTAGAAGCATTTTCACAAAATATAATCTGTCCCTCTTCTACATTTTCAGAAACAAGGTCCTTTACTATTGCTATTGTAGGTTCTACAGTTATTTGGTCCTCGGGTTCTACAAGTTTCCTTGCACTTTTATTAACCACACTAGCTAACATAGAATGTTCTTTTACCTTAGCAGGGAAAGGTATTTTCTCAATATAAGGTTCAGGCACAATAGAATCAACGGTATGAATTTCTATATCTCTAGCAGGAACACAATTAACAGTATCTTTATAAGGTGCATGGTACTTGTCCAATTCCTTTTTAGGAATATCAATATAAGAAGCAAAAGCCTTATATAAGTTTTCAGCAACTTGATAATCAAGACCATAAACAATACTAACCTTATGAAAATCATCGGATGACATAAAAGTTTTAATGCATTCATAATCATAATTTATACCTGACTTTCTACCTGTGTCATTCTCCCATCCTTCAGTTTTTTCTTGAATACGGTCAAGAAGATCCCATTTAGATTCATCCTTCATACGTGTAAATGATCCAGAACAAGAAGCATCCAATAAATCCTTATCGGGAGCTCATGAATGTGGCATTTGAGCATTAGTTACTTCAATCTCCCCCGTGCTTGGGAAATACTCTCTCC
Source organism: Alopecurus myosuroides (assembly GCA_028641055.1). Lineage (NCBI taxonomy): Eukaryota > Viridiplantae > Streptophyta > Magnoliopsida > Poales > Poaceae > Alopecurus > Alopecurus myosuroides. Next base: position 208,855,644 of record CM054063.1, on the reverse strand, counting down.
GTCATGAGGCCAAAAATTATATATATATAATTCCGATCTCTATGAATTTCACTCGGAGGATAGAATTTAGAATAAAAAAAAGAGGTACAATTTCCTCCCATCCAATAGTCTAGCTATTTTTCAGCGGTTTGAACCATTCAGCGGCTCGGCCTGTCAATGATATAGAGAATAATTTCCTCTTCACTTGGTCCATTGTAATACATGCACACTTGAACAACTCGCATAATTCATGTAAAAAGAGCAAATGATCACTAGGATGGATAGTTCCATCATCTGAATAGCAGTTATTCCTAACATGTTTAACAATCTTTACATGTATTTTATAAGGATCCAAATCATCAGGCGATGGGTCACTTACTACCCTAGCATTGGTAGCATTGACCGCAAATAGGGATTCAAAAGGAGTTCCAAAATAATGTAATAAAGCAGTACAAAGTAATAAAAACAACATTTACATCAGAAGCTTCTTTTATCAATTCCACTTCCCAATAGCGCTTCACTCCCCGGCAACGGCGCTAGAAAATAGTATTGACGACCGACAAGTATAGGGGGTGTATCGTAGTACTTTCTATAAATAAGAGTGTCGAACCCAACGAGTAGCAAAAGGTGTTGACAAGAAGTTTCGATGAAGGAATAACTGTAAATACTGGAAGATAAATTTGTAGGGTTTTTTTATATTGCAGATAAATAAAGTGCGAGTAAATAAAATGCAGTAGTAATAATTGCATCAAGTGGCCCAATCCTTTCTTCAGCAAAGGACAAGCCGGTGGGTTTACTTATGATTAACAAACGTTCTCGAGGACACAAGGGAGGTTTCTGTCAAGTGATTTTGTTCCATGCCGCTGAATAATCTTAGGTGTTTTGATAAGTGTTGTGCGGGTGAACCTATGCTAATGTACCGTCCCATCCAATACTAATACATACTTGTGATTATACACCTTGCAACCATCCGCAACTACAAGAAAGTAATTAAGAAATAAATCAACCACAACTTCAAACTCCGGGATCCTACGCTCCCTCGTGTAATGGTATCCTAACGGGGGTTTAGGTTTATGTCACTCCGTCAACCCCACAATTAGTAGCCAAATACACGATGCATTCCCCTAGGCCCATAAATTGTTAAGTATCATGTAGTCTACGTTCACATGACACCACTAGAAGAATAACACCACAACTTAAAAACCAAACATTAAATATTATTCAACATTACTTCACTAGTAACAACTTGACTTCTCCCATGTCCTCAAGAACAACACGAACTACTCACAAGACATCATATGGATCATGATCAGAGGTGATATAATAGATGGTAACAATCTGGTCATAAAGTGCAAACATCGATAAATCTCACAAGCATCAACTACTAACAAGTAATCCACACCGGGAGAGAGATCTAATGTAAAACAACGGAAGAGGCCCCTAATTGTTACAGTGGGATGACGGTGGATGATGAGGGTGATGGTGCTGGTGGTGATGATGATGATGATGACGATCTTCATGATGCCCAGAGTGATGACGGTGACGATGGTGGTGATTTCACCTCTCCGGAGAGGAATTTCCCGGGCAGATTTCTCCGTGCCAGAGAGCTTTTCTCTCTCAGGTGTTTTCCGCCCGAGGCGGCGGCGGAATAATTCTTTGACGATGGTATGAGGCTTAGGGTTTCCTGGGGACAAGTACGTGAAAGATATCCCCCAGAGGTGGGCCAGGGTGGCCACACCACCTGGTGGCGTGGCCAGGGGGCACGCCACCTCATGGTGTGGGCCCCTGGTGGCCCCCCTCTAGCTCTCCTTCTGGGTGGACTCCTCCTCTGAACTTCTAAGACACCCATGGTGTCCCACTTATTCTTCTGATCTTCTGAAATATGGTATCTCGGTGGTGCTTTTCCATCAGATTCCTGGACCCGATGTTTATTCTCCAAAAAATATGAAACATGCAAAATAAGATAAAATAACATAAGGTATGCATCATAACATGAAATATATCGATGAATAACCGAAAATTATGATATAAAATAGTGATGCAAAATGGACATATCACTTGCTAAGGGCCAGAGGCAGGCCGAGGTACACAATTGGGAACTGGGCAATTGTTGCTGGGAAGTCATGTCGAGGTTAAGCTCGAAGCACCTGATGGGAGAGATGGAGCTCTTTTCCACATTTGTGACCAATCCCGTAAGCTCGCCAAAATGACGGAGTGCAGTGGAAAGGTTGGAGATGTTGTTCTCCAAGGGGACCAGAAAAATGGAGGCATCATCATCATGTAAGGATACGCGCGTTGCTACCAATCTGTCTAGGATGGGTCGCAGAAGACTTGTTGTCGTGGCCAATTCCAGAGTTCTGTTTTGGGGATCTATGTCGATGTCAAACACGAGGGGGGATAGCGGGTCCCCCTGTCGCAGACCACGTCCATGTAGAATATCCATCCCAGGGATGTCATTCAACATAATGCGCGATGAGGTCGTGGAGAACAGGATAGCCATCCATGCTCTCCATCTAGACGGGAAGTCCCGAAGTCTCAAAATGTTGAGGAGTGATACGTCATAAACGTATCCCTAATTTCTGATGTCCCATGTTGTTCTCATGTTATTTCCCACATGTTTGCTATACACTTTATGTCATTTTTATCGATTTTACGGACTAACCTATTGACAAGATGCCACAGAGCCAGTTCCCTGTTTTCTGCTGTTTTTAGTTTTAGAAAAGTTGTTTTGAAAATATTCTCAGAATTTGAAAATTCGAAGCCCGGAAGTTGCTTCGAATTTTCCGATTCCGAGAATATTTCCATAACAACTTTTTTGAAACTAAAAACAGCAGAAAACAGGGAACTGGCTCTGTGTCATCTTGTTAATAGGTTAGTCCCGGAAATCGATAAAAATGACATAAAGTGTATAGCAAACATGTGGGAAATAACATGAAAACAATATGGAACATCATAAATCAAGGATACGTTTATGATGTATCAACATCCCCAAGCTTAGCTCCTACTCGTCCTCAAGTAGGTAAACAATAAAACCACATAATTTCTGAGGTGACATGCTACCAACATGAACTTGATCATCAATAATGTAAAAGCATATGTAAGCTGAGATCATAGAACTTTTTAACACAAGCATGATAAATAAAACTTTAATAATAAAGCATAGCAAACACCTTGCATCACGAGGAGTAACACAAATAAAATATCATGAATAACAATGCATCGAAAGTTATACGTTTGTTTCAAGTATAGAGAAAGCATGGCAAAGTGATATTTCGCTAGTCCTTAAGAGTGGGGAAAAACATAAATGTCAGTACACCTTCAAAGTTTATGAGGAAGACTAGAATAAATAATTTGAGAGCATGCAATAACACATCATGAATCAATTAATAATGTTTCTAGGACAAATGCACATTAAACTCAGAATGGCAACTATGCTCTCTCAACTGTGCATAAAGTTAGAAGATGGAGACTCAACATAAAAGTAAAAGAAAGGCCCTTCGCAGAGGGAAGCATGGATTACTCATGTGCTAGAGCTTTTATTTTAATAAACAGAGGTATAAATCTTTGACACTCCTCCCATCCATCTTACACAAACCATGGCTAACCGAATCCTTGGGTGCCTGCCAACAATCACATACTGTGGAGGAGTATCTATTTTTAGGGAGGTGTATGCTAATGTCAACGAATGGTAAACAGAAAATACAGTAAGTCACAAGACAACTAGACTTCACAAAAGCGGCTCCCATATGAAGGACGCAACGGGTGTAGAAGGTCATCCCTTTTTCTCTTTTGTTTACAGAATCATGCTTTGACTAATAAATTAGGGGCAAAAATAGTGAAGAAAATTTGTTTGTATTAATTTGGGGCTGGGCACCCCGCTGCCAACTCTTCTATCAATTGGATAAGAGGATGAAGCCACTAGTCCAGGGTGTGAAATCCAATCAACAAGTGAGATAAAGATTATCTATTTAAGTCCTCATGAGTAAAAATAGGAACACAAAACATGAGCAATTTTGAAAGTTTTAAAGGTAGCACATCAGCAATTTACTTGGAGTGGCGGTTAATTACCACATGTAGGTAGGTATGGTGGACACATTTGGCCTACTTTGGTTTTTGGGAGTTGGATTGCACGAGTAGATCTCATACTCAGTACAGGTGGAGGCTAGCAAAAGACTGGGAGCGACAAATCAAGAGAGCAACAATGGCCATAATCATTCATAGCGACATAAACATCACTAATCAATGCATAAGTTGTACCACAAGTTCAAAAACTAAAATGTCATGGAGGCTATTAGTGACTGGTTCGTAGTCATAAACATGGTATGAGCATGCGCCAAGTCAACCAAATAAAACATTTAAAGGAAAACACCACAAATTTATGCTTCAATATGACAAGAACAACTCATGATTCTTTCAATGGCACATTAAACACTCTCATCTATTTGAGACAAATCATGCTACTCAATAACGACTAGTCTTTAGAATTAAAATAACATCTAGCATGATATGAAAACGTCTAGCCAGATTCCATACAAGCTTCTATTTGCATCGTTTATAAATTCTTACCAAATGTAGCAGTTTCTTTTCCCAACAAGAACCATACAAAATATGTTTTAACAAAAACTCTCTAAATGATATTGCTGCTTGTGATGGCGAACGTGGAGGGAGGAAGTCTTCTTATATATATTTGTTTGGTACCCGGCAACGGCGCCAGAAATTCCTTGATGCCCACGTGGATGGTGTTGGAAACCCCAAGAGGAGGGTTTGATGAGCAAGCGGTAAGAATTTCCCTCAGTCAAGAACCAAGGTTATCAATCCAGTAGGAGGAAGAGGATCTCGGGAAGGTTGATGCCACTGACGGTGGTGATGGTGCCTCACCGGTGTAAGCAACAACGTGGAACCTGCACACAACACAACCAAAATACTTTGTCCCAACGGTACAGTGAGGTTGTCAATCTCACCGGTCTTGCTGAAAACAAAGATTAGACGCATAGTGTGGAAAATTGTGTATGCTTGCAGTAAGTAAAGAAAGCATAAAATTGTTGTGGTTTGTTTAACAGTGTGGAAAATGGACCGTGGTTCATAGGTTCACTAGTGGTGTCTCTCCATAAAGATAACATGTTGGGTGAACAAATTACAGCTGGGCAATTGACAAATAGAGGTTGAACCGTAGTGCACATTATAACATGATGACTACTATGATATTTAGTGCGGGCATTACAACAAAATACATAGACCGAAATCCATCTGCATCTATGACTAATAATCCACCCTCAGGTTATCATCCGAACCTCCTTAGGTATTAAGTTGCAAGCAACAGATAACTGCATTAAACAATGTGTGTAATGTAAGCAATGATTGTACACGCGGGCACCCACACCTCTGTTTTATCCCTAGTGGCAACAACACATCCTCCCCCGTCACGTTTCTGTCACTTGAGCACAGGCGAAAAGGAGGCATGAACCCACTATCTAGCATAAATACTCCCTCTTGGAGTCACTAGCAACTACTTGGCCAGAGCAACCACTAGCAACAGAAAGCATGCAAGATCACAAATAACATATGCAATAAACACTATAATCAACTTGGCATAAGTATAATATTCATCGGATCCCAGCAAACATGACATATAGAATTACATAAGATCAATCTCGATCATGATAGGCAGCTCACGAGATCTAAACATGGAGGCATATGAGGAGAAGACAACCATCTAGCTACTGTTATGGACCCGTAGTCCAGGGATGAACTACTCACGCATCACTCCGTAGACAGACATGGTGATGTAGAAGCCTCTGGTGATGATTTCCTCTCCGGCAGGGTGCTAGGAGACAGCTCCAGAACCCCCTGATCTAGGGTTGACGACGACGGCGGCTGCGGAACTTTTCGGGTATTTTTTATCAGGTGTCTAGGGTTTTCCATCCGAGGGGAATAAATAGGCGAAAGGGCAAAGGCGATGGAATCCTAGGGGGCCCACACCACCAGTTGGCGCGACCAGGGGGAGGCCGCGCCACCCTATGGTGTGGCCCCCTGGTGCCCGTCTTTGACTCTCCTTCGGTCTTCTGGATGCTTCCGGGGAAAATAGGCACTTCAGGCTTATGGGGTCCAATTCCGAGAATGTTTCCAGAACAACTTTTCTGAAACCAAAAACAGTAGAAAACAGGGAACTGGCACTTAGCATCTTGTTAATAGGTTAGTCCCGGAAAACGTATAAAAATGCTATAAATAAGGGAGAAAACATGTAGCAATTGGCATAATATGATCATGGAGCATCAGAAATTATAGATACGTTGGAGACGTATCAGATACATCAAGAAAACATGAGATTAATCATATAACACTAATAAAACTAACAACTTTGAATAAGAGATGCAATGAAAACAAGAGCTAAACAAGAATTTCACAGCAGCTAGAAGAAAAACTAAGAATACGAGCATACCGAGTATTCAAACGAAAAAGCGGAGTGTGTCTCTCTCCCAAACAAGGATGCTAGGTTCCAATGATATTATTTCATCAAGGAAAAGAAAAGAAAAGAAAAGAAAAGAAAAAAATAACAGACGCTCCAAGTAAATTTCATATGATGTGACCGAATAAAATATAGTTTCACTAGAAAGTGACGTGATAAATGGTTGATGAAGAAGGAGATGTCTTGGGCATCCCCAAGCTTAGATACTTGAGTATTCTTAATATTTTCTGGGATGAACCACGGGGGAATCCCCAAGCTTTGACCTTGCACTCTTCTTGATCACATATATTACCTCTTCTCTTGACCCTTGAAAACTTCCTTCACACCACACTCAAAGAGTAATTCGCATTAGAGGGTTAGTGAAACAACCAAAAATCCATGGGTTCTGTATGGAACAAGTGCTATCAACACTTGTAAACATTAGATACAGCCACTGATGTTTGGTGAAGCAAAGAAATCCACTTGACATCGTAAAAAGAGCACATGCAAGAAAAATGGCAGAATCTGCCAAAACCAGAGTAGTCTGTAAAGACGAAATTCTCCGGGGCACTTACACTGATCAAATAAAAAAACTTAAAGAACAAAAAAAGTTGTGGAATTAGCTGAGGAATAAGCACAAAAAATTTCAGTTCATTCTGATCTTTCTGGATTTTTCACGATTTTTATGGTGGACAACATAAATTTGTTTCCTGCGCATAAATCCTAAAACCAACTTCAACTTTCGTCAGAAACTTTACTTGGCACAACTAATACATGAACATAAAGATACAGAGGAGTTTCTACAGAAGTATACTTCCCCTTGACTCAAAAAAAAAACAGAGAGAAACAAAGCAAAAAATGAAACCATGGGTTATCTACCAAGAAGTGTTTTTCTTTAACGCCTTTTAGCTAGGCCCAGAAAAGTGGATTCACGTGTCTTCAAGTGAAGAAGATGCTCACATAAGAAATATGAATTAAAGAAAAGAGAGCATCAAGAAGCAAGTATAAAACAAAATTAAGTCTAACCCACTTCCTATGCATTGGAATCTTGTAAAGAAATAAATTTAAAAAACTCAAACTAGAAATCATGGGAAAGTAAAACAAGAGCAACTTCAAAATTTTCAACAAAAACAGAGGTGTTTTAGTAACATGAAAATTCCTATAACCATATTTTTCTCTCTCATAATAATTTCCAGTAGCATCATGTAAAAACTCAACAACATAATTATCACGTAAAGCATGTTTGTCATGGTCTAAAAGCACACAATTCATATCGAGCTAAAAAACGGTGGGATCAAAATTTAAAACCAGACCATCTTTCTTCCCACTTTTAGCAATGGCAAAACAAGATGATTGATCACTCATAAAAGGTATATGACACATTATAGCAATCCTATTTTCAGTAGCATTATGATTTATAACATCAACTAACATAAGACCATCATCAAGAGCATTATCATATAAATTTTCTAAACAAACTTTCTCATTATCATGCATATCAATAGTTGGAATAAATAGAGGATTATCATAGGATTTATCGAAGTACCTTGGATTATCATAAACAGTAGCAATATCATTCTCACAAGTTTAATTCATAGTAGTATCAAGCTCACAAGTATAACAAGTATCAACTTCATCAAAAAAGGATATTTCAAAAGAATCAACAGGATAATCACAATTATGAGTTAAAGAGTTACTCTCATTGGGAGGTAGACATGGGTAGCTCCATTATTCCTCCTCTTGATCATCACCCTCCTCCTCTTTTTCATCTAATGAGCTTCCAGATTCAGCAATTTTTTTCTTCCAAAGGCTCCTGCAAGGCATTAGTCTCTTCCTTAGGTTGAGAGCATTTAGTAAGATATTCCATTATGTAATAATTACAATCCTTGTAACTATCAAAGTAATATTCAAGTATAGCATAAATCTCATATTTATAAGGTGCATCATCAATACTTTCAAGTAAATAGGAAATTTCGAATGCACCTTTCCAAGCAATAAATTCTTCAATTTGTTCCACATCATATAATTCATAATTTCCCTTAACATAAGAAGATATGGTAACATTATCATTATACTCACATTGAAAAGGGAGGTGTTTATACCTCCTACAACAACGAGATTTATCAAATCAATAAGTAACATTATAAGTAGAGCACAAGTTTCTAGCAATGATATATAATTTATTATTTTGTTCCCATAAGTATTTCCCTTTTTGTGACAAGCGGTGTTCCTTATAATATTTTTGTTGATCTTCTGTGAACCCATCTTGCCAATAAGATCTAGTTTCAAAGACATCAAACATTGATAGCAAGCATGATAAAACAAAAAATAACAACTAGAATAAGAACTAATATTTTTGTGTTTTTTATATAGAGACATAAACAAGAAAAAATAAAATAAAATAAGCAAAATAAAACAAAGTAAAGAGATTGTAAGTGAGAGACTCCCCTTGCAAAAATTCTCTTCCTTCCCAACAACAACGCCAGAAAATAGCTTGATGGTGTAGGTCTTGCACTCGTTGGGAAACCCCAAGAGGAAGGTATGATGAGCACAACAACAGTTTTCCCTAAGAAAGAAACCAAGGTTTAATCGAACAGTAGGAGGAAGGAGTAACTTGAGAAGGTTGATGCAGCTGACGTGGCAGGTGAAAGCTCATGATCCCTCTAATGATTTTGGTGATGATAACAACGCGGGTATCAACTATCTAACAATGTTGTTTTAGTCTATGCAGCTTATCTTTCAGATGATTATTGATACACCATTGTAAAAAGATCAAAGAGGAGTTCTATATACTTGAAAGATTGCCACCAGATTTTTCAGTAATCACACCGGAATTTCCGGTGCTTATAGGGCGGAATATCCGGCCCTGGCACCGGAATATTCCGGCCCTTTCTGGCATCTTCAAAAACGGCTAAGTGTTTCTCTCTGCCCGCGCACAGATGCTGGGGCGGAAATTTGCCCCGGAAATTTCCGGTGCAAATATCTAGCCCTCTGGTACTTAGCATAAAATGGAGTCTCCTCAAATGCCCGCACACAGAGATGGGGGCGGAAATTCTGTCCGGAAATTTCCGGGCCCGGATATTTCAATTATCCGCCCCCCGGATTATTCAATATTCCGGCCTCTGGTCCTTAGCAGTTTTTATCTTGGGCTGGTGCCCGCGCACAGAGATGGGGGCGGAGTATTGGGGCGGAAATTTCCGCCCCCGGATATTTCAAAGTTCCGCCCCCGGACTATTCAAATTTTTGGCCAGAGGAGACCGGAAATTTCCGGTGCTTACACCGGAATATTCCAGCCCTGGCAGCCTGCAACGGTCAGAAATTGGAGGAGCCTATAAATAGCTGTCTTCTTCCTCTAGATAGGTAGCTCGTCCATTCCTCTCTCTCCTCCATTGTTGTAGAGCTCAAAACGCCGCGATCTCCCTCCTCCTCCAACCAAACTCGATGGCCTTCAAGGATCTCATGGAGGAGGACTAGATCTACCATTCCACCAAGCCAAAACGTGTGTACCCACACCACAACTCTTGGGATCTTATAATCTCTTGGTTGCTTTGTCATCCAAGGGAAACCCTAGTGCTTGTAGCTTCCACCTTGTAGCAAGAAGCTTCGATTGTTGAGAGACTCCATCTCAATTGTGGAGTAGCCTCAACCCCTTGTAAAGGTTTGGTCAACGCCTTCAAGTCGGCCTCATAGTGGAAACGAGAATCTCCCTCACCAGAGAAGCTCAAGGAGAACAAGGTGTGCACATCCGTGCTATTGAGGAGCGCCTAGGTGGCTCCCCACCTCTCCAACATAGACATACTTCTTTCAAGAAGGAACTACGGGAAACATATCCTTGTCTACGTGTTTTTCACTTGTTGTTATCTTGTGCCATTCCTTTATTTCCGTTGCTACTTGTTTCTTGTCACCTAGGGTGTTCACTTAGTTTCACATCTAGATAACCGAGCTTTTACTTTCCCAAAGCCCCCACTAAAAGTGAAAAAGAATTAAAATTTGTAGGTCACCTATTCACCCCCCCCCTCTAGTTGACCATATTGCACTTTCAATTGGTATCAGAGCCTCGGCTCTTTTATCGGGCTTAACCGCCTAAGAGTAATCATGGTCAACGTAGATGATCCCGAATCTTCTAAGGAGGAGCTCTCCAAAATGGCCGACACTATAGCCAACCTAGAGACAACGGTTTGTACCATTCAAACCCAATTGTCCAAGGTTAGCTCTAGTGTGGGCTCGGAGGTTTCCTCCATCAAGAAGATGTTGGAGAACATGATGGGTAAAACCAAGGGGCCTTCGCACTCTCCCCACATCTCCGATGAGGATAGTTCGGATGAGGAAACAACTCCGGACAATTCCGAACTCGAAGAGAACATTGCCAAAGCTAAGGCTAAAGCCGCACAAAAGGCTAAAGCCAAAGCAAAGGAGGGTGACGGTGGCTCCAAGTCTCAAACGGCTAATGGTTCGGGGACAATTCAAAAGTTCCACCACCGCAAAACTATGATTCTATCCACCCAATCGTTTCCATGCCACACATCCTTAATGTTGGAGTTCCACCCATCCTTAACACTAACGAATTCTCCTCTTGGAAGTTTGAAATGGAATCTCACATTTCAGGATCGTGTACCGCATTGTGGAGAAGCGTGATCCATGGATTTCACCCTCATGACCCAAGCAACTTGACTCCAAGGGAGGATGTGGAATCTCAACTCAACAAAACTGCTCTTGTTATTATCCAGAAGGCTCTCCCAAGGGAGCATCTCACTCACATCCGTGGTTGCAAGACCGCCAAGAAAGCTTGGGACAAACTTGACACCTTGTTTCAAGGAAATGCTAGCATTCAATCTTCCAAGTATGATGTGGCCATTGACAACTCCGAGAACTTCGTCATGCAAGAGGATGAGACTCCCGAAGAGCTCTATAGAAGAGTTGTCACTCTCGCCAACCAATTGAGAGACTTTGGTAAGGAAGAAATCTCCGATGAGTGGATAAAGGGGAAGTTTGTCAAGGCTATCACACCCTTTGAGAAGAATCTCTCCACTAGTATTCGGACAAGAGCGGACTACAACACTCTCAACTCCATTGGTGTTCTTAGTGAGTTCATCGCAATCTCCCTCTCACACAAGAGTGCGGATGATGCTCTAGCTCGCTCTAGAGGGATGGAAAAGTCTCCCAATATTGCATTGAAGTCAAAGGCAATGGCTCGAGTTGATGAAAGTGAAGAAGAAGATGATGATGAAGAAGACTATGAAGACACCTATACGGGATCTCACAAGTGCATTGCTCTCGCTATGCATGGATATTGGAAGAGATGGGAAGCTCACAAGGCCGGCTCTCCAAGACCTCCACGAAACAAGAACTACAAGAAGAAGGGGGTGCGCCCAAGGACATGTTACAATTGTGGTAGTGAAAACCATTTCGTGAAGGAGTGCCCTTTTGAGCCAAGAGAAGAAAATGAAGGCAAGCTAGTTCGCAAAAACAAGGCCAAGCCTCCTCAAAACAAGAACTTTGCTAAGCGGGTTCCAAGGGCCCTCTATGTTCAAGAAGGGGCGGTTCTATAGACTTACGTCTCCGGAGATGAAGGAGAAGATGAAGTAGTAGGAGTTGCTCATATCGCCATGGCTACCGCATCATCACCTTCGATATCTCTATTTGAATCCCCCAATGAAATTGTGGCTACCCGACCTACATGTCTTATGGCAAAAGCCACTTCGGTATGCTCTCCTAACTCCAAGACCATTGTCACTAACCCTCCTTCATTATTGGATTGTGTTGAGAATGTTAGCAAGGAGGGTGATGAGTCTAATGAGTTAGGCATTTGGCTATCTAGCCTTAAAGGTGAGACTAAGGAAAAGGTTAATGCTCTTTTGAGGCAACTTGATGAAGCTAACTCTCTTATAGATGAAAAGGAGGAAATCATCATGACCTTGGAAGACCATGAAGGTCACACTTGCAATGAACGAGAGCTTGAAAAAGCACTTGATAATGAACGTTCCCTTCGTGCCTCACTTGAGGAGAAATTATCTTGCCTTGAAGAAAACTTTGCCATAAGTGTCTCTAAGCTTAGGAAGGAAAATGCACAATCTCTTGCTATAATTAAAACTCTTGAACATGAAGAGTTGAAGCTAGGAATTGCTCACGAGGAACTTGGCACTCGTCATGAAAAACTCGAAAAGGAGTTCATGTATCTTAAGGAAATTCATGACAAGCTAACCAAATCTCGTGACAATCTTCTGTCTCAACTATCAAACAAGCAAGTTTTGTCCACTTCATCTCCTAGCTCAAATGTCTTGCCTAGTAATGCTTGTAGTGCGACTAATCTTGTAGGAAGTGAGAAGAATCCTCATGAGATTGCTTCTCAACGAGTCAACAATGGAAAGGAGGGACTTGGCTATGTAGCCAAGTCAAAGAAGAAGTACAAGAACAAGAACAAGAAGAAAGTCACCTCCCCCTCACAAAAAGTAAGATTTGTGAAAGAGGGAGAGGTGACCAAAGAGAAGGAGACCAACACCGTTGTGGGTGGTGATACCTCTAGGGAGAGCACCACTCATAATGACTTTGCCGGGAAATACAACCCATCTTATGTTCTTATTAAATCTAGAGATGGTCATGTATATGCTAAATATGTTGGTACTTCTTATGGTGATGATTATCATTGGAGTATTTGGGTTCCTAAGACCCTTGTAGCTAACGTGAGAGGACCCATTCAAAGATGGGTACCTAAATCAAGAAACTAATCTATTGTAGGGAAGTGCTTCTGGTTCGAGCAAATGGACGATGGATAGTGGTGCATCCCAACATATGACCGGAAGCAATGACGCAATGAGTGATATTCATCCTCCATTACCTCATCTCAATTGCGTTACTATTGGTGACAACTCCGAACTAAAGGTATTGGGACGAGGCAAGGTAGCAATCTCAAATGAGTTGTCAATTGAGAATGTTCTTCTTGTTGAGTTCCTTGGCTATAATCTCATCTCGGTCCTTCAACTTGCTAAAAGTGGTTTTACCTCTTTCTTTAATAAGGAGAATGTGATTATCACTTGGGAAACGACTCTTAAAGTAGCCTTTGTTGGGCATGTCGAGAACGGCATGTATGTAGTGGACTTCTCTAAAGGAGACACGTGTGCCGCGACATGTCTAATGGCTAAAGTTGATGTGGGTTGGCTATGGCATCGCCGGTTAGCCCACACCAATATGAGGACGTTGCATGACCTTCAAGGTGGCAATCATGTTCTAGGACTAACAAATGCTAAGTTTGCCAAAGATCGTGTGTGTAGCTCTTGCGTTCTTGGAAAACAACATGGAGAAGCTCACCCAACCAAGACCAACATCACCACCTCAAGAATCCTCAAGCTCATTCACTTGGACCTCTTTGGTACTCTATCATATGATAGTCTTGGAGGCAAGAAGTATTGCTTGGTGATTGTGGATGACTATTCACGATATTGTTGGGTGTACTTCTTCAAGAGGAAGAGTGAGACTCAAAAGAGGGTTATCGAGTTCATCACTTTGGTGGAACGGCAACATAATAAAAGCATCATGGCTATCCGAAGTGATAATGGCTCCGAGTTCAAGAACTACACCGTGGAGGGATTTCTTAGTGAGGAAGGCATTGCTCATCAATATTCCACTCCCTACACCCCTCAACAAAATGGTGTGGCGGAGAGAAAGAATCGGACTCTTATGGATGCGGCTCGAACCATGATTGCGGAGTTCTCTTCTCCTTATAATTTTTGGGCCGAGGCCGTCTCCACGGCTTGTCACGCTAGCAACCGATTGTATCTCCGCAAGATCTTGAACAATACCCCTTATGAGATTCTCACGGGCAAGAAGCTGGATGTTTCCTACTTCAAGGTCTTTGGATGCAAATGCTTCATTCGCAAGAGAGGGAAACACTTGTCAAAGTTCGAGACTAAATCTTATGAGGGTATCTTTGTTGGCTATGCCTCGAACGCTCACGCCTATCGAGTCTATAACAAGTCCACCGGACAAGTTGAAGAAGCTATAGACGTGGTATTTGATGAGGATAATGGGTCCCAAGGGGGCCGTATAGATCATGGTATTGTAGGAGATGCAATTCCTCCCATCGTCATAAGAAGAATGGGGATTGGTGAAATAATCCCCATTGAGGGTTACCGGATGACGGAGGGAGAAGGACTATGCCCCACTCAAGTGGAGCCATTGACTACATCCATTGATAACCAAGCTACCCAACAAGATGCACCAAGCCCTCATGCTTCACCACAAGGCCAAGCTAACGATCAAGATCGCTCTATCATTCAAGGCCAACCTAACAATCAAGGCCAAGCTCATGATGAAGGCCAAGCTCACAATGAAGAATAAGATACACATGGTGATGATACAACTCGGCACATAAGGGATCCACCTCCCGTTGATGATCAAGATCAAGGTTCACATGTCTCCGATGATGAAGGTGATGATCAAGTGCTATCCAAGTAAACTTTGGAGGAGATGCTAGCTCGTAGGGCAAAGAGAAGGCTAGATAATCTTGCTCGTGCCGGTCACACGGAGGAAATGATTCTTGGACAAGTTCGTGGAAGGGTCGTCACAAGGAGGCAACTAGCGGATTTTAGCAAAGCTCATGCTTTCGTCTCTCACATTGATCCAAAGAAGGTCTATGAAGCTCTTGAAGATCAAGATTGGCTTGAAGAAATGCACGATGAACTCAACAACTTTGAGCGCAACAAGGTGTGGAAGTTGGTATCAAGGCCCAAAGATTGCAAGAACGTCATCGGCACTAAGTGGATCTTCAAGAATAAACAAGACAAGGACGACATCGTCATCCGCAACAAGGCTAGATTGGTTTCTCAAGGCTTCTCTCAAGTCGAAGGTGTCGATTTCGGTGAAACATTCGCTCCCGTAGCTCGTCTTGAATCTATTCGCATCTTACTTGCATATGCCTCTCATCACAACTTTAAATTGCAACAAATGGATGTTAAAAGTGCATTTTTGAATGGTCCCATCCACGAGTTGGTCTATGTCAAGCAACCTCCGGGTTTCGAGGATCCCAACCACCCCGATCATGTCTACAAACTCGATAAGGCGCTCTATGGACTTAAACAAGCTCCACGTGCGTGGTACGAGCACCTTAAAGAGTTTTTAGTAGATCGTGGGTTCAATGTTGGTTTAATCGATCCCACCCTTTTCACCAAAAGGGTTGGAGGTGACTTGTTCATATGCCAACTCTATGTGGATGATATCATCTTTGGTTCTACTAACATCGCATTCAATGATGAGTTTTGCAAGCTTATGACAGATAAATTCGAGATGTAGATGATGGGAGAGTTAGAGTATTTTCTTGGCTTCGAGATCAAGCAACACCCCGAAGGCACATTCATCAAGCAAGCCAAGTGTCGGATATATACCAAATAGGGGTATAGAAGATGGTGGGCCAAGTGCCAGATTACCAGGGTGGCCTAAGTGGTAGTGGGCTTAGGTCCATTAGGCGGCCCAGTAATCCGACGCGCAGAAGCCGGATTCTAGAAGAACCCGGATCACAGCCCATGTGATCTGGCTTGGAGGAAAAGACGGATTCCTTGCTTTCCAAGTTACAAGTTACCGTAGTTTTCTAGGTTTCCTATTCTGTAAGCCCTAATCCGGCTATTATATAAAGCCGGACGGGAGATAGAAAAAACAACGAGAAAACAGAGAAGCTCTACGCCAACTCGCCGAGAAGCTCATCCTCGACGAGTAGCTTAGATCCAAACCCTCACATTGTAATCCTGTTTATGGGCTTTAGTCCCAATTAGTGAGAATTGCAGGAGTAGGCACGTCGTACTGTCGCGACATACCGAACCTGGGTAAAATCCTGTGTTCTGTGTTACTACGCTATCCCGTTACCCCACGTCTCTACCGTAGTCTCATGGCACCCCCTTCTATGAAAACTACTACGATGTCTCGACAGTTGGCGCCCACCGTGGGGCAAACGACGTCAGGCGTAAGATTCCGATCCGGGATACTTGGCGGAATCGGAAGATCAATCACTGTCGGAAGCTTGGAATTCGACAACGACGTCGGGCGCTTCCTCGACAAAGGATCCTACATACCGGCGCAAAACCACCTGGTAAGTGCCTGCGTGTTACCGATAGGATCTGCTAACATCTTTATCGGACTAACTGCAGAAGCAATGGGGTTTTGCGGTGGAAGCAAATTTATCCCACCCGCCCTATACCCAGTCGAAGATGACTATGATGCCGGATTCTGCTCAGATCGCCGACACAAAAGTGATACACACTTTATCGGCATGGTGCAATCCGAAATCGCCGAAAACACGGATGATGGAAATCCCGTGCAAGAGGCAGACAACAACGCACCCGTCATGGAGACGGAAGATCAAACACCCGTCACAGAGGCGGAAGATCCGACATCCGTCAACAAGACGATGAACTCGGAAGCAGAATCCGTGCTTGCCGCCATTGAGGCGAGGTTGGAGTCGGAAACCGGATCGGATAACTTCGACTCTGAAGACGAAGATGAGGACGCCTTCGTAAGAAAGGTTAAATCCTTTCAAGAGGGATTCCATGAAGTCTTAATGGCAAAACCGACTAATACCACAGACGCCGGCAGCCAGGAAAGCCCTAAAACCCCTCCGCCAGTGGAAGAGAGAGAAGACGGAGAAACTTCTCCAATATTCCCCAATGTCAAGGAGATGACAGAAGATGAGCCTGTCAAAAACCTCCCTCTTCCAAGAAAAAGCACCGTGCTTCTAAAAAACTCCAATACAAAATTCGGAAGAAAAAATCAGCTGATCTCGCTGATGAAAACCTGGAAGTTGGAGATGTTAGCGGAACAAAGCCTGAGGAGAAGAAATCTAAGGAAATCACTGCTCCGCCAATGACGGAACAGGAAGAGCAAGAGCTATTGCAAACACCAGTGGGACCAGATGAACCCCCTGAGATGCTGAAAGCCAGGAGACAAGCTTTCCAACGGCAACAGCAACATCTACTCAGATCTCGGCAACATCTCCAACAAACCCATAATGACATCAAAGTCATGAAGGAAGAAATAGAGGAGTACGAGAGAAAGCATAGATCCGCGTTAAAACCTACTAGGTTACCCGGAATCGCAAGACCGGAAGAACTGCCGCCAAAAGAAAGGTTCCATAACCCATCTTGGCAAAAGCAGGTAAACGAAAAAGATGCCAAGGGCGAACCAATATACAAGACCGCAGCAGAAAACGCGGAAGTAGCGTTCGCGATTCTTAACAACGATCTGTATTCCAACGGGGAAAAACTCCAAGGGGTGTATGCTTTCCTAGGAAAAGCATTGCAACAACAACAGCGCGCTCAAGAGCGATCAGGGAGGCTGCATGATAACTCCGCCCTATGCAAGACAGCTACTTGCGCTGCTGGAGCACCTGGACCGGAAGAACCCGGGGATTCAGACAACTCAAAAGATAAAAAAGAGGATCCGAGAAAAGACAAGAAAAACCCCGACAACCGGGACGCAGCGTCTAAAACCGGATCCCATCTCCCGAAAGATGGGTATAAACCCCATGATCGGGAAGACAAACACCAGAAAGACGGCAAAATAATGCCACCTCCGAGAAACCCAGCTGAGAAAGCTGGAAGATACGATATACCTCACAGGCGTGAGAGATCCCGAACACCGCCTAAGGACAAAGAAAGGCACATGAGTAGAACTCCGCCTAATCCAAAAGGGCGTGAACACGGAAGAGATAGAAACAATCCCGGAAGAGCGCGTTCGCGCAACAATGGAAGAGAAAGGAGCAGATCCCCTTCCGTCCATTCAGCCGGAAGATATTCTGCACACATTGACAGAGCAGAAAAAGATGATCTATACTTTGGTCCTAAATGTTTTACCGACAGGATCCGAAGAATAACGCTGCATTCTGGCTTTGCCAAGGTCGGTCCAACGTACCAGAAATACACTGGCAGCACAAACCCGGATACCTGGCTCTCGGATTACTATACAGCCGTCCAGATCAACAATGGGACAGACCTGGAAGCGGTCAAGTTTCTTCCCCTAATGCTGCTGGATGGAGCCAGAGATTGGATCAATGGATTACCGTCACGAACAGTCGATAGCTGGGACGATATGGCTAGAGTATTTACTCAGCATTTCCGGGGAACATACAAACGCCCGAATAGCATTAACCAGCTAAATCGTTGCACGCAATTTGAGGATGAACCATACGTGGATTTCATCTCCAAATGGACAGCAATGAAGAATAGTTGCTCTGGAGTAACTGACGTACAAGCAATGCATGCTTTCGTCAATGGCCTAAAACCCGGACTTGTACCGTTCATGGTTGGTTCCAAAAAGCACAAGGATCTCGGATCCATGCTTACAACCGCCAATGAGCATGCCGCAGCCGAGGATGACATCAGAGCAAGAGGAGGCAATATTGAATCGTTGATACTTGCCAAGAAAACCCCTCGTTCTGACAAAAAAGCCACTCCAGAAACAACGACAAAGCCTAAAGAGGTGAACATAGCCTTTGGAGGAGAAAAGGGAAATAAGTGGAAAGGACGCAACCCAGATCCAATCAATTACACTCCAGAGGAGTGGGAAAGGATTAAGTCGGAACCTTGCGTTCACCACTCGCAATTTGGGAAACCCACCCATACAAACGCGCAATGCCGGCTGAATAAGCACATGAAGGGCACTGCAGGGTCCGGAAATAAAGGGAAGGGTTCCAAAAGGAAACCCGCCAAGCAAAAGCCAGAAGCTGACAAAGAAGACAGTGAATCGGACACTGACGAAAAAATCCAGGAACAGCAGCGTAAAGGCGAACCCAAGTTTCCGAGGGTTGATGGAGAAGCAATGCTAACTTTCTTAGCAACCCCATCAGCAAAGGTGGCAAAAAGAACACTTCGAGAAATAAACGCGGTTGTTCCGGCAACCCCGAAATTCTTGAAGTACTCCAATACACCGATAATTTGGGATCAGTCTGATCATCCCGGAAATATCCCTGAACCCGGCACACAAGCTCTTGTTGTAAGTCCTATTGTTCAAAATACTAGGCTAAGAAGAGTGCTGATGGACGGAGGATCCAGCATTAACATAATGTACCTGGATACACTGAAGCACCTGAAGATTTCCGAGTCTCAGCTCAACTACAGCAATATACGCTTCCATGGTATCGTCCCTGGCAGGCAAGCACGGTCCCTAGGAGAAATCTCCCTAGATGTCACCTTCGGAGATAAAGATCACTTCCGTCAGGAAAAAGTATCCTTCGAAGTAGTGCCGTTCGAAAGCGTGTATCACGCAATACTCGGACGTCCAGCTTTCGCCAAATTCATGGCAAGATCCTGTTATATTTATAACAAGCTGAAGATGCCAGGACCCAAAGGAGGAGTAATCACTATAGCTGGTGATTTTAAGCTGGCAAACGAGTTGGAGAAAGAAAACGCCCTTTGCGCTCAGAGAGTTATAGCAAAGGAAGAATTGAAGGAATTAGCCAAGGAGGTATCACCGTCAGAAATGCCGGCAGGAAAAGAAACTCGGAAGCCAACAGACAGCTTCAAGGCATCCGAGAATACAAGACAGGTAATCCTAGATCCCAAAGATCCGACAAAATTTGTCGTCGTAGGGACTGGGATGACTGACAAATAGGAAGGCGAGCTCATCAAGTTCCTCCGTGAGAACTGGGATATTTTTGCCTGGTGTCCAGCGGACATGCCAGGTGTACCCAGGGAACTTGCTGAGCACCAACTTAAGGTTATTCCTGGATCAAAACCCGTCAAACAAGGTCTCCGTCGATTTGACGGAAGAAGACGGAAGGCTATTGGCAAGGAAATTATCCGGCTTTTAGCAGCGGATTTCATCAAGGAAGTGATCCATACTGACTGGTCCGCAAATCCGGTATTAGTACCGAAGAAAGACACTACTGCTCTTAGAATGTGTATAGATTACACAGGCTTGAACAAATTGTGTCCGAAAGATAGGTTCGCATTACCGCGAATCGATCAAATAATAGATGCTACAGCAGGCTCTGAGCTTTTGTGCTTTTTGGATGCATACTCCGGGTACCACCAAATACGCATGAAAAAGGAAGATCAAATTAAGACTTCTTTCATAACCCCATACGGGACGTATTATTACGTAACCATGCCGTTTGGCCTGAAGAACGCAGGTGCAACCTACCAGCGTTGCATGCAACGTTGTTTGCATAGTCAGATTGGAAAAAATGTCCATGTTTATGTGGATGATATTGCTGTCGTAACCAAGGAAAAAGATACACTCCTTGAGGATTTGCGAGAAACTTTCGAAAATTTACGCACCTACAAGATGAAGTTGAATCCATCTAAGTGCGTATTCGGGGTTCCCTCAGGAAAACTTCTGGGTTTCATCGTTTCTCACAGAGGAATAGAAGTTAACCCGGAAAAGATCAAGGCAATCTTGAACATCACAAAACCTACCTGCGTCAAAGATGTCCAAAGATTGACGGGTTCCGCAGCTGCCGTTAGCAGATTTATTAGTCGGCTGGGGGATAAAGCATTACCACTATACAAGCTGCTGAAAAAATCCGACAAGTTCGAATGGACAGAAGAGGCCGATGCGGCGCTGACTCAGTTGAAGGAAACCTTGATGAAAGCTCCGATTTTGGCATCCCCAAAAGACGAAGAGCCCATGTTATTGTACCTTACAGCTACAAATCGGGTTATTAGTGCGGTAATCGTTGTGGAACGGTTAAAGGAAGAACAAAGCATACCAGACCAACATCCGGTATATTACATAAGCGAAGTTTTTTCCGAGTCAAAACAAAGGTACCCACACTACCAGAAACTGGCGTATGGTGTATTTTTCGCATCTAGAAAACTACGCCATTACTTCCAAGGGCATTCCATAACAGTGGTTAGTAAAGCACCACTAGGAGACATTATAAACAATGCAGAGGCAACCGGCCGAGTAGCCAAATGGGGCATTGAGCTGGCAGCCTTCGACATTAAGTACCAGCCAAGGACGGCCATAAAATCCCAGGTTTTGGCAGATTTTGTTGCCGACTGGACAGAAGCAATGGAAAAAACACCAATGCCGGAGTCCGAGTACTGGATCATGCACTTTGACGGATCCAAGATGAAGGAAGGAGCTGGGGCTGGCGTAGTCTTAAAATCTCCTAAGGGAGACACAATGGAGTACGTGTTGCAAATACACTTCAACGCCAGTAATAACGTGGCAGAATATGAAGCTTTGCTTCACGGCTTGCATATCGCAAAAGAAATAGGAGTGAAGCGCATACTGTGCTATGGCGACTCGGATTTGGTGCAGCATCAGCTCAACCAAACCTGGGACGCAAAAAGCCCTATAATGGCCGAATACCGGAGAACGGTAGACGAATTCGCCATCTGTTTCTTTGGATTCGAGGTCGTTCACATCAAAAGGGAGGAAAACTGGAACGCGGATGCGCTAGCCCGCATGGGATCAGAAAGGGTAAAAACCCTACCGCCAGGAGTATTCGTTCAGCACTTATATGAGCTATCCATAAAAGGTGGAGATGTTGATTACCCTCTGGCGTCTGAATCGATTGAAGTCATGATCGTTAAACCGGACTGGACAATTCCGTACTTAAACTTCTTAGTCAATCAGAAGTACCCGGAAGGAGCAGACGAAATCTTGCAAAGACAAATACAGCGTCGATGCAAAGGATACACAGTAATTGACGGTTGCCTATATAAACGCAGTATTTCTGGAATTTTTCAGCGGTGCATTTCACCAGAAGAAGGAAGAGAAATACTGGAGGAAATCCACGCCGGCGATTGCGGACATCATGCTCAATCAAAAAGCATAGTCAAAAAAGCATTCCGCGCGGGTTTTTTCTGGCTAACAGCCAAGACAGATGCCGAGCATATAGTTAATACATGTGCAGGATGTCAATATTATGCTAAGCAAACCAATTTGCCGGCCCAAGCACTTAAAACTATCCCCATTACGTGGCCGTTTGCGGTCTGGGGGCTAGATATGATGGGACCGTTCAAAACCGCAAGAGGCGGACTTACTCATTTGCTAGTAGCAGTGGATAAGTACACCAAATGGGTGGAGGCTAAGCCCATCAAAAAGTTGGATGGCGCAACTGCTAGAAATTTCATCATCGACTTGGTGATGAGATACGGTGTGCCACACAGCATAATAGCCGACAACGGGACAAATTTCTCCATCGGAGAGTTGGCAAGATATTGCCGACAAACGGGAATTCGCCTAGATCTAGCATCTGTGGCACACCCGCAATCCAATGGACAGGTTGAGCGAATGAATAGCTCAATCCTGCAAGGAATACGCCCAAGACTCGAAACTCCTCTTCATAGAGCGGCCGGAGCATGGGTAGAAGAGTTGCCTTCCGTGATTTGGAGTATAAGAACGACGCCAAATAGGTCAACTGGGCAAACCCCGTTTTTCCTAGTTTACAGCGCGGAAGCTATTCTCCCAACAGATATGATCCATGATAGCCCAAGAGTGCAAGATTTTGACGAATCAGACGCCGAAGAGGCACGACAGAATGCCGTTGATCTCCTAGAAGAGGAACGAGAGCTTGTGCTTCAAAGGTCCGCCATTTACCAGCAGGGTTTAAGACGTTACCATAGTCGGAAAATCAGGCATCGTTCTTTTAAAGAAGGTGACCTAGTGCTGAGGTTGGTGCAGCAAAGGAAGCACAAATTAGCCCCAGTATGGGAAGGGCCATTTGTCATAAGTAAAGCCATGAAAAATGGATCATACTATCTTGTTGACATTCGAGATACGGAAGACGATCCCGAGAAACCAAATCGCAAAAGAAAGAGAAAGATAGATGATGAGCTAGGAGAGACAAAGAGACCTTGGAGCATCCAGCAGTTACGTCCCTTCTATACTTAGTTCAATATCTATGTAAACATCTTTTGAGATCATGAAATAAAGTCATTGGAATTCTGATATCCATGTTTTTTACAAGTTCATTATAGTAAAAGCATGTTTCCACCTTTTCTATTTCCCAATGATCTTACAAAATACTCAATGTTAACCCGAATTGTGCCTGCGTGCTCGGCGTTAAAAAACTGAATGATTTCAGCCTGTTAATGGCTAAAGGAAACTCGGATTGTGCCTGCGTGCCCATGTTTCAAGAAAGTTCCTTACAAATCTTTAAGCATTATCTGATCGAATATATGTTGGGTCACTGGATCTGGTTAGTAAAAATGCCTTTAGTATGGTCCATGTTTTCGAGTTCTAACTGATTGGTTATACCCAGTTACTCGTTATGACGATCATAATGCTATCGAGTCATTTCAAACACTAAAGACAATCAAAACACATATGCCAGAGAACTTAGTAGATAAGGGAGCAATTCAGCCCGACAAATTTGCAAGGAATTTCATAATTCAAAGCTGCAAAAGGCGGAGTTCTTGTTTCGACAAATGAAATAGAAGCGTTACAATATGAATTACAGTGTAAATAGCGCTCCTATTATACAAATCCATCATCCAGGTTAGAGGCAGTCCTTCAAGCATCTGAGTCTTCCTCGCTGCTTTCATCTTCGGGGACTGCGGGAACCTCTTCTTCTGGATAAGTGATAGAAATGTTAACCATGGAAGCAATCTTGGTGGCGTGGCCTTTGACTTCATCAAAGATGGCGGTTCGCTGATCCTCTGTATACCCTCGAGGGACACCAGAGGCCACGCGCCAAGATTTCGCGTCAGGATAATGCAAGCGCATAAGGCCTAGTGCCATGCGCGCACCACCTCGTGCAGCGGAGCGCAGGATGAATTCCTTTGATCCCGCAACTTCCATGATGGCACCCGGAAGTTTGTAAACTTCCGAGAAATCTATAGTACTTGCGGGAAGGAACTTATTAATCAATTGCATTCCTGCATTTCTGATCGCGTTCCATACTTCTCCAAAAGCTCGGATTTTCTCAATCCGAGAAATGCCTGGAATATTCCCTGTTTTAATGGCAGAAACAAGTTTAGGCCACAAAAGAAAATGAAGTAAGACATGGAGAAATTGGTAAAAGGAACTAACTTACCAAGAACCTTGTCAATTTCGGTGCCTTCTTTCATGCGCGGGAATAGCATACTTTCAAAATCATGGATAACAGATTTACTTTCCGCCGCTTGCAAAGAAGCCTGGGATTGAGCAATCCCAAGGGCCAGATTACTGGCCTCTAGGTCTTTTTCAACTTTCGTAAGTTCCTTGCGAAGGCTCGAGTTTTCAGCACGGAGCCGAGATACATTGCTAGCGTCCTTGGCTATTTTGTTGGCTTTTGCTAAAGCAGCTAGGGGACACAAAAACATTTCAAGCTTATGAAAATTCGGGACAGATGTTATCCGGATAAAAACTGCAGAGAATACATACCTGTTGTTTTAGACAATTGAAGCTGAGATGACGCCAGCTCGTTGCTTTTCAACTCAATCATGGATTGAAGGGTTTTTACTTCTCTACTTTTGAGATTAAGCTTCTTAAAAACTTCCAAGTTTATGGCATCTGCAGAATGCTGAATACGGAAATGAAAGCCAAAATGCTTAAGTATGAACAAGCATATGATAAAACATTAAGAAGAATTCAGATTTTCAACTTAATGCTTGGGGGCTAGAGGTATCACCTGGCTCATTTCTCGCAAGTCGGCCAAGTTCTCGTTGAATTCTTTGGCATATTCAGTAAAAAGAATCCAAACGTGATGAAGGCCATCTTGTAAGACCTGACGAGGGTTAAATACAATATCATTGCGAACCACTAATCCACCTTGTGGCCAAGGACGAATTAGAGGGGCAGGAGCGAAGAACTTTTTAGCCTCCGGACGAATATATCCGAGATCGTCGAACGGTTCTTCTTTTATCCGGATGTTGCTGTCCGAATTGGAGACGGGTTCGTTTCCAGCAGAGGTCCGGAGATTTTCGCCTGTCTGAGCTTCCGTTCTATTCCTCGGGCCCATGGCTGCAGAAGAAGATTCTTCTTTGATAGCATCCTTATGTTTCTTCAGCTTCTTTGTTTTCAAAGGAGTTGGGGCAAGACTGCAAGAAGAATATTCGAGAGTTAAAAATCTCGAAGAGCTGAAGGAGGATGGTAACTAGGAAAAATCCGGTAAAATACCTGGAGGTGGCGACAGGAATTCCGTCAACAGTTACCATTTTCTCGAAAGTCACCTGCCTTTTGCGCTTCCGGTTGTTGTAAAACCTAGCATGTATTTCGCTGAGTTCGGCATCGGAAGCAAGATCATTCCCTCCGAGTTCGTTGAACTAGGAAAGAATTCACAACATGATCAAAAGGTGGAGATACAAGTTAATCTGAGGAAAACTCGGAAACGAGGAAAGTACAAATACCTTAGGAACTCGATTTTCCACGTGATAAATGGCTAGGTTTTCTTCGATTTGGGCGCTGGGGGCAACTAGCTGATGAAGTCGCTTTATAAAATCTTTCTTGGTATAGGCTTTATCTGTTCCCCTCATGCTATCTTCTGGCCCTTGGTATTCGCAAAGAAGCCGGGAACGAAAGGAAAGGGGTTGAATGCGACATCCGAACCAGCATAAAACAGTGTCTTTCCCAGTTAAGGAAGGTTTGGAAGAAGTAAGCTTGGCAATACGTCGCTTTATCTTCATTAAATTTTCCGGCAATGTCTCCACTGCTTCAGCTGTCCAACTCTCTCGAGGAATGGCGGCGGAATTAACGAATGAAGGAACCCCGATTTCCTTTCCAGGGAATGGGATGTCCTGATGATAAAAGAAGGAACCCAGCCAGGATTTGGTGGGTTCTGGCATTTGTATTCTCGGGTACCAATCCTCTCTATTTTCCCGAAGAATAAAAGATATGGTTCCACAGATAGGGGAAATACCTTCTGTGATGTTATGTTTTACTTCAAAACAGTATTGCCAAAAATCTAGACTAGGATTTGTTCCGAGATATCCCTCAAAAAGGGCTTGGAAGCTAGCTAGATAGAGGATGGAATTTGGAGAGAGGTTATGTGGTTGGACGCCGTAATAGTTAAGGATATCTATGAAGAAGGCGGAAGGCGGTAAACCCATACCTCGCGTAATGTGAGATGTAAGGAGGACACACTCTCCGTCGTTTGGTCTGGGTTCGAGTTCACCATCTGACTTTCGCCATTTGCCTTTAACTATCAATCCCTCTTTTGACATTTGTCGAAGGAGGACGAGGGAAGAGTTACTTGGACTCCAGTTGCCGACAAATTCTGCTTCTCCAGCGGCGGCGAGCTCGTCGCCAAGAAGTTGGATCTTCTCCTTCGCCGTTTCTGGAGCAAACGGCGGGGAAGCTGCGGAGCTTGATCCCGCAACGTCCGCGGCGGCGGAAGAATTCGCGTCGCCCGCCGCGGAGGCCGTGGTCTTCTCCGGCTCGTCGCCGGTGTGCTTGGGCGATCCCAGTTGCGGATCTAGATCGCTGATAAGCTCGTTGATGGCGGCGCGGGTTGGCGATGACGGCGAGGAGGCCATCTCGTGGTGGTGCGTGGCGTTCCGGCGTGATTGGATGCTAAGAGCGCCTGGGACAAGTGCTTTGCTCTCGAGCTCGTTCGCGTCAATGGCGTGGGCAGTGGGGAGTGAGGAAAGTTTTCGTTGAGGACGAGGACGGCTATTTATAGCCGGAAAATCGTTTAGATGCGTGCCAACGGCTATTTTGACCGTTGGATGTTTGCCGCGTGTCGCTCGCCGGAAAATCCGTGAAATGAAACGACGGAGTAATGATGATTATCTCCTCGTTTCCCGCGCGAATCTGTCAGAGATACGTTTCTGAGTTTTTCCGAGTAAATCTCAAACGTCGCTTACGTCAGCATGGTTGAGTGCGCTGACGTAGGAAGTTTCTTCTCCACGAAGGATCGTGAGAAAAAAGCCGGAATTTCAGGATTCCGAGTTTCATGTCACCATCTTTTTCAAATAAAGAATAAGAAGAATCAAGACTGCTGAATCAGTATTTCTCGGACAAAGAACATTTGACGAATAGCGGAGAATCAGAGTTTTGATCCTTCTTGGGGGCTACTGTCGGATATATACCAAATAGGGGTATAGAAGATGGTGGGCCAAGTGCCGGATTACCAGGGTGGCCTAAGTGGTAGTGGGCTTAGGTCCATTAGGCGGCCCAGTAATCCGACGCGCAGAAGCCGGATTCTAGAAGAACCCGGATCACAGCCCATGTGATCTGGCTTGGAGGAAAAGACGGATTCCTTGCTTTCCAAGTTACAAGTTACCGTAGTTTTCTAGGTTTCCTATTCTGTAAGTCCTAATCCGGCTATTATATAAAGCCAGACGGGAGATAGAAAAAACAACGAGAAAACAGAGAAGCTCTACGCCAACTCGCCGAGAAGCTCATCCTCGACGAGTAGCTTAGATCCAAACCCTCACATTGTAATCCTGTTTACGGGCTTTAGTCCCAATTAGTGAGAATTGCAGGAGTAGGCACGTCGTACTGTCGCGACGTACCGAACCTGGGTAAAATCCTGTGTTCTGTGTTACTACGCTATCCCGTTACCCCACGTCTCTACCGTAGTCTCATGGCACCCCCGTCTATGAAAACTACTACGATGTCTCGACACCAAGTATACTCAAGACATGCTCAAGCGCTTCAACATGCATGATGCCAAACCTATGAAGACTACTATGTCCATGACTATTGACTTGAAACCCGACCCGAATGGTAAAGAGGTAGATCAAAAGGTATACCGCTCCATGATTGGCTCTTTGCTCTACCTTTGTGCATCTAGACCCGATATTATGTATAGCGTAGGTAAATGTGCAAGGTTTCAAGCCTCTCTGAGACAAAGTCATTTTGAAGCGGTTAAGCGCATCTTTCGATATTTAGTTCATACCCCAAACTTCGGTATTTGGTATCCCAAGGGTTCAAGCTTTCAGGTCATTGGGTATTCGGATGCGGACTATGCGGGAGAGAAGACGGATAGGAAATCTACATCCGGAGCTTGTCAATTTCTTGGCCGATCATTGGTATGTTGGTCTTCTAAGAAGCAAAATTGCATTGCTCTCTCTACTACCGAAGCCAAATACATCTCCACGGCGAGTTATTGTGCTCAATTACTTTGGATGCGGCAAACATTGAGATATTATGGCATCGACTTCGACAAAGTTCCCCTCTTGTGCGACAATGAGAGTGCCATCAAGATCGCCTACAATCCCGTTCTTTATTCCAAGACAAAGCACATTGAGATGCGACATCACTTCATTCGGGATCATGTTGAGAAGGGTGATATTTACCTCTCCTATGTGCCGACCAAGGATCAACTCGCGGATATCTTCACGAAGGCCCTTGATGAACCAAGATTTAGGGGTTTGAGGAATGAACTAAATGTTATCGATGCGTCCAACTTCTCTTGAACCCTTGCATACGTACCTTCACTATATGTGCTATCTAGCTTAGATGTAGGCATGGACATAGGGGGAGCGTAGTTCAACTCATGAACCAACACTCCACCTATCATGCGCAAAACAACCAAAGCGTCATGCATATCTAGTCATTTTGTGACTTATTGTGCTTAAAACGTGAGTCATACTTTTGAGTCCAAGATACATCTTCGCGACTCCTTGGTATCACTCAAACACGGTGGCTTAGGCCACCAACCTTTTTCCCTTTTGTATCCGTGTTGCTTGATGTTTCATTCGTGCTTGTGTGTTTGTTGTTTTTGGTTCTTATTTTGGAGGCTCACGTCTTGTTCCATCTTTCACACATTCTTGGAAGGTTTGGGAACCCCGGAAATTCCGGCCTAGGGCCCGGAATATTCCGGCCCTCAGACTTTTTCCCCAAAAATTTTGCTCATTCCCAAAGTGCCCGCTCGCAGAAGGCACCCCGGAAAGTTGAGCGGAAATTTCCGGGGCAAAAATCCGGGGGCCCGGAATATTCCGCACCTTAAGCCCCGGAAATTTCCGGGGTTCGAGATTGACTCGAATATTCACCCAAATATCCAGCGTGCCCGCTCGCAGAAGGCACACCGGATATTTGGGGCGGAATATTCCGGTCGAAATCTCCGGGCACCGGAATATTCTGGCCTTAATACCGGAAATTTCCGGTGTGCTTGGCTGGGGCTATATAAAGGCGACGGGAGGGGGCAGTTCCAGATTGCTCCCCCTCCCTTCGCCTCCACTCCGCCTCCAGACGCAGCCGCCGCCTCCGAGACCTCCGGGAGGCCCCTTTGCCTTCCCTCCTCGTCCTCTAATTGCCTTTTGCGGATCAAGAGACCGCACATCCCGTCATACCTCATGGATCCCGGTATGTGCTTTGTTGTCTCCGCAATCTAGGGTTTTTAGTTGATTTGATCTCATGTCCTTTGGTATTCACGGTGTTTTTGAGCAATTTATACACATACTAGCGACATCTATCCTCTAGGATCAGTCTCATTACGCACTTTCGTCGTTTTAGATTCACTGCAGGCCCAGATTTAGATCTGGATTCGAAAATTCCGAAGGCCGGAAATTTCCGCCCCAGGACCGGAATTTCCGCCCCCCGGAAATTTCCCTGAGGCCGGAATTTCCGCACCCGAGACCGGAATTTCCGGCCTGCACTGAATCTCGAACAGAGATCTACTTCCTCCATTTCCACGAGTCGTGAGCCCCCGTTTTTGATGATTCTTGTTTGTTTTTCTTTGCATGTTTTCCTACCTTTCTCGCAGATGGTTCAAGCTCTAGGCCTGCCAAGTTGACTAGCTCCCGCAAGCGGCTCCGTCACCTGCGGGAAGATGCTGAGGGAACTCTTGTTGATGAGAATGAGACTCGCCGGCGCGCGAGGGATGCTGAGAGAGAATATGAGCGTCAACGTGACGCTGCCAGGGCTGCTCGCAAAGCTGGCAAGCAGCAGGGGAAGTCAGCACTGAACTTGGCCACCATGTCCATCCCTAAGTTCAAGGCATGGAGGGGCAAGGCCTGGTACACCGAGGGTCCTCAAGACCCCACTATTGATTCCTGCTTCTGGCACGTTGAGCAGGAGACCCTCTTCAAGCAAGTGTATACTGTAATGAGCAAGCCAGTGTGCCCAATGAAGGTTATCAACTTCGCTCATTTGGCTGCCAATCCTGCCTACTTCAACAACTCCGTCCAGTTGGCTGAACTCCTTGGTCTGCATCCACTCATGGAGACTAGATGCTCCTACAATGTCACCTTCATCCAGCAGTTCTTCGCCACACTTGTTATTGATGATTCTGAGGATATTGGGATGTCTTGGATGTCTGGCCCTCACTTTCTCACCGCCAACTTCCATGACTTTGCTACTGCGCTCGGGTATCCCTTTGCTGGCCTTAACACTCCTCAGGGTCACCGCATGCATGTTCACGGGGTGGAGTATGAGAAGAACAGACTGGCTGATT